>JAEIFV010000460.1:0-253060 GCA_018904265.1 Lordiphosa collinella | reverse complement strand
TACAGATTTATTTCTCTCCTAGCAGCGTAAAAACAATCACGACCAGCTTTTGCATTTATGTGAAAACATTCTATCTGATGATCTTGAAAACTCTGCGCTGAGTTTCAAAATTCCAACTAAAATTTTAAGTTTGTATTGCCTAATAAGTTTTCTTGTACAAACTCTATGGGTGCGGGATAGATCCCCATTATTCCCTTCCTATCTACGCCCTTTCAAGAAGGGGTAGAATGTGTCGAGTAGAACCACGTCGTATTTGATTATAAGTTAAAAATTTGGTCAATGTTTTCTTCGAATACCGTGGCGTGTTTCATCAGGAATTCTTACCACAACATCAAAAGGTAGGTAAGGAGTACAACCAAAGACAAAGAACAAGATGCATAACGGCCATTCAAGTGAATGGCCAGGCGATATTTGGAATGTGGACCATTGATTTTACGTGAGTGCAGTGCAATTGCAAAGTCTGCCACACAATCTGTTCACAGACAAAACTCATATGTAAAATCTAGGGACCATATGACAAATTTCCCATCGAACTCCCATGTCTTTAGTATAACCTTGACGTTAAAAGCCGTTTTTGATAAAAGATACGTAAAAAACTTCTGGGCTTTTGCATCACGCGACAGTGTGTACCTGTTACTCATCAATGCCTGTTCGTGTTTTTTGGCCAACAGCTACATCACAATCATGCCTCAGTCTGGGATCTCCTGGGTCATTTTACTGTTCCTGAAACTGAAGAGAACCTTGATTACGGTTACACCAAGTAGTGTTTATCAGAAGTGCTTCGAGAAATCTATTCTGGGGTGGATTATTTTGAGGGGACAACTTGAATATTAATGAATACATGAATTGTCAGCTTACTTTTAAAACACGAGCTTTGGCTCATCTCTGAAACGTTGTTCAATTAATTAAGATTTTCTTAATTAATGCTGAAGACTCTCTTTAGGGCTTAAAAACCTCTTTGGCGGGAGATGGTCTGCTTGTTTGCCTAGTATGCATAGGTTCGATGTAAAAATGAAATATAGATTTTAACAAAATTCTTGACCTGTATATATATCCTTGATCAGCATCAACAGTCGAGTCGAAGAGCCGGGACCGTCGGTCCATAAGAAGGTAAAAGCTGAAGATCAAAAACACGGAATATAGCCATTCTATATATGGAGGCCTTTCTATATATGGATATAGGGTTTCTTAGATCTACCTAGTTTTTCAAAGATCAGATATACGAAAGTCCTGTTAGATGGAAAAATCTTAACGCTAAACGGTTATGCTCGTATTTGTGTATATACACTCAGGGAAAAAACGCATAGTAAAATCTAAAACAATCATTTGATCTTACTATGTCCTTTTCGTACTAAAATTAATTAAAAAGCACTTTGAATTGACTAAAAAAATACTTAAACGGCAAATTTCAGTTACCCCTTTTACATATTCCCAAGGCAGGGAATTCCAACTTGAGAATTACAAGCGGTCATATTAATGCAAAGTGCCATAAATATATTATAAAATGAATACTTAAGGCAATTCAATATAAGTAGAGTTTTAGCCGGGTGACAGCTAACGTGTGCGATAGCGCAACTGGTTGAGACGGCATCACAAGAGCGTTCAAGTCCAATGGCGCAGTGTTCGAGTCCCCCACAGAGTAAGAAAACACTTATAACCATTTTTTAATGTATATAACTCGTGGTTTTTCAGAACCTCTTGGATTCGTTCCAAAATAAATTGAGTTTAGATTGGGTGGCAAAATTAAATAATAAAAAATTAGGCGAAAGCTAGCTTCGGCTCGGACGATTTTTGGATACCCTTGCAGCATCCATTGAAAACAAAAAAGTTTTTCTAACTAAGACAACTATTCGGACCTTACTTTTTTATGGGGGCTTTTCTAAAGCTGATTTTTTAAGAGCTATAGGAAAGTTTAAAAAAAAAAAAAACACATAAAATTCAGAAAAATGTATGAAATCTTTATTTGAATCGATAGTACGGTCCTTATAATTTAATGTTTGAAGATTATTTCATGCAAATGTTGACCGTGACTGCGCCTCAAATGGTCCATCCGCTTAGTCCAATTTTGGCATACTCTTTCCAACATTTCGGCCGGTATCTCACGAATAAATGCTTCAATGTTGTCTTCCAATGCGTCAATTGAAGCGGGCTTGTCTGTATAGACATGAACTTTAACATTGCCACACAAAAATAGTCTAAGGGCGTTAAATCGCACGATCTAGGCGGCCAATTGACCGGTCCCGAACGTGAAATAAAGTGTTTACCGAACTCCTCTCAATACTAAGTCCATTGTTGCGCGTGCTGTGTGGCATGTGGCACCGTCTTGTGGAAACCACATGTCATGCAAGTCAAGCTCTTGCATTTTGGGCAAAAAAAAGTTGGATATCATCTTACGGTAGCGCTCACCATTCACAGTTACGTTACGATTCGCATCATCTTTGTAGAAGTACGGTCCAATGATGCCACCAGCCCATAAACCGTACCAAACTGTGACTTTTTCTGGGTGCATTGGTAGCTCTTGCAATGCTTCTGGCTGATATTCACTCTAAAATCGACAATTCTGCTTATTTACGTTCCCATTGAGCCAAAAATGAGCTTCGTTGCTAAACACACTTTTTCGGTAAAAAAGTGGATCTTCGGCCAACTTTCCAAGAGCCCATTCACCAAAATTCTTGCACCAGCTGTATTTTGAAAGGCTTCACACCTAAATCCTTCCAAAATTTTCCACGTTGTTGAGTAACAGAGGCCCAATTGCTGCGAACGGCGACGAATCGATAATTGATGGTCATCATTAACACTGGCCGATACAGCTGCCATATTTTCTTCAGTTCGCACTGTACGTAAGCGTGTTGGTGGTTTTATGTCCAACAATGTAAATTTGGTGCGAAATTTAGTCACAATAGCCCGAACAGCCGTTTCAGTGGGTCGACTAAACTGACCATAAAATGGAAGAAGCGCCCAATGAACTTTCTTAACAGAGCACGCATTTTGATAATAAAATTCAATAATTTGCAAGCGTTGTTCAAAACACGAAACGTGCGTGAGCTGTTTAAACCAGTGTTATAATAGCTAAAAAATCACCCATTATATACTTTATGTGGTCGGAGATGCTTCCTTCAATGCGTTACAAACCGGACAATTTCATAATACCCTCCTCAAGGTTATAAAAACCATTTTCCAACTTAGGAGATTCATTTTCCGGAAGATTGATATGCAGTCATGGTTGAATTTTTATACAGATCTTTGAAAATAAGTTTGAATCTGATCATTTTCCGACTTTGGTCGTAGATTTTCCCAAAATATTAAGTCACAAATTCCATATTATCGTATGTGTAGTTTTGAAATGAGAAATGGAGCTAGTCGCTGGAAACTAAGTTTTTACCCTTACAGCCTTGCCAACCCATTTTCCGCCAAGCTATTCCGGAAGAATAATATACGAGGTGTGTTCAAAAAGTATCGCGAATTTTGTGTTTTTTCAAAAATTATTTATTTATTCATGAATATCTATTTTGTCCCCTTCAAAGTAATCCCCATGAGATATTATACACTTGTGCCAACGTTTTTTCCAATCTTCGAAGCACTTCAAAAAATAATTTTTTTTTATCTTGTTCAGCTCCTCCTTCGATGCCGTCTTTATCTTGTCAAGCGTAGCGTAACGTCGTCCTTTCATGGGCCTCTTCAGTTTAGGGAACAAGAAAAAGTCACAGGAGGCCAGATCTGGGGAATACGGTGGCTGCGGCATCATTAGTGTGTTGCCTTTGGCCAAAAAGTCGCGCACAACCAACGATGTGTGAGCAGGGGCGTTATCGTGGTGCAAAAGCCAATTTTTGTTTTTCCACAAATCCGGGCGTTTCTGGCGGATTGCTTCGCGCAAATTGCGCATAACTTGCAGGTAATATTCCTTATTGACCGTTCTTCCCTGTGGCAACTGTCAGCAAAACTTTCACATTCGACCGAACTTGGCGCGCTTTTTTCGGTCTTGGTTCGTGCGGCAGCTTCCATTGAGATGATTGAGCTTTGGTTTCCCACGTCATAACCATAAACCCATGATTCGTCACCAGTTATGACCCTCTGGAGCAAATTTGGGTCGTCGCGGACAGAGTTTAACATCTCATTAGCAATGTTCATGCGATGCTGTTTTGGTACGAATTTCGCGGCGACCCGTCTCATGCCCAAATCATTGATAAAAATCGAATGGCACGAGCCATTGATTCGACGATTGGCCAATACCATTTTCTCCACTTCATTAATTTTTTCGTCTGTTGTTGAAGTGCTCCGGCGTCCGGCACGCTCTTCGTCGTTCACATCTTCTCGGCCTTCTGAGAACATTTTGTACCACCGATAAACGTTGCTTCGGTCCAAGGTGGCTTCTCCGTATGCCACAGTCAACATTCGGAATGCATCCGCGCACTTAATTTCGTTTTTCACACAAAATTTGATACAGGTTCTTTGATCCATTTTTTTGAATAGGTAAAAATCGAAGACGATCCAAAACACGTGCAAGCAAAGCAGCTGTCAACAGTTAAGTGAACATTCAAAATGGCCGAGCTTGTCGTAACCCGCGAAAATTCAAAATTCGCGATACTTTTTGAACACACCTCGTACAGGTATTGATAAATATTCATATAGATCTTTGAAAATGAGAAAAAGTTTCATTCAACCGCTCCGCCCCCACGTCTTGTTGTTTTATATTTTAACTTAAACTTTCGCCCATACAACCTTTCAACAAGGGCGGTAAATTTTCAGTCCAGGTTTGCACACTTTTTAGCACATTCATTTGATTTTCCGCTGAGAAAGTGGTACCTCCAAATCGAGGTCTTTAAAGGCTTCAGCATGGTTTAAGGCGCTCGTTAAAATTCATTTAACCAGTTTTTCACAGAGGTTTCACATTGCATCAAATGAAAATTATATATGACAAATTTCATTTTGATTGAACAAAAGAGTCAACAAGCCAGATCAAACATATCCAAGGTAACTCTACCGAATCCGCCGCTCTGCCTTGAGGCACGCAAATAAACTTGCATGCAATTGACAATTATTAAACTGTATATTGGGGAAAATTGAAAACAGATGAGCTCCGTGCGGACATTGTGGCTCTGACCGAGCAACAATTTCAGTTTATTTGCCCATATGGCAACAAATGACAATTACAATGGAACCGACGACGAACAATTGGGCAAAGTGTAGCAAATAAATACAAAATGCAAAAGATAATTGCAGTCAGAGCCACAAACTGTAGCCAAAAGGCTTATAAATTGTGGGCGTGTGGCGGCTGGGAGGCTACAGCCGCAAGGGATGCCACAATTGGAGGTTGAGAGAGCAGAGAGTAAACGCATTTCATTTCGTAAATGTGCGCCACATATAGATACAGTTGCAACAACAAAGGCTTAAGTGACGTTTGCAACCGGCCCCCCACAACAACAACAACAGCCACATAAAGAACTGACATTTACGACCATTACTGCAACAGACATGCAACTTTATAATGTGGCACCACCATGTGCAACGCCAGGTGGGTGGTTGGTTGGTTGCTGCTGCCTTGATTTTTCGTGTCTGCTTTTAGGCTGAACTGCTGCTGCTGCTTTACCGTAAATGTTTGCCACATGCAACAGCATAAAGCCAGCGTTTCTCTAATTGAATTGAATTGATTTTCGGTTCACTTTGTCTGCCTAATTGTTACGATTTAAATGCATTGTGCATAAAACAAAACATGAAATGGTCCGCAGCATTTAAAACGTAATTATGGCATGTTGCCCCCAGACATGCCCCCCACCACTTAGAGCCAGTGTAAGGGTTGATTAATTTACCAAATGCTGCTGCTGCTGCTCACACATCATGCAACAATCGGACAGTGGCTATAGCCATGGCAACGCCATGGCCAACGGACTTTCCCTTCCTGTTTGCACTGCCAAATGAAGTATATTTGGGGGTTGATACGAGTAGAGCTCCTCGGCCGCAATGAATGCCTGAAATGTGATTGATGCTCATTCGCAATGGCACCCAACGCCTGACGATATTGTTGCTGCGTGTCTTTGATCTATGACCCAAACCCACTCCCACAAATTCCCACTGAATTTTGTTGAGTAATTGATTTTGGGGGGTGCATTGCGCGGATCAATGCAGAACTGTGGCGTTTAAATATGCAGATGCACTAATGGATTGTTGCAGAATTGCTTAACTGTGCACCAAATACTGAGATATGTACTAGAAGTGAAGTAGAAACAGCTCACCTTCCGCCCTACCGACAAGGTGTTTAATGGTAAAATCAAAAAAAGGGCAGATTTGGCCCTAACCTACTAAGTCTATTCATTGACTTATCATTTGCTTGGACACTATTTGTCATATTTCAAGTGTAAAACTGTTGCATTGTTGCCAAAACAATTTTTTTTCCGTCAATTCTAGTTGTTTTTTAAAGCCATGCTGAGGGAAATATATAGAAACAGCTGTAGGCGGGAATTCTTTTAGTTTTTAATATGGATTCCTTTGCAAAACTTATACGCAAGTCGATAGCTTGTCACATCTGTCAGTCATTTATAGACTTTTATGCAACCTCTAACGTTCAACAAACTGTAATTTCTAAGTGTGTGACAAGTTTACAGATCGAATTGCTAAATTTTTAATTTTAGATGTGACTGAAAATTTTTACTTGCTCTGGACTCTAGGAGGATTCGAACTCAGAGCCCTTGATAACATTTTCTGAAAGTCGCCAATTTGAAATATTTTTCCGGGGCAAAAGGTAACCAAAGATTGGTCTTCAATGTGGCGTACCAGAAATCTCAATAGATGGCGCCACTTCGAAGAAATCAGCTGTTAAACACAGGGTTGTATTTGCAAAGCACGCGCTTTACAAATTGTACGGTTTTGTTCGCAATTTGAATGTGCCAACAAGTGAAAAACTAGTCAACATTTGGACAATTTTTTGAAATGAGTTTCAATCAATCTGGTTTGTATTTTTTTGTGTGGGTTAAAAAAATAAAAATTTTGGGGGGTCCCAATGAAAATAAAAATGTAAGTAGTCTAGCAAACGAAAATTTTTGCAGTAAGTCTCATTTTTAAAAAGGTATTTAAAGTGAGTCCAGAGGGAGTCAATTGCTGAAACATATTGTGTGCTGTAGAGTATTTAATTCTCTTTCAAATTATTGCTGTCTAAAAATATACTTTTAACCACTTTTGGTGAAATTTTATTTTTTAGCACATAACCTCAAATTTTCCAATGCAGAATTGTTCGGCAAGTGGAATGAAGCGACCGGAAGAATTAATTTTTTCAAAGCTGCCATACCTGAAGTGGAATTGGAAAATCAAAGAGAGCTTTTAGAGCATACAAGCAGAAAACTTTGCTACAGCTTGAGCACAATGTGGGCGAAATGCAAATATAATTTAAAGCAGTTTCGGCGCATTCATGGAGATTGGCTTAGTTCCCAAACAGTTCTAAATTTAGCCAAGAACTTAAGGCCAGTGGGCCGACCGAAGCTACCATACACCACTAAGAGCAACAGGTCGCGCAGAAGTCGCGCTGCAGATCTTGCAGGATCTAAGCAAGGCAACGTAGCTTTTATTAATTCATGCTGCAAGCGTGGCTGCTCGAAAGAATAGGCAAGACACCCTTGCAAGTGTTTTACTGCTTCTGTCGATATGTCCGGAAAAAGCAAAATATATGCGCCAAGCATTAATCGCGCCGATCAAAAAGCCGGAAGCTGTCTCTCCTAACGAGGCAGTGGCACTGCTTTTGGATCAAAATTTCACAAAAGAGCAATACATCGCTATTAGAGCTCAATCTAAAAGAAACCAATGCGATATATATCCGCTATATAATGTGGTTGCAGAGCAAAAATAAAAAATGCCGCCCCGTTGATATTATAATAAGTGAAACAAAAGCAGAAGTATCGCTTCAAAGTCTTTTGGCACACACAGCTAGTCGGCTCGTTGATTTGCAAGATGACGTTGTTGAAAAAATTATGCAAGATCAGGGTACAGAGTTTTTATCGGCAGGATCTTATTTTAAGCTACGGATTCGATGGGAGCTCTGGGCAATCCAACTATAATCAAGGATCTTTAGAAGAACAACATTCTGGATATGACACAAGTATATTTGCTACAACATTCACTCCCTTACGACTGATAGTTGGATCAAAAAATATTTTATGGAACAATCGCACACCACAATCCATTCGATTTTGTCGACCGTTGAAGCTGGAATTCCTCAAAGAGAGCAAGGACTGCATTTTAAAGGAAGATCAATATTTAAAAGAGAAAATATCCAACTTAATACCATGCAATAATTGTTTTGCAAAGCGGAAAGATTGTTTCCATTAAGTTTCAGCTATATTTAACGGTTATTGATGGCAAGGTGTTAAATGTGTTGACGGGCACCAGGTCATCTCAAGCTTGCCCAATTTGCGGATCCAAACCTTCGGATTTCCTTAAAAACAAACATTTCAAGTGTGCAAAGTTTTTGCCAATCCTCAGCCACTTAAAGTACGGATTAAGTCCTCTACACAGCTGGATACGAGTGTTCGAATTTATTTTGCATGCAGCATTTAATGTCACGTGAAGAAGTGGAGAATTTCACATGAAGACGACAAAGAGAGGGTTTCTCAGCGAAAGAAAGAAATTCAGGATCTTTTTTTGGGAACACCTTTCGTTGAAAGTTGACCAACCAAAAGTTGAAGGATTTGGCAGTACAAACGATGGAACTGCTCGTCGTGGATTTTGTGAGCCACAAATATTTTCAGATATCACCGGCATCGATAAGCAGCTAATTGAAAATTTCAGAATAATTTTAATATGCCTTTCATGTCAGTTGCCAATAGCTGTTGAGAAATTTCAAGCCTTTTTGCTATGGCACTGCAGAAATAACTATCGACAAATATCCTTGGCTGCCAATGAATGGCAACAGTACACAAGATTCTCAGAAAAAAACTATCCCAATATTCGATTTTCCATATTAAAAAATGTTCTAAAAATTTAATAAAAACAAGTTTATTTATTCAGAAAGGGGGCTGTGCCACGCCCACCTTCTTCCTAAATCTATTACCTAATGGTTACATAAACCCAATGCAAAAAACCGAACTTAAATATCTTGTTCTTTTTAAATTAATTAATTTTGGCCTCACAAACTCGTGAAATTACCCATAGTGCGCTGGTGGCGACGCATCTGAGATTCTACTTGTATTGAATTGGATATAGACAAATATTTTGTTGCACTTCGCACAAATTAGACCACTTATAGTTCTAAAGTTGAAATTCAGCAGCTGACCAATATAAAAGGTGAAGTGAAAACTGCGGAGTTTGTACTATTTGTATCGCAGCGCATACACCGAAATTACGTGTATGGTTAATGTTCGGAAATACTGTAAGACAAACAAAAACGAAATACATGTAACAATATTCTGCAGTAAATTTACTTTTCAGATTGGTTGATTCAACCAACAAAATTTTTTTCTGTGTATGATGATTTCTATAGTGACATGGAAAAACAACCATAAAAATATAAAGATTTGCAGTAAAGTAATAGATTTCAGGGGCTCTGGGTGTAATCATCCATTTTACCAAGAGTTAGCCTTGTCGGCAATTCAAATGTCCCTACCATGCACTATGGTCCAGACGACTACTTTTGTTGGCCAAAACTAATAACTCGCGAACGAAACAAGATATGTAGATTTGTTTTTTTGTACTGGATATATCATATCAGTAGGAAGTTGATTTTCAAAAAACGAGAAAGAAAAGCTAACTTCGTCTGTGCCGAAATTTAAATACACTTGAAACTTTTGTGACCACTAACTTAATTTTGTGACCAATGACTTAATTTATAAGCTTAATGTCTTGTGTCATTGGAATATTAAATAAAAAATTAATAAAAAAATAGGGGAAAGTTAACTTTGACTCGACCGAAGTTTTGTATACCCTTGCTGCTTCCATTGAAAACAAAAAAGTTTTTCAAACTAAGACTACTTTTTGGACCTTACTTTTCTATGGGATCTATACTATATAGATGTCTGATTTCGAACAAACTTGGTGAAATCATGAAAAAGCATAATACACTGTCAATTACGAAATTTGGAGGCGATCCCATTTAAGACAAAAAAGTTTTTCTCACTAGAACTTCTTTTTCGTCCGATCAGCAGCTATATGCTATAGTCATCCGATATTGATAAGACTTTGTAGAAATGTGTAAAAGTATATAAAATAAGAATATGCAAATAAAAATAACGTTTTCATTAAAAACAAAAAAAAGCTTTCCTCACTCGTAATAGTCATCCGAATTCGACCAAGCTTAGTGAAATCATGGAACTAAGAAATGCGTACTTTGGAGGCGTTTCCACTAAAAACAAAAAAGTTTTTATCTAAGATTAGTTTTTATACCGATCGTGACATGACAGCTATATTTTATAGTCATCCGATCCGGCCGGTTCCGACAAACGTGAGGATAGCTTTCAAACTGACGGAGGAGATAGCATATAAACAGACAGACGGACAGACGGACGGACGGACAGACGGACAAGGGTTAACGAACTCAGTTCGTCATGCTGATCAAGAATATATGTATATATTTTATGTGGTCGGAGATGCTTCTTCCAATGCGTTACAAACATCCGCACAATTTTAAAATACCCTCTGCAAGGGTATAAAAAAATTTGCTACAAGAAGTGACCATCCGATTTTCGCGGTTCCGACATATGTGCAGTGTGCAGTTAAAAGATGACACTGTGCAAACTTCTGCTCGGTAGCTTCAAAACTGAGGGACTAGTTTGCGTAGAAACAGACAGACGGACGGACGGACGGACAAAGCGCAATCGACTCAGCTCGTCATGCTGATCAAGAATATATATTCTCTATACTATCATTGGCATACACTTATTTTATATACTTTTCCAAAATGCTACAAAGTTTGGTCGAAATCGGATGACTGTAGCATATAGCTCCCATAGGAACGATCGGACGAAAAATAAGTTCGAGTGAGGAAAACTTTTTGTTTTTAATGAAAACGTCCTGCTTTTTGGCATATTCTTATTTTATATACTTTAACACATTTCTACAAAGTTTTATCAATATCGGATGACTATAGTATATAGCTGCAGTATGAATGATCGGACAAAAAGAAGTTCTAGTGAGAAAAACTTTTTTGTTTTAATTAACAGTATATTATGCTTTTCCATGATTTCACCAAGTTTGGTCGAAATAAGACATCTATATAGTATAGATCCCATAGAAAAGTAAGCTCCAAAAAGTAGTCTTAGTTGGAAAAACTTTGTTTTTTCAGAAAGGGAGCTATCTGGCTTTTTTTCTTTAGCCTATTTAAAGTTTTAAATGGCGGGCAGGGCCATGTAAAAACCGGATCCAATAATTTTTATGTCATTTTTCGGTCAATATGCTTCGCTTTTTGAAATCATTCCTAATTAGACTTTCAATGTATCAAGAGTGAATTTTGGCCACCATTAGTGGCCTCTTTGGACGCCCATTACGATGGGCGTCTTCGCAGCTAAATAGCCGACCCAATATTTTATTTGTTGTAAACAGGGACAGAATTTATCTTCTTTTTAATATTGGTTAGGACTAAGACCTTTAGAAAGTATTCTATCACATAACCATGACCAATTTTGTCCTGTTTGCAAATCAATAACAATCCGTTCTCTATTAAAATCGACCAAAAATTTTTCCCAAAAAATAGAACACCGCCTCGTATATTCTACGCACCAATTTGTTTTTAAGCATCATGCTCTTCGTTTTCCAGTTCCATACTCCATTGCAATCCAAAAAGATCAGCATCATCGCTCGTTAACATATCCACTGGATTCTGTATTGCACAAAAAAAAGATCCAAAAAGATCCATTTGTAAAGGATATGGATATTAAAGACATATCCATTCCAAATGCATACGAAAATCATCAAATGGATATTTTTTAATGTCTCTGTGTGCCTTGCGTATTAACTTAGCCTTTTCTGAGCATAAGGATAACAGTTTTAGAACATAAGCGAGATCGTGTTTGTGTTGTTTTCTGGCGGCCATGTTGGTGGGGGTGCACAAATCGACAACGGTTTTTGAACGACTCACTATTTAACATAAAAATTACGAAGACATGCACAACTCATACAAACAGTATTGTTAATTTAGGTTATGTCTAATCAAATTAGAGATGGGACAAAGGACAACTTAACAAATGCATTACGACGAACTTATTTAAGCAGCCCACAGATTAGAATTCATCACAAATCTTTATTTAAAAGAGGTTTTTTAGCACCTTACAATGTTTTTAAATTGTAATCAAATTGGCCCCTTTTCAATTCACGTGCTGTTTAATAACAACAGCTAGGTTTAACAGCTGATTTCGCGAATGTGGCGCCATCTATGGGAATTTCTTGTACGCAACTGACATGGTCACTCTTTTTCTAATGCAGAGCGATCCAAAGTAAGTTATTTTTTTCAACTTTTAAAAATGAGGTTTTGGCCAATTAAAGTGGTCGTCTGGACCATAGTGCCCTGGTTCAGTGCTGTAGTTGAGTGTCCCACCCGACAATAGACTCTGAGAACGGATCCGTTTTCGACATTTTGTAGAAATTTTCTCTTAAAAACTATTGAGAACGTGTTCCGTTATCGGTCCGAAAAAGTATTACCAGTCGCTTAGTTTGTGGCAGCAAAAAAAAAACGCATTAGTGGCAGCGGCCGAGACCGTAAAACGGTTGTGGTGATTTTATTACCATCAAATGGCCAAAGAAGAAGAAGAAGAATATATATTCTTGATCAGCATCAACTGCGAAGTCGATATAGCCATGTCCGTCTGTCTATCCGAATGAGCTTACAGATCTCAGATACGGTAAGAGATTGAGGTTCGGCGTGTATCGGGCATAAGCTTCATTTATTTGCAGACAGATCAAGGTTATTTTAAATTTTTTGAACGCCCCCCACCGTGGAGTTTTATACATAGTCCTACACTTTTACAGATTGAAGGATTGTTCCTTCTGGTAAAGATAGGACGAACGATAGTCAAGCTATGAGCAAAAGAATGTTCGCTGCTGCAGCGCAGTAGCAGCGCTGCTTTCAGCTGCTACTGCAGCATCAAAACTAATACTAAGCATACATTTTCTTTTGATTCAGAGTCAGAGTACATTATAGTCGGACTTGAAGGACTTTCTTGCGGAAGAAAGCTTCTAATCGGCTCTCAACCGAAAACCCTAAGACTGTTTCGGTGCAGGTTATTCAAAGGAATCTTGAAAGGGACCATATACCTTCTAGATAGCTCTCTTCGTTCTTTAAATGGTATAAGACTTTTGTGTATATAAGTATGTAAAGTGGGGTTTGTAAAGCTGCGACTATGATCCTACAAAAATTATTGACAAAGAGTCCTTCATTGGATTTAAATAATATTATTAAAAAGTACCAACTAAACTTAATGAGCAAACGTCAAACAGTCAAACTTGGCGTCAAGTTAAACGATGAGTTTCCCCCAATGTGGGTAAACTTCTGTGCAAGCGAACATCTCTCTGCCAGGATTGGCTCATTCGAAGCACATTCATCTCGTTTTCCACTCCATCCTGTCGCTCTGCTAGATTCAGACATCCTCGGGCCTTAATTTGTCGCTTGTTATGCATTCAGATATTTCATGGCGTAACAATGGGATCGACTCACCCAACTGCAACCCCGGTTAACCTGCTCTCATTAAAAATCACTCAAACCACTTTAGACCCTTCAGCTGGCAAACAATGAGGGTTTTGTCATTTTTGCATAAATGTTCACTCAATAAAATGTCATAATTAAAAAATATTTGTGCTGTTGCTGCTGGGAGAATGACCTTAATTGCTGGTGTACGTGTGGCAGCGATTCATGTGCCCCATTGAGTGTGTGTGTGTGTGTGTGGCAGCAAGTGACGCTGTGCTGCAACTGTCAAATGAATAAAATTAAGTGTAGCACTGAGTTGGACTCTGTCTCTGTCTGTGGGTTGCTCTCACTCGGGCTAGGCAACGGCAACGCCAACTGATGGCAGGATATGTTGTTGCACTAATTGAATGTGGCATGCAGCAACAGCAGCAGCAGACGGGCAGAGCTTGTTGTCGTTGTCGTTGCCGTAGCCTACTGCCATCTCGCTCTAGAAACTGGCATCTGGGCATCTGTGTCGGGCACACAAGTAGCTTCATTTTAAGTGCAATAGCACACACGCACACACACTGGCGCACAGATTGCGATTGCTGTTGCTGTTGACATGGCAATGCAATAAAAGTTTGCCTGCAATTGCAGTGGCAGCAAAAGGCGACTGCCAGGGGCAGGCAATTGTTTCTCATTATTGCTTATGCTGATGATTAAGAGCGCCAGGCGTGCTCCTGCTCCTGCTCGGGCTGTTGTCTGGTCGACCACACAAAAGCCATCAGACAGTGGTAGATTAAAATGTGTTAATGGCCAGCCCCCTTCCTCCAACCCCCTCCAAGAAGAATCAGGAGTAGCAATAAGCTCAAATTGCCCCCGATTAAAATCACAAATGCACATAAAATCTCACTCAAAATTCTCTCCCGGATGGCGAAATCATCTGAAAGATTTTAGAACTTTTGTTTTTAATATGCAAATCAATTTGTGGCCTGAGCACACAATTTTGTGCAAAACTTTTTGACTACGATAATTTTCCGGTGTCTGGGTCTCGCTGCTATAGACTATCGCACAGTGGGACCAATATTTTTTTTGAGTTTCCCTAACTATCAAAACCTATTAAGATCCAAGCAGAAAATAACCTAAATTCTTAAAAAAAATAGGGGAAAGTCAACTTCGGCTCGGCCGATGTTTTGTATACCCTTGCAGTTTTCATTGAAAACAAAAAAGTTTTTTTAACTAAGACTACTTTTTGGACCTTACTTTTCTAAGGGAGCTATATTATATAGATATCAGATTTTGACCAAACTTAGTGGAATCATGGAAAAGCATACCAAACTAACATGTACGAATTTTGGAGGCGACTCGCTTTCACAAAAAAAAATTTGACATTTTGTACAAAAATCTTAGTCAGAAGATTTTGTGGTGTGGTCATCTTTCACTTTTCTCATGAATTGGATGTTCCAACCACTCGTTATATTACAGAATCCTTCAACTTTCTCTTGTAGTGGACCAAGAAGACAGCGTTTCGATCGGTAAGCAACTCTGAGCGTTTAACCCAAACTCCAAGCAAGACCTGATTAACCATGTTCAGCCGCATCAGAAGCCTCGATCTCACCAACCTGCCCTTTGGAAACCACAAAACTCCGTTCTTCAGAAGTCAAACCAGCCTTCTACAAGTCTTTCCTACCTGTTTCAACCATCTTGTTTCTATTGCTATTCAGCTTCTTATTTCCGCTTTTATTCGTTTTTCCATTCCTATTCTCATTCCTCTTCATATTCCCATTTCTATTTGTATATCTTTTCATTGTTCCTTTTCCTATTTCTATTTTCATCCCCATTCCAATTCATATTCCCGTTCCTAAACCGAAAAAAGTATTCCTCTTAATCAGGGGTGTCCTGGAAATCTCTAGAAATTTTGTCTTGCAAATCGCTCGAAAAAGCCGTCAGTGTCCCTGAACTACAACGGATTTCATTTTCTTATTCGAAAGTCTATTTAGAAGGCGTGTGTATAAGATTATGGTCCAACTACAAAAACAGGACGGCGTCTCTAGCAAATAATGTACAACTGTTTTTAATAATAGCTTTTTTGATGTTTTGTACATTGAGTTAGACTTGCCAACCCTGGAAACATTTCTTTGGTCTTTCCTAATTCGCGTTGGTTTGCGAAGTCCGTTTGTTTGGTTTGCCAAAATCTCCTAACAATATTCGAGAGGTTTGAGACTGGGCTGCTAATCGATTTTGAACAAAACCGGTTCGAACCCGAAACTCTGTCTTTTATTTCTGTGAACCGAACCTTGAACCTCTTTAAAAATAATAACTGAACCTGAACCTGTTCCGAACCTTAAAGTTCGGTTCGGTTCAACAAAAACTATAGAAATACAAAAATTTGAATCACGGTCTAGTTATCTGATCAGTTTCGCGGCGACTGACACTTATAATCGGCAGGAAATCTCAATAAAATATCTAGAAAACGTATCGGAGCAACTTATGTAAGGAATCTTCACCCATAATAATGTTTTTAAAGATACTCGAGTCCAAAGCTTATTAAATGATTTACAAAACAAAAGCTTAACACTACATGGTAGTATTTCGCGAAAGCGATTTATAGAACACATGGTGTTAAATTGATTACAAAATAAATTTGCTTGATTTTTATTAATATTGTGCAAAGCATGGGCTGAACCAAGGTTCGAACCAAAACCTTCGTCCAAAAACCTTGAACATCAAAATTCCGAACCTATACCATTGTTAAATTTTGGAACCAGCAAACCGGAATTCCGAAAAATTTGTTGGGTTTGCAGCCCTGGTTTGAAGCCAACCGAAAAAGATTTCTAGTACACCGAAAATTGATTTTGGATTGGAATTTGGTTTGAAGAGATTTCTGGGATGACACTAATAAGTCATCAATTTGAACAATTGAGTATCGTTTTCTTCATAATACTCCAAGTAGTTAGTTGATGTTTTCGAAACTACTAAAATAATATTTCGAGGATATCAAATTGACACTAAATTGTATCAGGCTAATACTTTTGTAAAACAATTTTTTATTATCATTTTGATACTAGCTTTTATCAATTTTATATTTCAATTGTCAAGCTTTTAGTATCATTTTGATACTAGATTTGATCAATTTAATGTAAGGCATAAAATTTCTTAAGTCCCTATTACAAAGTTCTTTTTATTTACATACAATTTGACGTTTCGAAACAACATTTGATAACATTGGAAATGTTAAGTTTCAAGTTAATACTTTTTTGTATCATATCAAAAGGCTAAGATCAATTTAATACCCAAAATATCAATTTGACAGTTTCTAGTAATATTTTGATACCAATATACTGATTCTGGTTTTAGTTTCAATATGAGACAACAACATGAGTAGGAAGCTGAAGTCTATTAATGACAGAACCAGGTATATGAAAGCTTCACTCAATCCTGGTCGGAATTAGATTGAGAAGATCCGGGAATGACCGACTTCTGACATAGATTGGGATTGATTTTATCCCGGATACACATGGAACTTTGCTTAAAATAAAGATCCCTATTTATATGAAGGTATTAAACATGCAGCTCAAAATCTACAATCCCATTTCATAAAACGAGAAACTTTGAAAATCGGCAGGTGATGGTAAAATATATCTCAGATATATTTTTACAAAAAAATTATCCACATAATCGCCACATAAAACATCAATCTAACTCAAACATGAATATATATCGATATATCGGTACGATATTGAAAACCCTGCCCTGGGTATGACGGGATTGTCGGTTGAGTAGTACACTAAGAGATAAATAAAAAATCTCATCTTGGATTAAGAATGTTCGATGTCAGTACTGAAAGAATGAAAGTAGCTTCATAACTTGATCTAAGTATGATAAATTCGCAAATATACTCAAAACCAAAAATGCTCATTCTCAAACCAGTATCTTGATTAATTTAATATCCAGAGCTCCCATTCTTGAATCAAGACTTCCACAGAATGACATTAAAAGCACGAAATACAAATTTTTTGAATTTTTGCTTAAGAACGAATTTCCGGCCATGTTTTTTAACTCGATAACCCTACTCTGTCACTTCCCTCCGTAATTGATGTTCGCAGTAGTTGTGATGGTTCCAAAAAAGGGGAAGGTAACTGATTTCACACCTGATGCCAACAGCTCCAACAGTCTTCCGACTAAGTTCTCCAAATATTCTTGAAGCCTTACCGCTCAGATCCTTTCTTGGAAGAGGCTACTTTCTGAAGGACGAGCACTCGAATAACCGTCGCATTTGAGCGGGTTTACCTAACCCTGATCTGTCCTCTGCTTTTGACTTACAAAAAAAAAATCAAATTGGTGATTTAGTTTCACCGAAATGTGCGAACCGCAACACTGTGCGGGGACAACAAACAATCAAACAAGCACAAAATATCTCAACGCCGAATCACAATAACTGCCTGGGATATTTGTTGTAACATTTAAATGTTGGCATACTTTCTCAAATATTTATAAACATTTAGTCTAAGGAAAAAGGCTACCGTCGTCTGGTTGAATACCTTTCTGATTGCCTGTGGTGGCGTTTTGTCTGTTTGCTTAAGCATCGGGGCCAGAAGCCGAACTGGCCATAAGCCTGTTTATCTTATACATACATACATATGGCGGCATTTGCTGGTTTGCTTGTATTCCCGAGAAGCTTGTCTGTCTGTGTATGTGTACCCGCCTGCAGGAAATTCCATCCAAATTCTTGCCTGCTATGTGCATTCAAATGAATTATACAGTGCCACAGCATTAGCTTAATACACTGCGAGAATGTATGATTGCACATTAGGCTTTTTGTAACCAAGCAGTTGTCAGGGCTAAGGGTACAAATGATCTGCGAAGAAAGCAGCAATCTTAACCCAATACGCATGAGGCCAGAACCAGAGCAACGGATGCGGTGGCTGAGCCGGTTGCCAACTAGTCGTGCCTTGCGGTCGCCCACCCACGCGGCAGACTTACTTATGGCGAAAAGCATCTCTAGATGCTGCTCCGTCTGCCGTTTACTTCATTTTCCAACTATTTTTGCTACTTACATGTGATCAGGCAAATGCGAAGCTGAGTGTTTGTTTTGCTGATGTCTGTTTGCTGCATGGGGCACATAGAAAGTCTTGTTAATGGCAGTTACAGACTTGAACTTTGCCACTAACCCGGTACCCATACTTCAGGGGAGGCTACAAAAGTCAAGGAATTTCACTTGTGAATCGTTTGCAAGTGGAAAACTTTCTGCACACATTTCCACATAAATGCTAGAAAACAATGAAAATAGAGTCCTAATAGGGAACTGCATTTGATTTCAGCAGTTCCTATGGAAGAAAAATTAAGTAGTGCACAGTGGTGCAGCTGATATCTTTCGAACATTTTAATGTTTAGTGTTTAATGTTCATTTTAACATTTAAATTTTTATGTTTATTCCAACGAACAAATTGAAATGTTTATTTAATTAATTTCATCAATGCTTGTGAAACAACATTTTATTCTTAACTGGCTGTCATATTGCTCAAATGAACTGGCTTAAGGCCCTCTTCTGGTCTAGAAGACTGAATTTTACCCGTTTTTTAAAAACTTGTGAAAAAAAATCGGGAACAGATTTTGTAATTTTAATTTTTTTATTTAGCTGCACAATTCTTTAAAAATAATACAAAATTTAAAATGTGTGCACGCGAGGGCTGTTCAAGGAGTTCTTGGCCTCCAAAGTAAGCTTTTTTAAACAAAGGTGTGGTAATGGTTTGCAGCTTTCCGGAAGTCACCATTATCTGAAAGCAAAACGGAAGACTGCAAATTGGTAGGTAAAAATACCTTATTGGCCCAAAGCAGAATAATGAAAAAAAAATTGAATTTGTAAAAACGGCGGCTATTTGAAAATGATAAATCGATTTTAGACAATTTTTTTTGTTGTCCAGTGAACAAAAAATATACGGGGGTGACACAAAAATCTCAAGAGATTTTTCCGTCGGTTGGTTTGTAAATCTCTCAAAAAATCCGTTGGTGACACAGCACTTCGAGAGATTTGATTTTCTTATGTGGCTTCCTCACTGAAGCACATTTTCAAAAAAGTTATCGTTATCACTGAAAATGCAGATTGCTGTCCTCATTTTGTTGCTTTTGCATTTGCATTTTGAGAACAAATGTTCTTTGTTTACAATTAACCAAACCTCTTTGCACCAATTGCAATTTCATTGGGTGTCTTAACTTTGTGCAATTCATTGAGTTATTATTGATGAGTTTATGAAAGTATAGATTCATTGCAGGTTCCAACCTTCTGCCATTTGGCGCGCCAAGTGTTGGAAAATTCGTCAATTGGCGCAAATGTACGTTTTGCCAAAATGCGAAAATGCAGTTGTTGTGAGGACAGGGCATAAGTGGGAAAGAGAACTGGTCCAATTGAGTCCAAGATAATTGTCCATCTCCCAAAACAGGGTTGCATCACGCGCAAGCAAAATTTCTCTTATTTTAGTTTTGAATTAATTTGATAGTTGAGTGAATCTGTTAGTGTGGTAGAAGTTGCATGATCATGCAATATTATAATTCAAATTAAAGTCGTGTTACCCAAAATTAAAAAAATTTAAAAAATCATTCAATTTGCAATCCTAGGCTCGTTTGTTGTTGGCAAGTTTCCCAGTGGTAAGACGGTTGTGGCGACACTGCCACCACTAGACACAAACGACTATCGATTACTCTGGCGACTATGGTCACACTACGACGCAGCTATCATGTCTCATCTCATGACCAAGCGAACGCGAAGCCAGCGCTCGGAGCTGGTTTCTCCCGATAATCTATATCTATATATATTAAAGTAATTAAATTACTAATATCAGTGGAGCAAAACACAGACTTTTGGCTCACTAAGCGATTTTGGTTGAAATGGCAGCATTCGGTTGGCTTGGCGAATTGTTATTGAAATACTAATATTAATATTAAAACAAATGAAATAGGATAAAAAACAATGTTGTTAACATTTCCAAACTTAATTTTGCTTATCAAAACTGTTTGGGTGATAAATTTAGCTAAATCTCCTCCCTAAACACGAGAGGTTTGAAACAAACCGAAAGAGATTTCTGTGGCACCTAAGAATTGGTTTTCGGTTGGAATGTGGTTGGAAGAGGTTTCTGTGACACCCCCCAATATGATAGCTGAGACGGCGGTGTCAGCGATTGTTGCAGTCTTCCCTAGTTTGAGCCCCAGTAAGGGTACGTAAAAAACATTATACAGGCTTGTTTCCTTTTCCGAGTGGAATGAAAAAGTAAAACGAATCGTTTTCATTTTGGGGCTCCCGTTTCCGAGTGAAATAGAAATCGATTGTCTTTTCGAATGAATGTTCAAATCGTTATCGTATTTTAATTCTGCCATAAGGCAGCCTTGACAATTTCGATCAGCAGTGCGCATGCGCTGATTCGGAATTGCGAACAGCTCGGTTTCATTTCGATCGTTTTTCTTTTGTCTACATGCAATTTCTGAGGTAGAAACTTAACAAAAATGATTTTAAATCAAATTGAAGGCTCGATATATCTATAGATACTTCAAAATCTCCACAATATTTGACATGTTAAAATATAAAAATATTTGCAAAATGCAAGAAAATTGGCATTTACTTTTCATTCCACTGACTATAAGGCAAAACTTTTGAAACCGAATAACTTGATCGTTTTTCGGAAACGGGAACAGCTACCAATTCCAATTCCGCATGATCTGATCGAAATCGAAAACGGGAACAGGCCTGACAGTCTAACTACAAAACCAGGGATGCGTCTCTCGCAACTAACAAAGGGCAACAAAATTAGACTTTTTCAGTATATTGAAGGGTAGGCGGTGAGTCTAGATAATTCTTGGGTGCTGATCACGAAGCTGTTTTCGGAAATGGTCCATCACGTCTCGATTTTTAGTAATTTGAAGTTGCTTAAAATGCGTTTTTTGACCCTTTTTAGACACGTTTTATGGGGAAACGTAGGCCATTGTTTTAACTTTCTTTGTAATTATAGTACAGCATTACTTTTAAGCTTTAAATTAAACTATGCCAACAAATTATGCGATTTTTTTAAAGCGAAGATGTAGCACTTTGAATGGAAGTGCTTAAAACTATTAAATTGTCTACTGCCCAAAACTATGCTATGTGAAATCACTATAGTTGGCTAGGCATTTTTATGAAATTCTTATGCAAATTTTAAACCAAATCCATTGCCTACCCATAAGCGGTACATAATATAGTAAGTTGGAGCAAATATATTAAAAATGGTATATCTTCGCTTAAGAAAATCGTAGAATTATTTGAAATTGTTTATTTTGAAATTAAGAAATAATACTTTAAGATAATATTAAAGTGAGCCAAATAAAACGAAAAGAAACCCCACAAAACATTCATATAAAGTGAAAAAATAAGCATTTTTAAATAAGCATGACCTTTAACCTAAACATTTATTTCGGGAATCGGGGAAATTCCCTGATAAGTATTCATTCCTTCAACTTTGATATGGGCATTCCCAGAGAAGGTCCACCAAGACCTACAATTTCAAAGTTCTTATAAAAACCATGTTTTATCAAATGTTTATGGGGATACAATTCAATTGAACTAATATAAGTAGATAGCGGATTTGGCATATTTTAGAACAGATTTTTAACCAAGTAGGCTAAAGTTAATGTGCACAGAATTATATGTTGAGCTGACTCTTTTAGTATATATAAAGCCAAAAAATTCGCTTTTAATTTTAAAATGACGTAAATTATTGTTTCATAAGTTGAACCGTCAGCAAACCACAGAATGCAATTAACAAATTGCTTAAAATTTGTTAAAAACACATTTACCTAAGTCTACTAGGATTAAAATCAATTTGAAAATATGCAAAATCCGCTGTCTAAATATACGCTAATGGGGTGTGTTCCAGAAATCTCTACACTCAGAAAAAACGGCTTCCAGCGTTCTAAATGAAACGGGATTAAATTTAACCCTTTTTGTACTTAAAATTTTAAGTATGAACCGAACTGAAAACCAAAAAGAAAAACGGTTCGGTTGAGTTCTCTGATGAGTTCTAAAACGTGAATCCTTTCCCCTAGCCAAAAAAACCTACTTATTAACTTCGTTTTCCCAAGATAATTTTAGTTCGACCCTCTACCAAAGGGACCACTGATAGATCGAAAGGATCCTTAGGAGAAATAAAGCCTTTAAGGATGACTTGACACAAGTCTACCGCAATTGCTAGCCGATCTCTGAATATACCTGTCACCAGAGTGCATTCTTTTCTTGAAGGTTGATAATCATTAAATCTTAGCCAGGAGAGTTTTTTCTCATACCATTAATAGGGTGTGTAAGATGCATAGTACGTATTCTCCGTTTTCGAAGTGCATTCCTAGAACTTATAGATGAGTCCTACAAATCCGACTTCAAAAGCTTTGGACATCTTAAAAATACTCAGATGGTTTATAGGAATTCAATTCCCAAAGTGTACGAAAAGTCAAATTACAACAGAAATCATAATACAGTCGAACTTCTCTATTACGAACTTCTGTACAATGAAGTTTACTTTATAGCGAGTTAACTTCCAGAACACTGGAATTTCGTTCAATATTCAAACTTTTCTATATTACGAATTTTCTATATAACAAAGTCTATTTTGGTCCTCTTAAGATTCGCTTAAAAAAATTCCGACTGTATTTCATAATATGCCTTTATGAACCACTGAAACCACCGAAACCGCGGTTCAGTTAGCTCCAAAAAACATGTAATGAACCGAACCGGCGGTACAGAAACTGTGTGAGTGGTTTGCATCCTTGGTAGATACAGTAAGTTCAAGTACAAAATATGTTAGATTAAGCACAAAATTGACATATAATACTAGGTACGAAAAGTGTGCAACGTAAAATGTTAATTACCGAAGTTTACAAATAATTAATGATCTTCTTGTCCTCGACAAATATATGTCATTCGCTATGTAAAATCGCTCTCTGAATCTGAATCTAAGTATATGATCAAAAATATTTTAAAATAATTCGAAATTTAATAAATATATCCCGAAACAGTCTTAAATCAAGTATTTTGGGATTGAAAAAATCGTACTTGATCCAAGAGTTTTGTACTTGGATTAAGAATTTTCGCACTAACCGTACTATCGACACCGTTTGTACTCAATTCAAGTACAAAATTATCGGTTTTTTTTTCTGTGTGTAGAGATTTTCATATAAACGATTGGATTTTGATCTAAACTAGGATGAGCTTGAAATGTAAAGTGTCAAGAATAATGTCGCCTAATAGATTATAGGGAATTAAAATCGTACGCTTTAAATCTACTTGGAGCTGAGCAGTCGATTTCAAATCTCTTAACTTTTGTCATCTAAACTAGTAGCCTTGCATTTTTGAGACACTTCGCATGTTAAGACAAGCTGTTGAAGCCTCTAGCCTCTAGAGATTTCTGGGACACCTCCGAATCTTACATTCATTCATAAACCACTGTTCGACATCATTGAAATGCCCATATTCATTTTTTTAATAGCTTCCAATGGCATGTCAAAACTCTACCACGCGCACCTCTTTTTTCTCAAGAATTTAATTTAGCAAACACATTTAGCTATCGCTCCAGCCATGATAAATATTTCACACTTTTTAAATGTCGCAAAAGCGCATAAAAATTCCATAAATACGCTAATGAAACACATGGCTATGGCGCTCAGACAGACCAAAATATGAGAAACAGCAGCAAAACCAAAAAAAAAAAAAAGGGGGGAAACATTCGAACAGCCCACCCAGATGGCAGGCATGTAACGTGCTTCCTCCCGACAAAAGCCAGCTACCCGGGTGACTCTCGCCGACAAATGCATTTTCATTTTATACCATTTTCGCCAGCTCTGCACTCTCACACACACAAACACACATGAGTACCCAACGACGCTCTGCCATGATTGCTGGGCGCCTGTGACTTTTGAATGGATCTGCAACAGTATCTGGTATCTCTATCTGACTAGGATATTTGCCATTTATGAAACCATTTAACAAACACATCATAAAAATTCAATTCAATTCTGTGTTTACGTCTACTCGGGATGATATTGCTTTTTAATTGCGGACACGAGCGGAAATTGCTTTCACATACGCACACACACTCATAGTCAGAGCAGGGAGTGCCCATTGACATTTGACTAGAATAGTTGCTGCGGAAGTGCGTTGATTGCAAGCCAACTAAAGGACTTTTCCTTTGCCATTTGCCTGACCTCAAAAACTTTGACCTTTTTTTTGTGCCAAACAGCTTTCTGCTGTTTTTTTAATTGCACCACATGCGCCATGCAATTTATAATTGGAATCAGCTCCAACCCCCAAACCCAAACACACACACACAGTCACACAAACTCCCACTTGGGCAGGCGCGCTCTCATTTAATATGAAAGTCACAGAATGTGAGCTAATTGAAAACACTTGCAATATTTATGAGCAGCGCAACATGTTGCCCAAACACTTGACTACTCTGGCAACATGTTGCTGAACTAATAAAACAACAAAATGATTTTATTATAATGGATTTATAACGCAAGCCAAGAGCAAACATCTAAACAGTCCAGGAGAGACAGAGAGGTACAGCCCATACCAATTGAGAAAGAGAGGCAGAGAAAAAGAGAATCAGCGAGAGAGAGAGAGAAAGAGAGAGGGAGAGAGTGAAATGCAGTTTTGAATTGAGATGCGAACGCGGCAGTCCATTAAGCGCAATGTTGTTGTCATCATTTAATGCTTTTGTTGCTTATTTGCTTTATGCGACTTGACAGGCTCTCCCCTACCCCCACCCCCACCCCACTAACTGTCTCTGTGTGAGTGAATGAGAGCAGAGTGTGCGTGTGCGCATTTGCAGCTTGTTGTCGTTGTCTGCAGCAGCAGCAGCAGCAGCATAAATGGGCCCCCACAGCGTCGTTCAGCAGCAACAGCAACAGCAGCAGCAGCATCATCGTTCGCCTTAAGTGGAGATATTTATAATAAGTTTATTTGCTTGTACTTTTTGTGGCCCCCTTTGGAACAACAACATCGTATGTTGCCAGTCCTTGCTTCGCATGCAACATGTTGCTGTTGCTGCTGCTGTTGCTGTTGATGTTGCCCGGCTCGTTTTGGCACTGTTGGGCATTCACATGCACAATCACATTCGCAGTTGTAAATTGACGTTTTGCGTTAACGACCGTCGCCATCGTCGTCGGTCTGAAGTTATTTGTAGCTTACGTGTGTTTCGCAGTCGCCGTCGCCTCCGTCGTCGTCGTCGTCATCATCCACAATTTCATTGAATAAAGTAAGGCAATTTTCCATGTGAGCATCCTCCAACCCGTGGAACGTACAATTTGTTTTGCATGCTGCTGCCTCTTGTGTGCGATTCAAGTGTATCTAAATTGCTTCATCTTGTGCTGCAGCGGCATCATCAGCTTCTTTTTTCCCTTTCATATTTTGCAGTTATTTTTAGTTTTGGACTTGTTTGCCCCGATTTTCTGCCATTTTCATTGCCTGCGCGAATCTTCAATTCAATTTGCTGTTGGCGTACAATTTAAATGAGCAATCGGAGTACACGAAGAGTACCCTTGTTGTTGCCGTTCGCATTGTTCTTTCTATTGTTATGTGCTGTTTTATTGTATGTTGTTGTTGTTGCTGTTAGGGCTTTTGCTAATGATGTTCGACTTAAGCTGTTGCTCTGGCAATACTCGTACATTTACAAGAGTTCATGGAGTTCACATTGAGCCATGGATCATTAATAAATTCCCTGCTTTTCCAGCTTGATTTGCAGAATACGAGAGCATAACAAGAGCTGAAGTGTTGGGTAAGAAGACACTACCACTTCTGGGCATTTACAAAGAGCTATTTAAGAAGCACAAATTGCACAGAGCGTAATCATTATTTTCTTTATGAAAGTGTGCTTATTATATTGATTCTCTAATCTAAGAAAAAACATCAAAAACATTAAGCCAAATCAAGTTACCCTTCAGTAGCAGCAGAAGCAAGAGCTTCCTCCACTTCATAGGAGAAATTGCCCAAGTTCATAAACTGATTTTACTCAGGAAACTTAGACTTGAGTTTGACTCTGCTGTTCTTAATTTAAGAAAGCGAACGCCTTAAAGGGCCAGATTTTAGTACCTGGCCTTCCAAATCTGGATGGTTTCAGAACTGATCCTATACTGTATGGAAAATCAAAACTTTTTGTATTTGAATAAAAAATTTGTGATTCAAAGGCAAGTTTAAAGCACCGAAATTCTTGAGTAAGAGCTTTTAGAACTCGATCCAGTCAGTTAAGGAAATCTTCTTTGGTCTGAATAATTCCGCTCTGTGATGCGAAATTTAAGACCAATTTTTACTCAAAAGAAAAATATTTGAACTTTTGTACTTGAATGAAAAATTCTAAATTTCAAGAGTTCTATGAGCCAAAAAAGTTGTAATTTAAGTACAAAATTCTTCATTCATTGGTGCTTTTAAGACCCCTAAAGTTTGGATTTCGAGAACCGGGATTTTTTTTAACAAGTTTTAGTGTATCTTAGACTATTTTAAAAACGAATGAGGAAGAACGAATGAGGAACATCGAAACTAGTTAAGATCCACCTAATAATTCATTTAAGTTATGAAATTCTAAATTTAATCTTCAAATCGGTTCTGAATCAACCCGAACCGCTAAGTTCAGCTGGTAAACCGAACTGCAAACCAGGTATTAATACCGCAACCGTTAATCGAAATAAACCGTTCAGATCACGAACCGGAACAGATACAAATTTATGTGAGAACCGAATGCCGCTTACCGGTTTTATTGGAAGCAATAGAACCGGAACGAACCCGAAACGTTGCTACCGGTACGGTTTCGTTTTTTATACCCTGTTCCCATTAAAAATGGGAAAAGGGAAATCATGAAGTTGTGCAAAAGTATGTAACAGGTAGAAGGAAGCATTTGCGACCCTATAAAGTATATATAATCTTGATCAGCATCAACAGCCGAGTCGATTTAGCCCTGTCCGTCTGTCCGTATGAACGCGTGTTTCTCAGAGACTATAAGAGCTAGAGCCACAAATTTCCACGTAGATAGGTGTATACCCGATTCAAAACGAGTTTGTTTCAGATTTGGAAAATTCCTCCCCCTCCCCCCTTTAAGCGCAAACTGTCAGAGCCACAATTTTTTAGATAGACCTTCCATACTTTACATATACGTAAGGCCCAATATCTATCTATTCTGAAAAGATCAATAAGATCGGACGAAAAACACCAGTTATATACGAATCAATTTTGCTTGTGGGAGAGGGGGGGCCTTGCATTGTCAGTTATCGCGGGGCCGCTGCATGCGTTTGTGTGTATGTTGGAGTGTGTGTATGTGTGAGTGTGTGTGTATGTAAAGAAAACACACGAAACAAGGACAGGGTATTTTGTGTCGGGGCCTCGCTGCTCTATTTTTTCCTGGATGGGAGGGGGTCTGTTGTGGTTGTATGGTGGAACATTTGCGACCCTAAAGTATATATTCTTGTGTAAGGAGTGTTTGGTGTGTTGTTGTCGTGAGTCGTGTTGGTTGAGGTGTCGAGCATAGAGTAGGAAAATTGCTGTGATAGGGTATACCCGATTCAAAACGAGTTTGTTTCAGATTTGGAAAATTCCAGTACCACTATATAAAATGAGACTTCGCAGCTTGTAAAGGACGCTTATTGATTGAAATGTTTTACATCAACGATGCTCAAGATGACAGTTCAACGGCTGCAATTGGCTGTCGCTAGATGACTAGTGATAAAAATGATGTGTGATCTACCGAAAATTGCTAGCGGTGAGAGCGAGACACCGCTGATGAATTCGCCGCACAATAAATTGTTGCTGACGGAAAAGCAACCGGCAGATTTTTTTTCGGTAGAAACAATATTGTCGCAAGACGGCCATGTATGTTTGATTACACAAATGCCGGACTCGTAGCCCGACTATCAATCTTCAAGCCACAATGAGCGAACAGAATTAACAACAGGTTTCGTGTCGATTTCCTTCATGTCACGTGTGAAGAACGGTTTTTAAATGAAAACAAGTAAAGGGAGCTGTAGTCGAGTGCCCCGACTACAAAATACCCTGTTCCCTTGACTTCTTGTGTTTTCATACACATATACACACTCACACATACGCACACACTCTAACATACCCACACTCGCACGCGCAAACGCGGTAACTGACAATGCAAGGCCCCCCTCTCTCCCACAAGCAAAATTGATTCGTATATAACTTCGGTGTTTTTCGTCCGATCTTATTGATCTTTGCAGAATAGATAGATATTGGGCCTTACTTGATATATGTAAAGTTTGGAAGGTCTATCTTTGTGGCTGTGACAGTTTTTTGCGCTTAAAGGGGGGAGGGGGAGGAATTTTCCAAATCTGAAACAAACTCGTTTTGAATCGGGTATACACCTACCTACATTCAAAAATTTGTGGCTCTAGCTCTTATAGTCTCTGAGAAACACGCACTCATACGGACAGACGGTCAGACGGACATGGCTAAATCGACTCGGCTGTTGATGCTGATCAAGAATATATATACTTTATAAGGTCGCAAATGTTTCATTCTACCAGTTACATACTTTTGCACAACTTCATGATCCCCCTTTTCCCATTTTCAATGGAAACAGAATATAAAAATAAAACAATTTCGTACTGAATTTGAGCTACAATTTTTGTTAAGAATTTCCAATGTGGAAATCCTAAATCCCTTGCAGACGGTATTATAAAATTGTGCGGATGTTTGTAACGCATTGAAGGAAGCATCTCCGACAACATAAAGTATATATATTTTGGATCAGCACGACGAGCTGAGTTGATTTAGCCCTGTCCGTCTGTCCTTCTGTCAGTTTCTATGCTATCTCCTCCGTAAGTTTGAAAGCTTTGCACACCAAACTTAGCACGAAGTCTTTTGGTACAAATACGCTGCACATTTGTTGGAACCGGCAGGATCGAGAAATACGTACTTTGGAGGCGTTTCCATTAAAAACAAAAAAGTTTTTCTCACTAAGACTAGTTTTTCGACCGATCGTTCCTATGACAGCTATTTGCTATATTCATCCGATCCGGCCGGTTCCGACACATGTGCAGCGTATTTGTACCAAAAGAGATGCTTCCTTCAATGCGTTACAAACATCCGCACAATTTTATAATACCCTCTGCAAGGGTATAATAAGACTCTTAACTTCTATGAAATGTTTAATTTACTTTCAACTACATACGTGTTTTCTATATTAGCGGAAAAAAACTATGACTGAACCCAGGTTCGAGCCCGAATTTGGTTAGAAATAGATCAAAGTAAGCAAACAAAAATTTTCTGCTTCAATAAGAGGGCTGCTCAAAAAGTTCTCAGCCGTCAAAGTGGGGTGTCCAAAAAAAGTTATAGTGCTGGCGGCCACAATTTCTCGTCTCCAGGTTGTTTGGAATGAAAAGTAAAAACAGGGTTATAATTAGTACAGATGTCATTCTGGTCTTTTTGACAAAACGGATATTGGACTTTTTTTTTTAGTTTGGTGTAAAAAAAATAGGGGAAAGTTAACTTCGGCTCGGCCGAAGTTTTGTATACCCTTGCAAATTCCATTGAAAACAAAAAAGGTTTTTAAATTTAAGACTACTTTTTGGACCTTATTTTTCTATGGGATCTATACTATATAGATGTCTGATTTCGACCAAACTTGGTAAAATAATGGAAAAGCATAATACACTGTCAATTACGAAATTTGGAGGCGATCCCATTTAAAACAAAAAAGTTTTTCTCACTAGAACTACTTTGATATAGTTTGTAAAAAAAAGTTTTTCTCATAGAACTAGTTTTTCGAATCATTCCTATGCGAGCTATATGCTTTAGTCATCCGATTTCGACCAACCTTTGTAGAATTGTGTAAAAAAATAAGGTATAAGTGTATGCCAAAGATAAGGTCGTTTTCATTAAAAACAAAAAAGTTTTTCTCACTAGAACTAGTTTTTCGACCGATCGTTCCTATGGCAGCTATATGCTATAGTCATCCGATTTCGACCAAACTAACTGAAATCATGGGAAAAGATAGTAAGCTAGGAAATACGTGTTTTGGAGGCGTTTCCATTAAAAACAAAAAAGTTTTTCTCACTAAGACTTTTTTTTCGACCGATCGTTCCTATGGCAGCTATATGCTATAGTCATCCGATCCGGCCGGTTCCGACAAATGTGCAGCCTATATGTACCAGAAGACTTCGTGCAAAGTTTGGTGAGGATAGCTTTAAAACTGACGGAGGAGATAGCATAGAAACAGACAGACGGACGGACAGACGGACAAGGCTATATCAACTCAGCTCGTCATGCTGATCAAGAATATATATACTTTATGTGGTCGGAGATGCTTCCTTCAATGCGTTACAAACATCCGCACAATTTTATAATACCCTTTGCAAGGGTATAATAAAAAAAAAATGGTACAAAATTTTTTTTAAATAATGATTGAGGTTCAGACCAAAATGGGGACAATTCTGCCTCGATTGCACTTTAGTTTTATTAAAATCGGTTCAGTGTAACTGGAGATATCATGGCCGCCATTTTGAAAAACGTGGTTTCGAGATAAATGCGTTTAAAGTTTGCATTTGCTTGCCAAATTGGGTCACCTTGGGTCATTAAAAGGGCTATATCTTCTAAAGTATTTCGAACTTCAAAAAATCCTTTAAGGACGATATTCTTAAATATCCAGGCTAAACAAAAATGCAAAAAAAAAGAATCGAAAAAATTTTTTCCACATGGAGAATCCCTCCTTAATTCCTAAGATATGCCTCAGTACTAATTTGGTTCCGATTTGGAATCGCTTCGACAGAAACATACTGAAAAAGTGTCACCTGGACTATTTGCTTGCCAAAAATGGTAATGAGCCCAAAATGAAGCCTTTTACTTAACAGAATGTTGTGATAAATAATTTCCAACTTGAAGCACGGTTTATTTTCATGATAACATGGCAATGCTGCCGCTTGCCGCTTGGGCAGATAAAGAAGAAATGGAGAAAAACTGGTTAACAATTCCAGACAGAAGTTCTTTAATTTAACAAAAATTCAATGATAATGAGTAATTCCGCTTATCAACAACATATCGCCTATTAATAAATGTTCCCTTAAAGCTAATTGAGTTGTCGCAATCTCAACCGATATGTATGTACATATATAGTGATGTATAACAAATCGCTTAGCTGACTAATTCCCTTCAGCGAACTGAATTACGACATTAAAAAACAATGAATGCTCTGTGCTGTTTGTGTGAGCGTAAGAATTCTCAGGAAATGAAATTATACACCAATTATTGCAACAACAACAGCACAAGTTCCACCATCGTGGGGTCATAAAAAAAACGTTTGCAAACCTTTTAAAGAAAATTAGAAAGAAAACTATAAAAAAATACAGCCATAATTAATCAAATATAAAATCTCAGTGAACAATTAACAAACGAAAGACAAAACCAGCCAACCAAATGGCAGGGAAAGCCGTTGGCTCAGCATTAATTAGCGCTAAACGGCGTCGCCAGCGCCAAGTGAATGCCTGCCTGCTCCCCAAAGCGGCAGCAGCAGCATCCGCCGCCAACTTATTAAAGTATGTACATATAACTCAATTATAGAGAATTAAAAACAAACTCACTGCCAGAGCGAACGACGCGAAGCCAACGTCGGCAAATTTGCAATGCAAAAGATACAGGCAGTGAGTAGGTACAGGGGCAGGGGTAGATGCGCCCAAGCATACTTCGAGTCTCACTCTCCATATGCGCGCAGGCAGGCAGGCAACAACAATCAAAGCAATAAAACACATTCAGCATTTAATAATCATTCCAGCAAACACAGCCTAAGTAAGCCCCCCATAAGGTTCGAAGCAACATGTTGCCAGTGTGAAAGCAACATGTTGCTCAACGGGAAATTTATGGGTTCACAAAGCAGCGCAGTCAAGATACAATTAAGCGGTAATGCATATGAAAATTTGTGTTTTATTGCCGTGTGCGTTGGGTTCACGTGCGCGCCAAGTGAGAGCGCTGTCTGTGTGTGTGTGTGTGAGTGTGCGAGAGCGCAACATAATTGTAATTATAGTAATATGTTTTATGATGGTCCCCGTCGTTTAGCAACCCCCACACACAAATAGACAAACGGACAGACAGAACAACAGACAGACACAGGGAGAGCGCTCGCGCGGCAACAGCAGCAACGGCCAAAATGTATCTAGATACATAATTGCCACATTCAGTCGTCGTTAAATAGTTGCACGGCGCAGTTCAGTAGAGTCCGCCGTCGTCGTCGTCATCATCATCATCGTCGTTTGTCGATGTCGTTTTCGTGCTTTATAGCGTTTCCCAGTCAGAAGTCGTTCAGAATTGTTGCCGTCGTGTGGTCTGTATATCGGATCGGACGCAGAAACCGTTTAACCTAACAAGTGTGCTTAGCCGGCGTTTCGGTCCCAGAGTCAAATTCAATTTACGCGCCGGCTTCAAAAACACAAGTAATTATAATTAGGCAGACGACCCCCTCAGAGTCCCCAGAGTACGCAGAGTCCGCCGGGTGTACCATTTTAATTAAGTGTGTTACAGGCAGTCACGCATGTGTGTCTGTGCCAGTGTCTGTGTGTGTGTCCATTAGTCACACATGAAACTAATTAGCATTTCGTCTGTTTGTTATTGTCGCATTTGCGGGCCAAAAGAATTAGCGCGCCAAGCGATGTCAAGCGCCATTATGAGCGGGCTATATTTAAGTTTATGATTTCGCCTGGCATTCCCATTAATTTGTTTATTTTGTGCGACCGACGGCAATCAGCAAAGAAATTTATAAGACGGCCATAGCATAACTTTTGTGCACAATTATCCAAGCGGCAGCCACGCTAATTGCTGCCGTGTGGCGTCTGGGTATGTGCTCCTCCATTGTTGTTGGTTCGCTTTGTTTGTTGGTTCGCACGCTCCGACAGCGGGCAATTTGTCAACCGAACGCGCTGACAGGTTACGCAGTCGCACCGTGGACCGGCAATTGATTTTCAATTTCGTCAATAAATTATGAAACAAAAAAGGCCATTTCCATTTCCCAATTACTCAATTAAATTTCATTTGGCCAGAGGTGTTATAAATAAAGCAAAACTGTGCCCGATTGAGTGCCACTTGAGTGTGCGTGTGTGTGTGTGTGAGTGCCATTAATTACGCGCCTGACCATAAATGCGCGTGTATTAATAATGAATACAAAAAATAAATAACTATATAATGCAACAATTGCCATTTTACCCCACAAAAAAGTTCAAGTTTTAATTGTCGAAACGTGCAAAACGCAAATAAAAGTAAACAATTAAATTTGCTTGCCAGTCACCCCACCACAGCTGAGTCTGGCGCTCAGTCAAAACATTCAATTTTAATTATGGATAAAGCATTGGAAAAGTTTGGAAATGCAGCAAGCCACTCAATAACATCAGTGAATAACATCCCTGAACACTTGGGCAAAAAAAAAATTGCTTCAAATCAATTAGTCGGCACTTACACGATGAGCTTCAACTTTACGAAGTTTTCTCAATGGAATTAATGAAACTCATAAACCAGGGTTCCCCAAGAAGAGAGTCTCTCTGGCTCTCTCTAACTTTCACTGATGCATTACTTCGGCAAGCATTCGTTGTGAATTTTCGATTGTGTTCGGCCCCCCGGGGCATCGCTGTGGAACACTGCCATAAACGAAAGTTATAGAATCTCACCCGATTCTCTCGCCCACTGAGAAAACTTTATAAAGTCCCGACGTACAAAGTTTTACAATCATAACATATATATTTCTTGAATTTTGATTTGAAAAGTTATCTAAAACAACGAAAAAGATGTCTTCATAAACTTTTCTTAAAACCCGGAATTAATAACGAAACTGGAACCGGAAACGTTAACCGAAAGAAATCATCACGTAAAATCACGTACCCGAACCGATACCAAATTTTTTTCGAGAACCTTAAACTTTTTACCGTGTTAATTGGAACCAATAGAAACGATTAAGGCCAAACGTTGAAACCGGTACAGTTTCGGGCTTAAAACATAGCAATTTTGGTCAGATATTTGTAACGCAATAAAGTAAACATAGGACGTTCTTCTAAAGAGACAAGTCTTAGCGAAAATTTAAAGTGTGATTTATATGAGTGGTGCTCACGGACTATGCGCACGGCGCTCATAGGCATCGCGCATAGTATATGTTTTCTCTCTTCTCTATCTCTCTTTTGCTTGAGCAAAGCTGAAACAAAAACAAAATTGTATAAGGTGGTCGATTTGGGTGATGGCGATCAATGCTTTCGTTAAAAAAAGGTTTCAGTATGGGAGGCATTGATGTGTATAAGATGTACTCCGACTTTTACTTACTTATGTTTGTGTGTGTCTTACTCTATACAGTATACTTCGTACTCGATTCTCGGTACTCGATATTAAGTACCCGATGCTCAGTCCTTGATACTCAGTTTTCGATAATGAGGACTCTATTCTAAATACACAAAACTAAGCACTTGATACTGAGTACTCGATATTAAGTACTCGATTCACAGAACTCGACACTCAATGCTAAGTACTTGATCTTCTATACCAGAGGCAGCGGCGCTTTTACAGCTTATTTTGTGTGTGTGGAAGCAGCGCTGCTTTGAGATTTTTCCTATGCAAAAGAGATTGCAATGCGCCTGCCCCTGCTCTATACTAAAGTTGGGCGCGTGTCGTGTTTTTCGTCGTGTCACAAGCACGCACGGCTCAACACGACGTGTTCGTGTTGCAACGTCTGATTTCGTGCGTGCACGTGCGTGTCAAATTTTTGTCAAAACACGACAAAACAAGACGCAGGCAAACACTGCTTCACTACCCAGTATAAAAAATACTAAGTCAATCAAAAAAATATAAGAACTAATAAATATTTACTTTTACCCTTTATCCACTGCTGCTCAGACTAATTTCAAATCCACTCGTTCAACAGAAAGTGAAAAACGAAATACAGGATGCGATTCTTCGCAGTGACGAGCATTTTGAATAAATTTAAATTAATAATGCAAAAAGCGCTGTGTGGAATACTTTTCTTTTAATCAAACTGGACGGCAAACTCATCGACTTTACGTGCTTCAAAAATAACAAGACTTTGTTTTCGTACTCGAATAAAACTGACAGGCGTCTTGAACAGTCACAAATGTTGTTTTCAAGAACGAATGAAACAAACTACTTTAAATACTTTTACTAAAAAGAATGCCACACAGAAGGTCTTAGATGATCTTGAGCCATAGCAGTTAGCTTTCGTTGCTAAGGAATTACAGCCATTGAGTGTATTGGAAGGTTTGTTTAAGAAAATCCGTGAGAGCACTCAAGATCTCATAAACGTAGGTGATGCTTTTGGCAATAAGAATTTTGAAGACACAGACTTCAAACAACAGAATTAGGGAGTAACTAATGGAAAATATAAAGCATCAGTATTTGTCTTTTACTTCTGATTTGTGGACGGACGTAAATACCCAGAAAAGCTTTTTCAGTTTAAGTTCACATTACATTAACGATAAATTTGATTTGAAAATTCCAATTTTGGATGTTAGAGAATTTGTAGCCTAAAATATAAATATATTTTATTGATTTTTTCACTTAAATAATGTCGTGCGTGTCGTGTTGTGTCGTGTTTTTAAAACTTTTGACAGTGCTTGTGCTGTGCGTGTTTTAAAAAGGCCATTCGTGTTAAAGTCGTGTCGTGTTGGGAAAATTCGACACGCGCCCATCTCTACTCTAGTTATACTCAGTCCTCGATATTAAGTACTCAATACTCTGTCCTTGTTACTTAGATTTCGATACATGATACACCGTATAAAAAACTTAGTCCCACGACCATCTCAAATGACATCGTGACGCGAGACGCTGAAATCAATTTTTACTCCTACTAAAACTTTCCGTTCCAAAATTAAAGATATTTAACATCAAAAAACACGCAGCTCAGAAAAGAAAAAACAGTTCAGCTTAGTTATGAGTCGATGATCATTTAAAAGATTCCAAGGGTCAGAAAATATCACTTTAATAAGCGGCAACATCGCCGTAATAACTTTATAAAACGTCATCTTAACATTGAAAGTAAAAGTATTCTGTATTCCGGTTTTCGGGCTTTAACCAAAATTTACCAATGGTTGAGGTTCGGAAATTTACCTGGTTGAGGTTCGGAAATTTAAGGATCAAGGTTTTTGGACAAAAGTTTTTAGTAAATTTGATCCCAAGTATTCTTCAAATCGCTTTCGACTTAAAAACAACCCAATCAAATCAACTGATGAAACCTTCATGCTCAAAATGAATTGAATGATTTTTGACACACTGTCCAATGAATTTGAATGAATGTGAATGTTGGTTGAGATTCAAATTCATTCAATTCAATCGATGAGAGACCGAATTGAATTGAATTGAGAATAGTGTGAAGGTCGAATTAATTCAGTAAGTAAATCGGCATTGCCAAGGTGAAAAAAATGGGAGTGGGAAAAATTACGAAAGCGCGATGGAAATTCTGTACCAATATTAAATTAAGCACTGTTTTTATAATTCAGTATTGTAATGATGAAACAATTTTCTTAATTTTACGTATTATTTGATACAATTCCCACTAAATAGATATATCAATTGGTTTTCTTAAGTGACTGGCACACTTCTTTTTACTAGGAAGAATGGACTACCAACTTTTGCAGTATGATAGAAGGCATATAATCTGTATGGAAACTGATGCACGTTCCTTTTGGCAGTAGGTTAGAAGCAAAGAAGTCTGCACAACATGCAAACGTCCTTTCTAATAGCACGCATCCAGCATGGAGCAGAGAGAGCCGAGCGTTTTTACGAAGTTAAACCAACAACAACAGCCCATGCAAACGTCCCTTCTAATAGAACAGTTCCTGCTGCGTTTCGCCCCAATACAAAAGCGAAAGAAAGATTGCAGGTTTTTGCAACTGCTTCTTAATGGCAAAAGTTGTATACAGGATGTGCTTCTGGCATGCAGTCAAGTCCGACTGGGATTTGAGTGTACTCATGAGTGAGTGAACAAAATTGAGTTGTTTACTAAACTGAGCAAGTGAACATGTTCTTCATTAATTGTTCATTTTTGTTCAGTTTGAGTTGTTCAGTTGTTCGTGTTCAGTTGTTCAGTTCTTCAGTTGTTCACTTGTTTAGTTGCTCTTGTTCACTCGCTCTTGTTCTGTGAGTTGTTCTCGTTCAGACAGAGTTGTTCATTTGTTCTTGTTCACTCACTCTAGTTCTGTGAGTTGATCAGTGAGAGTTGTTCACTTGCTCTTGTTCAGCCGGTCTTGTTCTGTTGGTTACTTTCTCTTGTTCAGCCGCTCTTGTTCTGTGAGTTGTTTATTGAGAGTTGTTCAGTGAGTAGTTCAGTGACTTGTTCACTCAATTTGGTGACTCTTCAGCTGTTTTTTGTCCGCGTGTCTGATTGTTCAATGTAAGCAACATGCTGGCGAGGCAACCATTTTAGAGACGGCTAACAAATAGGCAACATTCCGCAGTGTGACAAGCAACGAAGGATTAAAACTAGTTTGAATGATCGCTAATCGTGCCAGGTGAACAATTATAACTGCACAGATCCAACGAAACGGCATACAATTTAAGCTAACACTGAAAACCTGAACAACTGAACAAGTGAACAGCTTGAGTGAGTTGACCACTTTGAAAAAAAGAACAAGTGAACATGTTCAGTGAAATGAACAACCATCACCTAACACAAGCGTGTGTACACTGAACACATTCTGTCGTTCTATATCGACCAATCAAAATAATCACTAGTTTAGATTTTTGTGTTTGCTTTTTGATGACCCGAATCGATATCTTGTGTCCGGAACCGGTTTAGGTTCAATTATTTTGTACTCCGAACCAAGGATAAAGGTTCGCTTCAAAGTAAATAATCTGGGGAGTCCTGGAAATCTCTAGAGATTTTGGCATAGGGAGGTTTGCAAATCGCTCGAGAAATCTGTAGGTGTTCCAGAACTTCAAGAGATTTCGTTTTCTTCGAAAGTCGAGTTCGAAAGGTGTTTGTATAAGATTATGGTTCTACTACATAAACTGTGATATATTGCGTAGGTTCGTGAAGTAGCTATTGTTTGGATAGTGTATTGGTTGGTTTGCGAAAATCTCCCAACAAAATACGAGATGTTTGAAACCAACCGAAAGAGATTTTTAGGACACAGAGAATTGGTTTTGGGTTGGAATTTGGTTGGAAGAGATTTCTGTCATAGAAAAGTATAGTCTGAAAAGTAGTCTTAGAAAACCTTTTTGTTGTTAATGAAAATGTCCTTTATTATATATTATAATTTTATAATTGGCATTTATTTATTTGGTATGCTTTCACCCAATTCTGCAAAGCATTGTCAAAATCGGACGCATATATAGCATATAGCTACCATAGGAACGATCGGTTGAAAAACTAGTTCTAAAACTTTTTTGTTTTCAATGGAAACTTCCTTATTATTGGCATATACTTAATGGTATGACAGCAACTGTACTGAAGAAGGCTTTGCCTATATTCATATGTATTCTCTGTTGAATTTTCTGGTTGATTATTGAACTATAATAAAACCTCGACCTTGAGCCTGCTAACATTCACTTTGACTAAAATCAAAACAGGTCGTTAAACCCATATTCAGATATTCTGGTAATGTATTTTGAATTGAAATGCATTTCCCTGGTTTATCTCTAAAGAACTTTGGCCGTCACTCGTCCCCAAATGCAATTAGTTAGCTAGAATAATGACACAATTAGGAGACTTTGGCAAAATCTCGAACTGCATTATTCAAATGTTAAGCGCATATGGCAAATTAAATATTTCGCCACATTTTTAATAATTAAACGAAGCTGACAGCTAAATTGAAAAAGAAAACACGATACAAATGGGCCAACCAGGTCGAACGTTGTGCACAAATAATAAAATACATTTAATTAAATAAAAATATAAAAAAAACTCGCACTCTGCAGCCGCCACACACAGACAATGAGCTGCCAATTATGAAACCAGAACACATTTAAAAATAATTAAAAGTAAAATTTAACAAAACGTCGCGTCACACGGGGCCAATAACAAATTGTGCAACTAATACTGACAGAGAACCAAAAAAAAAAGCAACTACAACGCAAATGCATTAAAATTAATTTTCGAAAAAGGCAATGCAATAATCAATAATTGTTAATTGGCTGGCTAATGAATTAATTACATTTCTCTTTATTCGTCAATGTTTCCTTTGTCACTGGTCGCCTCTCTGTGGTGGTGGCCAGGCAATTTAATTAACGAAAGTGGATTAATTTGCAACTCGTTAGACTAATTAAGGATTATAATCAACAGGGCAGCGAAGCATGTGAAACGTCAAGCACTGTGTAAAAAGTGAGTGTGAAAGCAAAAGGATACTAAAAAAAACAACCATAAAACGTGACCTTTGAAAATCCAAACTATAAATAAGCGTGGAACACAACAGAAAAGTACAACAACAGGGAAAACCCATTTAATTGGATTCTGCACGCCTTGGCTATTTGGATACAATTAACCCGTTGAGCGTTAAGGTAAGCAGCGCCACCATATTACCTAACCCTTTAGTGAAATATACTTAAATGGGGGTTTTCCCCCAGCTAGTTGTTTTCCACACGCTTGTAATGATGTCTCACGGTTCTCTGCCCTGATTAGAGAATCAACATAAACAGCTCCTTATCAATTCTTAGAAAAATGCCTCAATGAATCTAGGTGCATTGAGCAATAATTACACGTGTAAATGATTAGAGACGGAAATTTGTATGTTAATGACTCGCGGATGAAAATAATGGAAAGTGTTAGTCCAAAAACACTGGGAAAAAAGTAAATCAAACTAAAACTAAAGCGCCAGATTATTGAATTTTATTATCAAAATTCATGCTCGGTTAAGAAATGGCATCGATAATATAGAAAAATATATAAAAGTATAGAAAAAGTTAAAAAACTATTGAAATAGATATAAAAATATCGAAAAAGATATAAAATAATATAGAAAAATATTTAAAGATATAGAAAAACAGAAAAAGATATAAAAGTTTAAAAAAAAGATAGAAAACTGTCGAATAATATAGAAAAATATATAAAAATTTAGAAAAATATAGAAAAAGATAGTAATATATAAAACGATATAAAAATATGGGAATAGGTAGAAAAAGATTTAAATCAGGGATGCAAACCGGTTCTGAACCGAACCGTCTTTAAGACGTGAATCGCTTTCCTTTAGCCAATGATGGTTAATAATTTGGAAATTCGAATCGTTTCCCTAAGACAATTTTTATACAACATTTCGTTCGATCGTTCATGTATCCTTTATGGATGACTTGACACAAATTTTGTTACATTTAATATGTCTCTGCATTGCCCGCCGATCTCTTAATATATCTGTCATTAATCTGCTTTTTTTTCTTGAATTTTCGTCTTCCACTGGACAATATTCTCAATTTTTTACAGTTCTTCTTCATCTAAATTTAATCTTAGTGAGGAGAGTTTTTTCTCATACGGTTAAAAGGGTGTTTCGAAGGGCATTCCTCTAGGAACTAATAGACGAGTTCTGCAAATCCGACATCACAAATTTTAGACATTCTTCTTAGGATTTTAAAGATATTCAAAATATCAAAGAAATTGTTAGCCGACTTAAGGTCGAGGATTGATTTTAGTTCTATAATCAATCTGACATCAATAACAATGGTATGAAAATATCGACACAAAGCAGACTATCGATACTCAGACAGACTCGGTTTCGTCCGGAACCATCCTGGACTCGTCAGTGAGATTTCAATCGCTTTCTACACCAACAGCCATTAGCAATTTCCTATTAAAAGCCACTCTGAGCCAAATAAAGTCTTGGGAATCATAAGTATTTTTCATGTTTGGGTTCACATGCGTCTATTAATAGCTACAGCTTCAGAGAATCCGTTCAGGTTTTAAGAACAATCATTTCACCGTGACTGGTGCTTTTGAAAATATATGTGGGGTTAACGACCAAGTTTTGGTTTTAGTCATAGTGATTGTTAGCCGACTCAAGGTCGAGGATTAGTTATAGTTCAATAATCAATCAGAATTCAAATGGTTTATTAGAATTCAAAGTCACCTTAAGACAGAAATCATAATATTTCATAATGTGCCCTAATGAACCACTGAACCGAACCGAATCCGCGGTTCAGTTAGCTCCAAAAACCATGTAATGAACCAAAACGGCGGTTCAGAAACTGCGTGAACCTTCGAACCGAACCAGTACTTATTTTCGAGTGGTTTGCATCACTGATTTAAATAGATAGAAAAATATAAAAAAACATAAAAAAGTATAGAAAAATCTAGAAAAATGTAGTAAGAGAATAAAAAAGAATGAACAATATAGTAAAAGACAGTTTGGGCGACCTTCCGAGGCGGCTATTCGACTAAATTTCGTACCAAATTTACATTATTGCACATTGAACCACCAACACGCATACGTAGAGTGCGGACAGAGGAATATCGTAGCTGTATCCGCCAGTGTTGGTAATGACTGTGAAATATCGATTCGGCGCCTTTCGCAGCATTGGGTCATTACGTGGAAAATTTTGCGGAAGGTTTTGGGTACAAAACCGTTTAAAAGACAGCTGCTGCAAGAATTGAAGCCACACGACCTACCACAACGGCTAACTTTTGGTGAATGGGCGCTGACAATGTTGGATGAAGATCCACTTTTTATACTCTGTACCAGAGGTACACAGAGTATATTAAGTTAGTGCAAAAGTGTCCGTCTGACCGTATGAGCAAAGATATCTCAGAGATGGTAAGAGATAGAGGTTTAACATGAATGGGTCAAACACTTCTTATACTTGCAGGCAGATCAAGTTTATTTTCAATTTTTGCCACGCCCCCGCAAATTGGAAAAAACATCATATCTCCCACAGTTTTATAGATAGAAGGTTCGTTCCTTCTGGACATATTTAGTAATCAGGATTATTTATCGATTCCCCAATGTTAATAGTAAAGATCGGATGTACGATAGTCAAGTTATAAAGAAAACAAACAATTATGGGCAGCACCGGTAGCAACGGTGATGGGCAGCACTTCACAGGTACAGAGTATGCTATAGTCGGGCTTGACCGACTTTCTTTCTTGTTTTATCGGAAGATTGTGTTCTGCGACGAAGGTCTTTTCGGGTTGAATGCATACGGAATCAAACAGAATTTCCGAAGAGCACCCAGAAGCGTTGCCAATGCACTGCCAATGCACTGCACTGTTTGGAGTGGATTATGTGCCGGTGGCAACATTGGACCGAGCTTTTTTAAAGGTAACGAAGGCAGGAACGTTACTGTGAATGAAGAGCACTACGGTGTGATGATTACAAATTTTTTTTGCCCAAAATGGAAGACCTGGACTTGGCTGACATGTGGTTTCAACAAGTCGGTGCCACATGCCACACAGCACGCGAAACAATGGCCCAATGGAGAGGCGAGTTCGGTGAACAGTTTATTTCACGTTTGGGTCCGCTCAAATTAGCCGCTTAGATCGTGCGATATAACGCCCCTAGACTATTTTTTTCTGGGACTATATTAAGGCTTATGTCTATAGCGACAAGTCCGCAAAAGTTAAGACACTAAAAGCCAATATTGAAGAATTTATTCGTAACATACCGGTCGATATGTTGGAGAGAAAATGCAAAAATTGGACCCAGCGTTTGAAACATTTAAGGCGTAGCCGCGCTCAACATTTACATGAAACCATCTAAAATTTTAAAGATCGTTCTATTGACTTAAATAAAGATTTCATACATTTTTCTGAATTTTATGTATTTTTTAATTAGATCCGAAAACTGCTAAGACATCACCCTTTAAGTTGATATAACTTAAGTCAAAAAATTAATTACAAATTTCTGTGCTCTTTGTAAGTTTATCTGACATACAGATCCTAAGGAGAGGGGAAATCCGCCCTTAACACTGTACTAAAAAGGCAGATGGATTAAAAAAAATTTGTTAAAATTTTTTGTTGTTGAATTTATCTAAATTTAAGTGGTCAAATGCCCCACTATGCGCCGGATCCGAAAGGCAAAGTTTGAGAAACTTTTTTATGGCAGACGTAAATAGCTGATTAAGGTGACAGGTTATGTACAAGTTTTAAAAAAAAAACTTTTAATTAGTTGTAGTAGCTCACTCTAGAATCTAGACACTGCACCACAATCAGCCTGGTACATTGATCCGGGGAATTTAGCTTTAATCTTGGTCGCAAGCGCATAGAACGAAGTGTTTTTGATGATTTCTTATTCCACTCAGAGCATTAATAGGGAATATTATTCTAGGAATTGTTTTCCTAAATTGTTCGCATTGTAAGAAAGGATGGATAAAAATTAATTTAAAATTTCATTTTTTATACCAAAGAGTTTTAAAGGGAGTCTTCCCGCCTGTTAAAAAACAAAAACAAATTAAGAACGAATTAAATAACTTATTAACATTTTAATTATTAACCAAGATAAATTATTTTATTATCTTTTTTTCATATCTGACTCTCACCCAGCCAGTTCGTGCTTCCAACTCATCTCACCCAAGTGCTTAAACTTATGCTGGGCTGTGGTTGTTGGTGTTGTTCTCCGTCTCACCCATCTGCCTCTTCGTGGCGCAATGTTCGCATAATTGCTGCATGTATTTATGTTGTTTTTCTCTTTTCCTTTTGCATTTTCTGTCAACGACGCTTTGTGCTAATTTACTGCTTGTTGGCCGATGATGACACGCCCCCTGCCCAGCCATTAAAATTGTGTCTTAAGCAGTTTAAAGCATGGCTTGCGGTTTCTGCGTTTTCAGTTTCCATTTGTTTGTTTATATATGTATAAATTTTCCACATTATTAGTTAAGGAAAAATGCAGGCCATGTAAGGGGAGCTGCAAATGGTTTTGCGTAATTGTCGTAGCTATTTAAATGCCAAAGTTTGTTTGTGCAGTCGCATCCAGACCGGATCAGTCCAGTCCATGGCATGGCATGCCATTCCATTCATACGAACGCTTCAAATGTCAGTCTGTCCGTCAATCAGAAAGCAGTTTGAGTAACAATTTAATTAATTTCAGTACGTAATGCGAACCTGTTATGCGCCAGACATTAGATATCAGCACACACACACACACACACACACGCACACACAGTGTGTAGTTGCTGTGAATGAAATTGCCTCTTAATTATGCATTATACTTACACACGACACTCTATTAAAAGCCACCAGCGATAAGTTTGAAAATAAAACAGACATGGGTATCGCCCTGATAGATACAATATAGATTTCTGTAAGAACAGTCATGAGAGCGACAGAGAGAGCGAACCGGGCCCGCGGTTTGTTATCTTTGGCCGAGGCAATTATGATTTCTGCTGCGGCGTATCTACAAATGTATCTGCGGGTTTGGGTTTGTCTGTGGCTGCCGCCGAATTGCCATATCTGCAAGTATTCTATTTTCTTTCTGTGTGTGGCTGTGTGTGTGTACAGTGCGCACTCATTAATGGTTCTGTTGGTATGTGCAATTTCTTTCACATTTTGTCAGGGTGTAAATTGATTAGCTGCTTTGTTTATTTACTTTTCAAATAGTTGCAGCCGCTTTTGTTGCAGTGTTTCCGATTACAATTGAGTATAATAATTTGCATTACTCTAGTTGAGTGTGTGTGTGTGTGTGTCTAATAATGAATATTGCTGACGCCAGCAGTTCACAGGCAGGCAAATGAAATGGATTGATAGTTTTCCCATAGTCATCAACAGTTGCATCAAAGTGCAGTGGAAATTAGAAATTAATTATATGTCAATAAAACTCACTACAAAATGGTTGCACCCAATGTCTGAATGATGATGAGCGAGCACAATACAACTAGAAATGTTTGCAAATATGCACTGGAAGAAAAACACAACAGTCACAATTATTGTCAGCACACAAAACAGAGAACTCCTCAGAAATGAGTACAAACGTGCTGAAAACATTCTTCTGGCTAAGCCGCAGTGGACTGAGACAAGCAAGATGTATAATTGGGTACCAGAAAGTAACCAAATTACTTAGTAAAGAATGCCTTTAGGGGGCTATACGAGTTTTGTTTAAAAAGTATCGCGGTCAAAGTTTTCTTTGATTCCAGGCCTATGAGTTATGGCAACAGGGAAAAATGGCCCGGAATTGTGGAAGAAAAAAATTGCCTTTTGCACCATAAGAACGCCCCTGCTCACAAATCGTGGCTTGTTGCCGAATTTTTGGGCAAAAACAACACTCTACTAATAATGCCGCAAGCACCGTTTTTCCCGACCTGACTCCTCTGACTTTTTTCTATTCCCAAAATGCTAAGGACTACATCGAAGGAGAAGCTTATCAAGGTTTTATACCCTTGCAAGCGGTATTATCGGCGGTGTCCCAGAAATCTCTTCCAACCAAATTCCAACCCAAAACCAATTTTCGGTGTCCTAGAAATCTCTTTCGGTTGGTTTCAAACCTCTCGTATTTTGTTGGGAGATTTTGGCAAACCAACCAAAACACAAGCCAGCCAATACACTAACCAACCAATAGCGACTTCACGAACCCTCGCAATATATCACTGTTTTTGTAAAGGGTGATTTTTTAAGAGCTATAGGAAAGTTTTTCAAAAAAAAAACACATAAAATTAAAAAAAAATCCATGAAATCCTTATTTGAATCGATAGTACGGTTCATTTAATTTATTGTTTGAAGATTATTTCATGCAAATGTTGACCGTGACTGCGCCTCAAATGGTCCATCCGCTTAGTCCAATATTGACATACTCTTTCCAACATTTCGGCCGGTATCTCACGAATAAATGCTTCAATGTTGTCTTCCAATGCGTCAATTGAAGCGGGCTTGTCTGTATAGACATGAGCTTTAACATTGCCCCACAAAAAATAGTCTAAAGGCGTTAAATCGCACGATCTAGGCGGCCAATTGACCGGTCCCGAACGTGAAATAAAATGTTCACCGAACTCGCCTCTCAATAAGTCCATTGTTGCGAGTGCTGTGTGGCATGTGGCACCGTCTTGTTGAAACCACATGTCCTGCAAGTCTTGCTTTTTGGGCAAAAAAAGTTGGATATCATCTCACGGTAGCACTCACCATTCAGAGTTACGTTACGATTCGCATCGTCTTTGAAGAAGTACGGTCCAATGATGCCACCAGCCCTTAACCCGCACCAAACTGTGACTTTTTCTGGATGCATTGGTACCTCTTGCAATGCTTCTGGCTGATATTCACTCCAAAATCGACAATTCTGCTTATTTATGTACCCATTGAGTCAAAAATGAGCTTCGTCGCTGAACATTGCGGTAGGTCGTTCAGCTTCAATTCTTGCACCAGCTGTATTTTGAAAGGCTTCACACCTAAATCCTTCCGCAAAATTTTCCACGTTGTTGAGTAACAGAGGCCCAATTGCTGCGAACGGCGACGAATCGATAATTGATGATCATCATTAACACTGGCCGATACAGCTTCGATATTTTCTTTAGTTCGCACTCTACGTAAACGTGTTGGTGGTTTAATGTCCAACAATGTAAATTTGGTGCGAAATTTAGTCACAATAGCCCGAATAGCCGCTTCAGTGGGTCAATTAAACTGACCATAAAATAGAAGATGCGCGCGATGAACTTTCTTAACAGAGCACGCATTTTGATAATAAAATTCAATAATTTGCAAGCGTTGTTCGTTTGTAAGACAATTCATGGTTAAATTATGACAAATAAGATTTTGAGTGAAACAAAACCGCGTCGCTGTTTAAACCAGGTTGCCAAAAAGATAATAGCTAAAAAATCACCCTTTAGTAGGACTAGTGTTGCCAGAACATGAGGTTTAAAAGCTGCTAAAATTTTCAAAAAAAAATTGCTAGAAATAGCTTAAAATAAAAAAAGTTGCTAAATTAAATAGCTAAAAGTGGAAACTTAAAAAACTGTTGTTTGGCGGACTGAAATCCAACAGATACTTGTAAAAAACGAATACAAAAGTACTTTAAATGAAGTCTGCAAACCGCTCTGAAACAGTGTTGCCAGAATATGGGATCCAAAAGCTGATAAATTTGCGCAAAAATAAATTGCTAGAAATAGCTAAAAATTGCAAAGGGCTAAAACTGAAAAAAGTGTAAATGAGACTGAAATCCAACAATAACTTTAAAAAATTACGGAAATTGTCTAATATAGTAAAGCACATACATAATTTCGGTACAGCATCAGCAAACTTCAATATTCATTTTAATGCATGATAGTTCTTCATAATTCGCGGTGCATCGAAGGAACTATTTTGGAATTTTTTGAACATAGGTTTCTATACTTGACCAAAATAACTTTTCAAGAATCCCGCAATGAATTCACAATCTCCCTCTTTTTTTTGGAGTCCGAGCCCAACCCGAATCTAAGTACAACGAAAGCTGAAAGGCCAAAAATGCTGATATCAGTTCTGAGAATTATGTACCGGAATTTAGTGATTTCGTCCATATCGGGAAATTTTTGTGTATTTTTGGCTCATTATAGTTGAATAAAAAAAAAATTTTTTCCGACAAGTCATAGTAGTCAATTTCTTCGAAAGAATATAAAGACTGAAGACGCGCTCAATTTTTCATTGGACTATCACTATTATGGATAGAATCCATCAGGGGGCTCAGTACCGAAAGGTTGGTCCCTTACTTGCTCTTCGTCAGGAAACTAATACAGGCAATGCGATCTTTCATGACGTTCGCTTTTTAGGCATAAATTTAAGTACTAAATCTCATGAGTAGTAAAACTCTACTTAAATCACTTATGAACTAAAGGAATTCTAAGACTATCCATAGTATATAATATCACCCAAATTCACTTCTGAGACTTTTTACTCAGGGGAAGTACCATAGCAAAGGTTTCAAACCAATTTAAAAGGCGTTATTTCCCACTTAATAATTTTAAAGTTGCTAGATTTATAGCTAATAGCATTTCCGAAAGTTTATAAGATTTCCACTTTCGAAAATGCTAGATCTAGCAACTAAATAGCTAAAATGGCAACACTGAGTTGGACCATAATCTTATACACACACCTTTCGAACTCGATTTTCGAACTAGACTTTCGAAGAAAACGAAATCTCTCAAAGTTCTGGGACACCGACGGATTTCTCTAGCGATTTGCAAACTAACCGAAGCGAAAATCTCTAGAGACTTCCAGGACACCGCCGTACAACTTTGCCCAGAAGTTTGGAACTCATAGAAACATTCATATCCGAGTCTTGATCAGGGCGACGAGGTGATTCGATTGAGCTTTGTACTTTTTCGTTTTCAATGAAAGCTGCAAGGGTATGCAAAACTTCCGCCGAGCCGAAGTTAACTTTCCCCTATTGTTGGATTTAAGATCTTACAGTGCCTAATATCAATGTATGATTCTATCAATATTTGTAATGAATAAGGTAGTTTTTTTTTAAAAGTACCTTTTTTGTACCTTTACCTAGGTAAAAAAAATGAGTACCCTTAGTGAACAAAATTAAAGGTTTTTTATGTTAAAGTTCCTAAACTCGGCGGTTATAAATATAGCCAAAATTGGTAAAAATCGGATGACTATATCTTAAGGCACCATAGGACCGATCGGTCAAAAAATTGGTCTAAGCTTCTGCAAAATTTGGTTTCTGCTACGCCTGTTGCATCTGCTGCATCATCTTTCTGCTCAAATTCACCTGTATTCTTAACCCTGAGCTGACCACCAGCGTCCATGCCCGATTTTTCGAGGATTATGGAATTAGCACCGGCCTCCCTAATGGTCACACAGGGAGCAGTGAGAGGTGCTGTTCACACTGGAACCAATGCTCCAGTTGTGACAGCATCTCCTCCAACTGCAATGGACCCAATCCCAGCGAGATTGTGCAAACGCGCACAGTTCCCTTAATCAGCGTTGGGCTCGAAATGTTATTTTAGGAGCAGTCCAACAACAACAACAAAAAAACAACCCTTATTACCGAAGCTCGAGTCGATAATCCAGACACACGGCAAGCGCCATGCTCCGATACGCAATAGATTTTACTGCTTTCGCCTCGAAGCGAGGCAATTGCGCTTGTGATTCTATCTAGATTGTGTGCGGCATCGAGGCAATTTTTAATGCGTCTGTACCTAATGCGTCTTTGCCTGCACCTGGAACCAGCCCAATTCTTCAACAAAATTAGATGCAAACGACTGAGGACGACACCTGCAAAAAAATTGCGTTTGTACACAACTGTTAACAAAATTTATGCATTGAAACACCAAAAAGAGCTGGCTGCCTATACAGTACTGTTTCAGAAACTTCCCAGTTTTATCAGCAGGTTGCTCTGCGGATTGAAGGCGAAGGATCCATGCCATAATTGCCTTAAGCAGTTAGGAACTGCAAAAAGCAAGATGGCAAAAAACACAGAAAAACCAACTACCAGCTTTAAGGCTAAAGTTTATAAATCAGAGAGCTTGAAGCGTTCTAGAGAGCTTAGCAGCAAGCATTCAAAAAAGCATACGTGTTGTTACATAAAACTATTGTTAGTTTCGTTTACAAAACAAGAAAGCGTGCCCTTTTTTATATAGGTTTGTAATTTATAAAGCGACCTTTCTCATATTTAAATGGTTAGCGAGTTAAGCTGGCTCGAGGTCTCATAAAGTTGCGTTTGTTCACAACTGTAAGCATGTTATGCATTGATACATCTAAAAGAGCTGGTTGCCTATACAGGACTGTTTCAGAGACTCACAAAAATCAACAAATTGGTCTGCCGCATTATATATCAAAAATAGCACTTGCAAGGATATTAAAACTTCGGCCCAGACGAAGTAAGCTTAGCCTTCTTGTTTTGAGTGCTTCGAGGATTGGCAGATAGAGATTGTTTTGGAGGGGACGAAAGAGATATTAACGAGTACTTAAACACTTTTTCAAAAACTCAATTCAATTCTTCGCATTTTGTTTTATTTTTCTTTCACCTTTTCATAGGGAACTCTCCTAGTTATACCAGAACTTAATTCTCAAAAATTCAAATAAGTTTCCGCGGGAACTTCGGAGACCCTCTTAAAACTCATTTAGCTATCCTCTATCAAATGATCAGTTTCCCATTCAATTAAACTTCCCTTGGGTATTTTGCAATTTCCCTTTCGCTACTCCATCTCCCAGATCCTGGCATATTTTAAGAGATTTTTATGTTTTTTGTTACCTACTGTCAAAAATTGTTGTTGTCATTTTTATTGAAAGCCGTTCCCAGTCGCGCACACTTATAACTTTTGTTGCTCTTATTGTGTGCACAATTCGATTTCATAGCGTTATTTATTTTTTTTCTTTTTCTTTCTTTTTGTTGCCTGCGGTGATGTGGGCAGAGGTAGCGCGCGCACCAAAGCAATTAAGCGCATGAATCAGGTTCGGTTCGGTTCGCTTCCATGGGCAAGGCAGGGCCATGTATCTGTATCTGTATCTGTGAGTGCGCTGTGCGCACCGGGCACAATAAACTTAATTGATATGAAATGAAGTCATTTGGCAAAATCACTGGTAGAGTAATGGACCGCGCTTATTCAATTTGAAAATGATGTCTGGCAGCAGGGCAACTTTGTTGTTGCATTTTTTATACCATTTTGAAAGCAATTGAGCGTGTGTGTGTGTGTGTGTTCGTAAGCTTCATGCATACATTTAAATCTGGAAAAAAATCAATTAAAATAACAGTTTTTTTGCAGCAGCTCAACAAAGTGCGGAAGCCGCTCGACTGCATTTTGGGCGCTAAGGGGAAACTTGTTTGGCCTCCGGCAAAAGCAAACTTTGTGGCAAATAATCGTTATAATTATTAATTATACGCGCTGCAGCTACTCGCAGTGGCAACTCTTAAATGAGACTTGTTACAAATGCAAAAATTGCCAATTGATATTGATTGAACTGCAAAGCAGTTTGTCCGCTGTGGACGCTAATTAGTTGCATTTTAATGTTTCCAGTCCGTGTCATAAGTGACCGACCAACTGCGTCAGACACTAAAAGCCGATAGCGATCTTTTGAGAATCAGTGGAGCTGGCTTTATATACAAAGTCAGTTGCTCACTTAACTCACTTATTTGTCGTGCATAAATGAACAATAAAGAGCAATTGAAGAGGAACATGAACAACAACCCACTAATGTGCACTGCTCTCCCCACCCAATCCGTTATTCCATATGACCGCCGCTGCAGCTATTAAAAGTTTGTTGCCATATTAAGCGGGTGCCTTGGAAGTGGAAGTGGCTCGTCCGTCCTCGTCTTGTTGGCATTTCATATTAATGTGCGCGCCGTTTAATTGCGTGACTCATCAGAGTGGGGGGCCGTAATCAACGTCTGGGTCTGTGCATGGAGTCAAAGTTTTCGTCGTCCCTCCCTGCCGCGCCGGGTTATTTGCGTTTGCCGCTGTCTTGTCGACAGTTGCTGTTAACCACTTGTTAGTTCTGCGGGCTTTTCGGACTGATCGTTGTATGGCGATCAGCTAATTAGAAACTTTAGGACCTTTCCAATATGATTTGTCTTATATCTTCGCTTAAAAAAGTTCTACCAACGCCGTGCAACAACCCTGATGTTCGAAACTAAACAATAATAAAAGTAAAATGGCTTGTCTAGCCCCAAGGCTTGTCACGTTGACACAGCCCCCCAAAGGGCCAAAGCCGAGCTTCTCTCAATCTCTTGGCTTGTGCGCTTCTAATTTTTGCACAAGAGAAAGGGACCTTCAATTTAACGCCGAGTCCGAACGCAAGCTTGAGAAGCTTTTCATCGCTAATTACTACAAAGCTGGCGCCAACAGCAGAGGGGGTTGACCGGATGTAAAGTTTTATTCAAAGAAAAAAACTTTTCATTAGATGTTCCGAGGCGGGATCGAACCCACGTCCTCTTGCACAGCGGTCGCTCACACTAGCCCCTCAGCCACCTGACCACTTACACTAAACAATACAATAATAGTTTCGTTTATAAAGGGTGATTTTTTAAGAGCTATAGGAAAGTTTTTAACAAAAAAACACATAAAATTCTGAAAAATGCATGAAATTTTTATTTGAATCGATAGTTCGGTCCATATAATTTATTGTTTGAAGATTATTTCATGCAAATGTTGACCGTGACTGCGCCTCAAATGGTCCATCCGCTTAGTCCAATTTTGGCACACTCTTTCCAACATTTCGGCCGGTATCTCACGAATAAATGCTTTAATTTTGTCTTCCAATCTAGGCGGCCAACTGACCGGTCCCGAACGTGAAATAAAATGTTCACCGAACTCGCCTCTCAATAAGTCCATTGTTGCGCGTGCTGTGTGGCACCGTCTTGTTGAAACCACATGTCATGCAAGTCAAGCTCTTGCATTTTGGGCAAAAAAAAGTTGGATATCATCTCACGGTAGCGCTCACCATTCACAGTTACGTTACGATTCGCATCAACTTTGAAGAAGTACGGTCCAATGATGCCACCATCCCATAAACCGCGCCAAACTGTGACTTTTTCTGGATGCATTGGTAGCTCTTGCAATGCTTCTGGCTGATATTCACTCCAAAATCGACAATTCTGCTTATTTACGTACCCATTGAGCCAAAAATGACAACTTTCCAAGAGCCCATTCACCAAAAATTCTACGTTGCGGAAGGTCGTTCGGCTTCAATTCTTGCACCAGCTTGCACCACGTTGTTAAGTAACAGAGGCCCAATTGCTGCGAACGGCGACGAATCGATAATTTATGGTCATCACTAACACTGGCCGATACAGCTGCTATATTTTCTTCAGTTCGCACTCTACGTAAGCGTGTTGGTGGTTTAATGTCCAACAATGTAAATTTGGTGCGAAATTTAGTCACAATAGCCCGAATAGCCGCTTCAGTGGGTCGATTAAACTGACCATAAAATGGAAGAAGCGCGCGATGAACTTTCTTAACAGAGCACACATTTTGATAAGAAAATTCAATAATTTGCAAGCGATGTTCGTTTGTAAGACGATTCAAGGTTAAATCATAGGCCAAACTGAAGATGTTTGACAGTTAAACAAAACACGAAACATGCGTGAGCTGTTTATACCAGTGTTGCCAAAAAGGTAATAGCTAAAAAATCACCCTTTATTAACAAAAAACCGCCATTTGTATGCAATAATGCAAGCAAACATTTTGGTCACCGTTTTAGCACCGTCTCACTCAAAAAGTAACATGTCTGTTTCTGCGGTGTATTTCGATTTTTGCGCGCGTGCTACTTTGGAATTCCCAAACTGGAATAACAGTAGACAGGCCAACATCGCTGATGAAAGACGGTGGTTCGTCTTGAAACAGCTGTACGATCTACCAGCCTCCTTTGTAGTGTTGTGTGTCTCTGTTTAAAGTTATGCATATTTACGCAGCATAAAGGTCGTAAAAACAGTCACATATGTAAGTAAGAAATGTTTTGGGAATTTAGAACGTTCTTTTCAATAATATACAGTTTATTGTTTTTATTTTAACAAAGTTCAGTCAAATTGATTAGTGAACATTAGGAGTTTAGATTTTACAATTGAATATTTCTTAAATCTAGCAGAGGAGAGACTACAGAGTAGAGATAATAATAGTTGTGATTTAGACAGAGATTACAAGCGGGTTCAAGATGAGCATAGTTCGTGAGACAAAAATGTTAATAAATTGGGACATAATTCCTTGTTACGCATTTCATTCTTAATTTACGTACTTCCAAGAACAAATCATACTTGACATTCTACGTAAGTAACGGTACACAGAGAAAAAAAAATTTGTAAAAACTACACGAAAATGTTTTTCTACACGTTTCACAGGGATTTTCAACCCACTACGTTTGTGTAGCTTTTGTGCATGCCACGTTTAGCTTTCTTATTTCTACATGCGGCGTGTAGCTTTTCTAAACGCCACGTTTAGCTTTCCCATTTCTAAATGCGGCATGTAGCTTTTCTACATGCACGTTTAGGATTTGCATTTCTAAATGCGGCTTGTAGCTTTTCTAAACGCCACGTTTAGCACATAAAAAAAATTTAAAAAATAAAAAAAATCCTACTTTCAACTATAGTTTATTTACACAAGGGAATGTGGGGAGGAGGGTAGTGTGGGGAGGAATGGGAGGAAGGGGCACAAAGAGGGCAGGGTCTTCCTACCGAAAAACTTACAACTTACAATTTTTTTTTACTTACCTTGTCTGGGATTCGAACTCACAACTTACTTATCTTGTCTCGGGATCTTATACCCTTGTTCCACTGGCACATTCATGAGTCCATTCTCAAAAACTGATTATTTCTTGTTCCACTGACGAACGTTAATCACGGTTACACGCGAATGGCCAAAGTTAAATTAAAGTAAACAAATTTCAGCTGTTTGTATTGCTTTGATTTGCAATTACAAGTTGAAAGTTTAATTGGCCCTTATTTAATATTTCACCGAAATAGATTTAGCAGCGTTGCTGCTGATTTGCAAAAAAAATCAAGAGTGCATATGTCAACTGCTAGACTTCGAGGACCATTTCGATGCGTTGATTATGGAGCACTAGCGGAAGAATAGAAAACGAAAATTACCTAAGGCATGGCAATTTTTAAGTTCATATTATTCTAATTAATTGAATTTGTTTCAATTGAAATCTTGCATACATTGTAGAAGCGATATGGCGTGTTTTGGGAACGAGATGTGCCTTAAAACTACGACGCAATTTTTAAGGAAAGCTTTCGAGTCGAGAGGGACAACTTTAACGTGCTTATAAATTGTTCACAAGGAATAGAAAAGCAGGACACGAATTTCCGGATGGCTATTCCATTAAATAAGCCAATTGTCGAATTTTGGACAATTGGCAGGTTGTTCGGCGTGTCGACTTCCATGGTCGGTTAAATCCTCCATGTAATGTCCTGTTTTCGGGCTCTATTCATCTGATAAACAAATATTATTAATAATAATTTATTTCTAATAATTTATTGCTTAAAAAAGTATTTAGGCTTTGCCGTTTATCGATAGAAAATCTAGCCTTTTAGCGAAAAAAGCTAGAAGTGCCCGTGCGAACGTCAAATGTGCAGAATGTGCCAGTGGAACAAGGATATTAGACACAATTGCCGGCAGCTTAGCCCATACGACTATTTAAGCACTCGCGCGGGAATGCCGCAAATCCCAGTTATAAAGGGAAGCGACAATCGACGATGAGCTACACGGTTTGTGTAGATTTTTCAAATGTAGCATTTTTGCATTTGAAATCCTTAACGTTTGATTAGAAAACCCACACGGCACGTGTGGAAAACAGTTTTCTAGACGAAAAATATAACTTTTCTGTACTGATTTTGAGTTTCGTTTAGAGTTTCGACACGCTCGTGTAGGTTTTTAATATCTAAACGTTAATGTAGAAAACCTATATTTCCTTGTGGAATTTAGAAAGCTAAATGAAAAATGCAGAAATACTTTGAAAAAACGCTGATTTTCTCTTGTCATGTAGCCTTTGCATTTGTTCCATGCAGCAATTAACTTTTCTGCATGCCTCGCTTACCTTTTTTATTTCTACAAGTTCGTGTAGTTTTTTCCAAACGCCACGTGTAGCTTTCTGTTTTCTACATTTTCGTGTGAAATTTACCAGGGTGAACTGCGTTTCGTTTAGGATTTTCGTTTCTATACGTGGCGTGTAGCTAATTTTGTTTTCTCTTTGTATCAATTTTATCCCTATCAATTTTTAACTCCATCCATTTTTTTTCTGAGTGTAGTGCAATATTTCGGATTTGTTGAATCCAAGCTACCACAGCTTTTCATGTCAATATAAAGTAAAATTATATTTTCAGTTGTGTAAACGTTTGCTTGAATTTTTCACAAAATATATTCAAAATTTTTCAACAGCCTAAATAATCCGTGATAGTGACGAAGTATATAACACCCACCAGAGTCAAAAAGACAGTAAAAATACTTTTAATTTATTTTGCAGATTTTATTTGGCAATCATTGTAAGTATCTTCTGCAATTCAGAGTTGCTCCCAAATACAGTAAAGTTTTCTATTACTGAACAATACCGTCACTTGCTCTTCTATCTTATAGACTACAGAGATGTTCTTAAAAATTAACAAAAATTACATTATCAATTAGTGTACTGAGTTGAAGCAACCGCAGAACGCGAAAACTTTAAAAATCCATTTCGTTCGAGACTCTGGTTTTTACCATATCTGAGATCCGTTAGTTCGTATGAACGAAAAGACGGACACTGTCGAAATTAATTTGACCGAGCCCGAAATTCGTGTTGGTTAGATACAACAAGGTCCAGTATGTTGAAGGGTTGGTACTGATTTTGATTTTCTTGTGCTGAACATAAATCTGGTTAATCAGGTCTAGATTTTTGGTAATTTCAGCTCAAAGTTGCTTAAATAACCTATTTTTAACCCTATTTAGTCCCATTCTATGGGGAACCTATTCTTTTATTTAGACCAGTGGTGTCCAAACTCACACACAATCACCACACTTGCCAACCACGCGTGGCTGCCTTTTCAAATTTTTGACATCGCTGGTTTAGACCGACTTTCTTTAAAGTATCGTTTAGTATTATTATTTTACTCACAAAAAAAACTATCCCGAAAAATTCTACGATTTTTTAAGCGAAGATATATAGCACTTCGAATACCAAGGCTCGAAATTTAAGAATTTTTCTTCGAGAATCAGCACCAAAAAGTCTTGATTTTTTTTCCTTGTTTATTCAATGTTCTTAGCTGTAAATAAAAGAAGAACTTTTGATATCTCATGAAATCTCAAATTCACTGCTCTGGATACTTTATCAACAACCCTTTAAAAGCATTTTAAAGTTGAAGGCTTCTTAGCAGTCTAACAACAGAAAAAAATACCCCTATTAACCATGCTCGAGTCCACAAATCAGACGGACACTCCATATATTTGTTTTTGCTGACATCTCCGCCGCGTTAACGGCTGGCGCCGAGCCACGATACGTAATACATTAGTTGTTGATAAAGCTTCGAAGCGAGGCCAACTGCACTTGTGTTTCTGTCTCCGAGTGTGCGGCGGGGCCAAGAAGCGAGACGATTTTTATAGCGTCTGCGTGGCGCCTGTTGCCTTACAAAAACTCTCGGGAGCAATGTACTAAAGCAATAAATCGGTAAAAAAAAATCTAAGAACCAAAAATGTAACGGTACGAAATTTTGGATATATTAGCTGAAATGACATAGAAAATATTGTGCAGCAATTTTAAGATTACTTTGACTTGCTGACAGTGCACACTGGGACAGAATGGCAGAAACTCGAAAAATCGAGACTGATATCCGGGAGCATTAAACAGTGTCCTGTTCACACCCGTGGTCGGAAATGTACAGTTTTAAAGATTCTATTAACGGTGTACTACAGTCAAGGAACCCAAAGGGCTAATTATACCGTTGCAAAGGGGATTATAACTTTGCCTGGAAGATTGCAACGCATACAAATATTCATTTCCGACCCAATAAACTATATATATTCTTGATCAGGGCAACGAGCTGAGTTGATTTAGCCCTGTCTGTCTGTATCTACGCAAACAAGTCTCTCAGTTTTAAAGCTTTATAGCTGAAATTTTGCACAGGCTTCTTTTTACGGCACGCTGCTTATATGTCGGAACCGGCCGGGTCGGATGACTATATCTTAAAGCTCCCATAGGAACGATCGGTCGAAAAAACGAGTTTTGATAAGAAAAATTTTTTGTTTTCAATGTGAACGTCGCGAAACTTTGTATTTAATGGTTTTCAATGCTTTTTTAAAAAATTTGACTAAGTTTGGAGAAAATCGGTCAACTTTTTATATATATCTTCGATTCAAAAGATAGGTTAGAAAAGTGGTAATTGTGAAAAAAAGTTTTTTGATTTTAATGGTACCGTCTTCAAATTTGGTATTTGTTTGTTTTATATGCTTTCACATAATTTAACAAAGATTTGTCGAGATCGGGTAACTATAGCTTATATCTCCCGTACGATCGATCGGTCTGGAAATGGGTCAAAGTAAAAAAAAAACTTTTTTTATTTTTTTTTTCAATGTTACAGTTCTTTAATTTGGACATCAATAATATTATATGCTTTTAAACAGATTTTGCAAGAAGTTGAATTTTTTCTAAATTTACCTCGTACTTTATCTAGGTAAGAAAAATGAGTACTTTTTCAATCACAGCTTTCAGCAATGTTCCAATTTACGTTTTCTAATGTTCCTATTTTTGCAAATCTGGATTTGGTGAATTTTCACTGTTCATATTGAGCATTAGCTTAGGTATTCGGAATGATATACGAAAACTTGTTTAAGCGCACTCAAAAAGTTTCAAGTTTCACGCATTACACCGATGAGTTTTCTTGATGAAACAAATTTACCAAAGGTTAAGGTTCAGATATTTGAGGTTCAAGGTTTTCGAGTGAATGTCTTGGTTCGAACCTTGATTCAGTCAAAGACCCTATAACAACAAGAGTAACTGCCATTCAAGCGAATGTCAGGACCTTCGATTTACCATAGTCTGTGTGCAAAGTTTGTTAGGCAGACTTCGCACACACACAGATCACTAATGTAAAGTCGAAGGTTCGCACTGAAATGTCCCCTGAATTGAAGTTACTCATCTTGCTGAGTTCTAAAGTCTTTGTTAAGCTCTGGTTTTGTGAACAATTTAATAATCTTTAGAGTCAAAGATCTTAAAAAACAGAATTATGGAGATTCCATAAGTTATTCTGAACGTTTTTCTATATTTTTTTATTGCACTTTTCTGCGGATTTCTTTAGTCAGTCGCCCAAAACCGATCAGATAACAGAAGAAGTCGTTTGACCGTAGGTAAAATTTTTTCATGCCCAATTTCCCAATTTCACAGTAGAGGCCTACGTAGAGGCCTGAGTTGAAAAAGCCCGCCAATGTACCCCAATTAAGACCAATCGAACAATTTTTGGGCCAATTTGAAAAGAAATGTCTACAGCAAAGAATATTAGCCCAAAAACTCAACTGCTTGATCTTCAAAATGATAAGGGAGCTGGCGATGCTCAAGGTTTCCCAAAATATAAGGAAAATAAAGTGTAAATAATAACATATCAAGAATTCAAGTTTCTCGGACATCAACAACGTTTTCTACTAGTCTTACTACAGCATTTGTTCGTATTTCATTCCGCATTCTTTATGCAAATTCCTAAAATTCAACTAGATTTGCCAAAACGGCAACATGAGAAAACGGCCCTTAGACGAATAATTGTGCATAAAATTGAGTTTGATGCCCAGATACTACCTAAAAGCTTGGTGGTTCGTTCAAGCACTTGCAATGTTTAGTTAGAGGTCTATCTTGTTTAAAAATTAAGTTCCATTCAACAGAAAATACATCGGAAATGTTAAACACTTAAAAAGATATCACAGCAATACCGACATAAGTCTTGTGGATTTTATTGGCTCTTCAATATTTGGTTTCTTATCGTTGGAGTTGCCCAGCCCCATTTTTATTACATATAACCCAATTCAGTGACCCACAAAATACAATTAAAATTTCGATAAAAATAGACATTTTATGTGATCAACAGCAAAACGCCCCCCTGAAAACCATTCTGGGCCTATATCAGTCTTAGATATTGACGTGCGTTGATGTTGATAAGAAACGACATTGCAATTAGATAGCTGACAGGCAGAAAGATAAGCGAGCTCCATAAAAAGACGGCCGCATACACAAACATTTCACAGAAATTTTATATGAAATCTACGTTTTCTGCTAATTAAGCATTCAACAGAGATTTGAAAAAAGCGCGCCCAGTACCCATTTAGCAGCACTGTGCAGTTTGAGGTTTTGCAGCACTAGCACACACATACACATTAACAACACAAACAAAAAACAGCTGATCGATTTAGTTGTGCCGGCGTTTAGTTGGCTGAGAAATTTGTTTCGTTTGGTTGTCAATTCGATTTACCCCCCTCACATTCCTATGGCAACCAGTTCGACTTGTGTTGGTGGTAGAACTACAAAAACATTTCGTTCTCCCAGTTTCGTTTTACAGTTTGAAAAAAGAACTTAATCCCTGTGTGTGTGTCTCTCAGCTACTTCATCTTCAACACGATGAGCAGCCTCAATATCGATGTGAAGCTTATATGCGAGCAACTGGAGAGCCAGGAGCGCCGTGTGAAGACGAATGCTTTGCAGATGCTAAGCTTGGAATGTACAAATGCCCCGAAGAGCGTGGATCTTGAGGTGCTGGCCGGCTACTTTGATGAGTTGTATCTGCATCTACTCAAGCTGTATGCGGATCGCTTTGAGGGTGTGCGTGATAATGCTGTATTGGCGGTCAATGCTTTTTTGAAGCGTCTGCCGCCCATGGACTTTCATTTGCTCAATGTAATCTCGACACTGGAAGAGCGCATGGGACAGACGGAGACGGTGGAGCCCAGCGAGGAGATGCGTCTGCTATATGTGGAACAATTAAATCTGATGGTGCGCCAGTATGCCAAAATGGGTAATGTGGGCGTGTTCTGTAAGTGCTATGGCCAGGTGGTGAAGATACTTGTTAAGGCTTTGAAGGATGCGTATCCCTTGGTGCAACGTGAGGGTTGCTCCACGCTGGTGGAAGTGTGTCGTGTGGCCGAAACGCAGGAGCTGAGACCCTATACCGAATCCCTGGCCAGGGCTTTGTATGGTATGTTGAATCATAAGCATGCCCCGGCGCGTATCTCGGCGGTGGAGGCTTTGGGTAGACTGAGTCTGCACATGGAGGCCAGTGGGGATAATATGCGTAGATTGTTTGGAGAGGTTTCGCCATTACTAATGGACAGCATGCCAATGGTACGTAGAGAGTGCGGAAAGATGGGAGTTCTATTGCTTATGGAACTAGCAGACCGTTACTCTTTCTTCGAGAGAATCCTGCCATTGGTTCTATGCTGTCTCAAGGATGACTCACCGGAGGTTTTGGAGTTTATACGTCCCTTGTGGGTGCAATGTGGCAAGCAGTACTATGAGGAGAACGAGGCTGAACTCTCGCAGCAGGAGATAAGCGATCTGCCTGTGGAAAACTATCCCCAGGAAGTGCAGCGTCCTACCATAGGTTGCCGTGGCCTGGTACAGCGTTCCCTACGTCTATTGCAGCTCATCACACGTGAGTTGGCTGACTGGAAGGACAATGTGCGCCTGCATTCTCTAAGATTGCTCTACCAGTTCATACTACATGCCGAGGCAGCCATGACGGCCAAGTTTATTGAAGTGTACCCACATGTGGCACACGCCTGCTGCGACTCCGAGGAGATAGTCTGTAAGGAGGCCTACAAAGTAGCCGATTTGATGGGTCGTCTTTTGTCCTATGAAGCTTGGATTGAGCATGGTTTTGAGGGCTTGGAGCGTAATGCCAGGGAATCATATACGAAATGCTTCTACTATATGTTCACCGCCTCCAGGGGAGGTACCTTTGAACAGCTTTTACGTCTGGGTCAGCTGCTTCGTACTAGCGACTATTCGCATACCCTGAAGAAAGGATTTCAGTTGTATATACTCAAGCTATTAGACACCTTGCTAGAAAAGGCCTATCAGCTTAATGCCACCCAGGAGCAACTGGTGGAGTTATACGAGTGCGTCTATGTGGCTGGCATCAAGGTCTTGGCTCTCATCCCCGAAAGAGAAGATGAAACAGCTGAAGAAAGAATTATAGAGAGAATCGCCAAAATGGAACAAACTACCGTACCCAAACTGCATGAGCGTTTCTTACATCTTGCCCTAGGAGATGTGGAAAATCTAGACGCCGACTTGGACGAAAACGCAGAGCCCCTATTAATGCTGGATGGTCTCATCAAAAGATGTCACTTACGTGCTCCCTATCTGCGTCAACTAATCGATAAGGTCAAGTTGGTCTTCAAACACTGCAGCGATGCGGCACAAGTGCGCATTTTCAGTAGTCTATCGTTGTCTTCGCTGATGTGGACTTCTACAGTTCATCGCGAAAGAGAGCAGAGCACACAGCTGTTGTCCACATTTATTAACGAGATCGTAGAACCCCACTTAATATGGCAGGCGGGAGCCAGTGCCGAGGCCATGCGTTCCCTGGCCACGGCCACTCTTTGCGCTCTAACACAAGGTGCTCCGGAGGAATCAGCTGAAATTCTACCCTCGCTGGCCAAGCATATGCCCAGCCTACTAGAAGATCGTAATGTAACAACACGCCGTTATGCCACCAGGACGATGAAATGCTTTAAAAATATGACCGTAGAGGAGCTGAAGCCTCTGGCCTATGCCACCATGCAACGCATGGATGATCCCTCTGCCAACATACGCATTACAGCCGTACTGACCATAGGTCAGTTCCAGCCCGTGTTTAAAAGCATTTCAACAGACGAAACTGAAACTCAAAACGAACGTGAGGTCTGGCTGGCCTTTGTCAAGAGGGCCATGGATCTATTACTAATTCACCATGAAAGCCCCGAGCAGAATGTAAAAGATGCCGCTGAGTGGTCGCTCTCTGAGCTAAGTAAATCCTATCCCGAGGCCTGGGAGGAGCGCTATCAACGTGCGTTGGCTATGGTAAAGTCCCATGGTCAACTGCAAGCACTCTATGACAAACTGACCCTCAAGGAGGAGGAGAAGGAACCCGAGACTACAGAAAACTAAAAGCTATTTAAAATTTAATTTGTTCGTAATTTTTTTTGTTCTTCCCTCGATTTATTATTGCAATTTCGAATTCTCAGTATTAAACAATGTAAACAAATTTCCCTAAAACGGAAGCGCTGCGACTGTCGAAATTGCATTAAGCATTCATTAAAGCATTCAAAAAATCACAAAAACCGCCTGTTTATTTTCCCATTCCCCACGAGAGATTCTGTTTGATGAATTGTGGGCTAAAAAGGCAAGTTATTATTACAGCAATTTGGGTTAAATGCCAACAGTTTAGCAATACAATTTCAGTTGGCATCAAGTCGATATTGAAATGTGCCCCTTTGTAAGCATTTTACTTTAGGGTGGTAAACATTCGAAAGTAAATTACACCGAATTGGCCTCTTTGATGTCACCCAATAAAAGGAGAAACAAGAAATCGCCATATTATTCATATGCAGGCCGAGACGTATTCCTGCATGCATCAGGAAAGCCAATTTCATGGACTGCCACCTCTTGCGGGGTATCTTTACATAACAAATATTTGACTTAATCATTGCGGAGTCCTCTGACAAGTCGAAAGAAAACCAATTGAGGTAATCATCACGAGAGGATTAATTTTGGGGTGATTCTTGCAGGGCTGAATGGCAAATTTTTTTGGCTCAAAGAAGATATATGTATGTATATAGCCGCATAGTTAAAACATGGTTATGTGAAAAAAGTTTTGAACCGATTTATATTGGGCGTATTCAGCAGATAAATCCGATTTTCGATTACTGATTTATGAATGCGTTACAAACATTCGGAAAATTGTTAAGGGTATCAAAAATGAAACGTTCGATATCTTTGTAAATAGCAATCCGACTACAAGTTTGACAATAAAAGTACGTATGAATGATTAAAAGATAATTTAATTAGCTTTAATTTGGTATTATAAATCTTATGCTAGGTTCTTACCGCCCTGATTTTGTCATCGACATCACGATTTATCGAAAAGATGCGATAAGGTGTTCGCATTGGCACCATTATTGCATTCTTGTATTCTTGCATCCATTGAACAGCTGACTGGGATTTGTTGACACTGTGAAAAGATAAGTTGCTGCAAATAAAATGGATTAAGATGATGGTATTTTATTATTAGCTTTGGAGAAAGACATAGCAATATTATTGCAGGATCAGTATCACATCACGAGCTGGCAATCAGCAAATGAAAATGCCTACAATTGAGCAATTTGTAAGAAGTTAACTATTTTTTAAAAAATAATACAAATTTGTACTATCCAAAACTTCTATAGGCACGATATGGCTCATTTTGGAAGGAATACGTTCCCTGCAACTCAATTAAAGAAACTGAAATAAATTATTTTTATCGAATCAAATTTTCTACAATTTATTTCGTAAAAAAAATTTGGCCTTAAACAGCACCTAGGGCCGAGGCTAACTCAATCTCTATTTTCATCTTATAATAATTATTTTACTAATAATTTTTCTCCCCTTTCTCTTTCTTCTCGAAGTGAGCAATCACACGGTTGTGGAAGTTCACTGACTTCTCCATCAAAAGCTCCATGACAGCCAACTTACGCTCCTCGACGTCGAGAAACTTGTCCCTTTTGTCCAGACGTTGACGTTTAGGCTACGAACCCGATACATCAGTCATATCTGATTCTGTGAAGTAGTCTGATAATTCTTGTTCGGGAGAGTCGATTTTTAAAAAGCATAATTTGGGATTATTTTGAAATCTGTTTTACTTAAAAATTGTTTAACTCCAGATTCGGATTCAGGGCGTGATTTTAAATAAGCAATGACATCATATTGAAGAGGATGAAAAATGCTGTAAACTATACTACTATCTGACCCGGCAGACGTTGTTCTGCCTTCCCCTATTATAAAAATAAACCAACGGAAATAATTGTTTTTAGTGCATTTTGCAATTGTTTATTTTTTCTTTAATTGACTCGTTCAATTCCGATGCACGGGCTCTCGCAAGCAGTTCTCGCTCGGTTTCCATTCTCGCTTCTTTGCTTGGTTCTCGGTCGGCTTCCATTCTCGCTTCTCGTTGCTCGTTGCTTTCCGATGCACGGGCTCTCATATGAAGTTCCCTTCTTATTGCTCGTTCGCTTCGATAAACGGGCTCTCGCATGCATTTCTCGGTCAGTTTTCAATCTTGCATCTCGTTGCTCGTTTTCTTTTGAGGTTTTTTGGGAGGCATAACTGCACAAAAATGGATTTATATGATTGAATTTATAAATTTTAAGCGTTGATCAGAAATTAAAATTTTAAATTTGGCAAATTTCGCGGTTTTTGGACCATTTTCCGCTGATTTCTTCAAGTTAGAAACCTTTCAGGGCAAGCGTCCCGGAAATTTAGTTACAATCGGATGGACGGCATAATTTTGATATTTTCGCGGTTTTTGGACCATTACTCGGATATTTTTATACTCTGTACCAAAGGTACATAGAGTATAATAAGTTTGTGCAAAAGTATGTAACAGCCAGAAGGAAGCATCTCCGACCCCATAAAGAATATATATACTTGATCAGCAACAACAGCCGAGTCGATATAGCCATGTCCGTCTGTCTGTCCGTATGAACGCACAGATCTCAGAGATGGTAAGAGATAGAGGTTTGACATGTATGGGACATATGCTTCTTCTATCTGCAGGTAGATCAAGTTTATTTTCAATTTTGGCCACGCCCCCTCCCGCCCCCGTAGTTTGAGAAAAACGTCATATCTCCCACAGTTTAATAGATAGAAGGTTCGAACCTTCTGGACATATATTCTAATCAAAATTATTTATCGATTTCCGAAAAAAATCATAAAGATCGGATCAACTGCTCTCGAGATATGATCAAAAGAGTGTATGCTGCAGCAGCGCATTAGCAGCGCTGTTTGCCGCTGCCACTGTAGCATCAAAATTTTTGTTCGTTGGTACTGAGTATTATATAGTCGGGCTTGACCGACTTTCTTCCTTGTTCCAACTTACAAACCTTCCCGAGCAATCGGTCTACCATTTCCCAAAGTTTGATCGCAATCGGATGAACGGTTTAGGCAGGCATAAGGGGCAGACAGACAGACAAACATTCATTTTTTATCAGGGATGCAAACCGGTTCTGAGCCGAACCGGTTTTGAACGAAACCGAGCCGCTTATTCCAGCTGATGAACCGAACAGCAAACCGAACCGGCTTTCTTTCAGAAATGCTGAACCGAACCGAAAACCACAAAGAAAAACGGTTCGGTTCGGTTCAGTTCTCCGACGAGTTTTAGGACGTGAATCGCTTTCATCTAGGCAATGATACTTATTAATCTGGGAATTTTAATCGTTTCCCTGAGATAATTTTTATACGATATTAAAGTCCATCCTCTACAAAGGAGATCACTGAAAGGCCGAATTGATCCTTAGCGATGCCGGATCGATATAATCTTTAAGGATGACTTGACACATCCCACCCATTATTTGGAAGATCGTTTTAACAGAAATCACCTTAATGAAGCTTTTTCAAGCCTTTTTGTTGATTAAATAGAGATTAGTACCTAACGATTAAAAGAAGACTCGAAAATTACTCATGAATATGCTCAAAATGTGATTTATTGAATAATGACTCGAAATAGACTCGCAAGACGATTCGAAAATGAGTCGAAACTGATCGAAAAGACGGGTTAAAAACGGCTCTTTATGAAGTGTCGCGGGTTGGGTACCATTTTCTCCCGACATAAGTATCATTTATGATCAGAAAATGAGCGCATTTATGACTATTTAATCAGAGCCATGGGGTCAAAAATGTTTTCGAGTTTAATCAAAAATGTTTGCGGGAAAAACGCTCTTAAGCTCGGCTCTTTTCATAGCGCTCCGAACTTTGCTTGCTGGGTGTTATCATGTGCGATTAAAAGAAGACTCGAATTTTAATCTTGCATATGCTCAAAATGTGATTTATTCAAATACGCCTCGAAGAAGACTCGCAAATAAGCTATAACTGATCAGAAGAAAGGGTTAAAAATGACAAAACGACAAAAGTATCATATATGATTAGAAAACAGTCGCATTTATAACTAATTACATCGGACCGAGGACTCGGTAAAGTCTCGAATGTGATCAGAAATTCCATAAAATGTTTGCTGGGATATAATACGACATGTAGTCATATAAGTCTTCAGCAATCGCCCGCCGATCTCTTAATACACCTGTTATCAATCTGCATTCTTTTATTAAAAATTGATAATTGATTTGTCGTCCTCTGGTGGACAATATTCTTTACCATAATTCAATCTAAGCCAGGAGAGTTTTTTCTTATAAAAAACGATAAATAGGGTCTTGTAAGATGCATGGTACGAATTCTTTTCAAGCCGACATTCTCTGTTTCCGAAGGGCATTCGTCTAGAAACTTATAGACGAATCTGCAAAAGAAATTCAAATGGTTTATTTGAATTCAATTTCCAAAGTTTGCGAAAAGTCTCATTACGGCAGAAATCATAATACTGCATAATGTGCCCTTATGAACCACTGAACCGAACCGAAACCGCGGTTCATTTAGCTCCAAAAACCATGTAAATAACCGAACCGGCGGTTCAGAAACAGTGAGAACCACTGAACCGAACCAGAACTTATTTTCGGGTGGTTTGCATCCCTGTTTTATAAATATTCTAGCTGAATACCCGGCGTCGCCCGGGTTCTTATGATTCTTAAGAGAGCGATTATATTCAATCTAGTGCAGGCTGCATGTCGGTAAAAACATTTTGGACCGTTCGATCTTTTTCTCTATATACACGTCTTCATGATAATCTAAAATCAAGAATATTTTGCAAATTTCGTGACTTTTTTGACCGTTTGGTTAAAACTTCCTATTTACCCGTCTACAATTGCCGTCTATCAAATCTTTACAATAATCAAGGCTCAAATCGAAAATTTTCAAATTTCGCAATATTTTGGACCGTGGGCTAGAGATACCCAAAGTTTTACGGCAATCAGATGAACGGTGAAGTTTTTGAAATTTCGCGGTTTTATGACCATTTCTGGCCTATTTCTTCAATTTAGATACCTTCGATGGCAAGCGAACACCTCAAAGCTTCATCAAAATCGAACATTTTGAAAAATTTCGCGGTTCTTGGACCATTTTCCGCCCATATCTTCTACTTGGAAACCTTTCCGGGCAAGCATCGAACCACTATCCAAAGATTTACCGAAACCGCAAATTTTTTAACTTTCGCGGTTTTTTGACAATTTTCTGCAAATTTCTTCAACTTAGAAACCCTCCCGAGCAAGCTTTCAATTCATTTCCCAAAGTTAGACTGCAATCGGTTGAACGGTATAATTTTGCGAATTTCGCGATTTTTGGACCTTAGGAAACTTTGCGGCCATGCGTATAACCATTGATCAAAATTTCATCGCAATCGGATGAACGGTATAGTTTTTGAATTATCGCGGTTTTTTTTTACTATTTCCCGCCCATTTCTTGAAATCAGAATCCTCCAAAGTTTTATAACAAACGAACATTTTGCAATTTCGCGGTTTCTTCTACTTGGAAACCTTCCTGGGCAAGCGTCGATCAATTTTCCCAAAGTTTTAGCGAAAACTTAAATTTTGCAATTTTCGCGGTTTTTGGACCGTTTTCCGCAAATTTTTTCTACTTAGAAACCTTCTCGGGCAAGCGTTCATCCATTCCCAAATTTTCATTGCAATTTCGCGGTTTTTGGACCATTTCACAGACATGAGACATAGCCTATGACACTTTCCTGATCGACATGAACTTACTGTGAAAAATTCGTGAAGATCGGTTCAGCGGCTTAGACGCCCATAAGGGACAAACATACAAACATACTTTCACTTTTATATAGATGTATAGATAGATTTATAACTCTATTATCTGGGATGCATGGACTAGGACTTTATGTGAAGTAACAAGGGTATTTGACCAGGATTTCTCATAGAAATGCTGAATTTATGTCGATTCATATTCACAGGATTGAAAATATGTCCCAGTCACGTTTTGCATGTTGATTTATGCAAAAATCCAATAATAAAACGGTTTTTTTTCCAAATGTTGACAATCCATACGTCGAACAGGGTCGCATGGATAAGCTCAATTAAACATACATATTTGTAAGCTCCAGGTAAAAATGATTATACCCACCACTTGCTAGAGTATAAATGAAAAAAATATTCATTCCCAGCCAATAAGCTTTATGCACATATGAATGCAATTACAGTTCATTGGAAACGAATCGTTTAAATAAAGTACAATTTCAATGAACGTGAGTACACGATTATATGCAGACTGCCGGATACCGGGGTGTGGGTGAACACGAGCGCAGACCGCAAGACTTAATCCCTCGAATTTGGCAACGATGCGTAATGTTATCAGCTTGCGATTTATCTATGATGGTTAGTGCTGATGATTTCGCCTCTTCCTGTCAGATTTATCCTTTTATCGTGTACAAATATCGTATAAATAGTCACGTTCTGGAAATGTGCATCCATTATGAACATTCAACAGATAATTTAGATGAATTTAACGTATGCATGCATTATTTAAAGCGCCAAGCATCTGAAAACATTTTAAGCCACATTTAATTGATTTTAATTTTTGGCAAGGCCAATAGTTGGCGGGGCTCAAACACGTACCCAGGGAGGGATTAACAAGTTGGAAGAAAATTATACGACAACTTTGAGTTGACTTGAAAATACCATAAAGTAAATTAACATTACAGAGCAACTGGCACCCTATAAACCATATTCTGGGTACGCCCATGTCTTTTCTGATGACCCAGTTTTGTCTTTTGGCGCACCATCATTTGGGTTTGTAACAGAAAACTCATTTGTCGCAATGTAGTCAAAAAGTTTGCACACACCATATTAAACAGTTTGTCAAATTAGTCAAAAATGTACAAGTTTCTAATTAAAATACACACACACAGACACTGCACCTATACCTATGCATTCCCCCAACTGCGGAAAGGATGTAAAAGCATCAACTCTCTTCCATTTGCATACTCATGCGCTTAATTGCCAGCAAATGAGCGAGAAGCTTTTTTCGTATGTGTGTGTGTGTGTGTGTGTGTGTGAAGAGAAAGCAAACACTTGCAAAATGACGTACAGTAAACAAATGAATGCAGCGTATCCAGCGAATCCTTTGGTGCACTTAATTAATTTTATTTCACATTATTAATACATACATTTTTCTGCAATTATAGTCCATTTTATGGGGGGCCATTGTTATTATGAAGCTCATTTAACTAATTATACGGCCAACTTCAGCTTCAAAGTGAAGACAGATAGAAAGAGAAGTGGGATGGGGGGCTGTAGATAGATAGAGAGACAGCGAGGGAGAGCGGCCAGCCACAGTCGTCAGTTGTCAGTTTAATTAATCCTTTGCAGTGGCAGCTGGAGCAGAAGCGCACGGCAAATAAACAGTTATACATTCCAGGGAAGCAGACACAAATTAAATGCTACAGTCAATGCCATTTGGAAATCATTTCGTGTGCCCGGCCCTGAGCTGCCAGGGACCGAAGGTTGGCTGACGGTTTGAAGGACGCACAAAAGTTGGCTCTGACTCGACTCAACTTTTGCCGCAATTGAATTTTGTTTGGGGGGAAAAAATGGAAGAATAAACCGCATGATTTTGTTGTTGCTGTTTCTTTTTTCCCCTTATTTTGCTGGCAATTTGAAAATTACTTTCATTACATTTAAAAGGTCATTAAAAAATTGCCATAAAAAAGTTCTTTTGTGGAGATAGTTGAGGCATCTTGAGATTTCTTTTTCCCCAATTCTTTTCAAAAATATGTCATTCCCAACTGTAAGACTGAACTTTATTGTAGAAGAAAAAGTTATTGTTCTTCAATGGTTCTTAATTTACATCGGTTTTCGTTTTCGAGAAAAAAAATTTCAAAAAGTTATGTTTAGTGGACCAAAGTTTTTGATATTACTCATACGCAGTGTTGCCTTTCAACTTTTTAAATCTTTGTAGTTGGCCTTGATTTTAAGCAAAATGTTTTCGAATTTTCAAAAGGATACTCTGACTTACAGCCATACTACAATTTCCACCTTCTTCATCTTTGTGGCCATCACAACCGTTATACGTTCCCGGCCGCTGCTACTAATGCCCGCCACTCGCTTCTATCCCGAGCGACATCCCACAAGAAAGGCACACCCAGCTCCGAAATATCTTCCTGCACCCTTATCCTCTTTTACCGCTAAGCCCATAAGTTTTGACTGCTTCTCTATATCTGAGAACGCCTGTCTTACCGCAGATTCGTCTTTGCCGATGATATCAATATCATCGGCTTATGCAAGTAGCATGTGATCTCCGGTAAAGATGGTGCCCGTTCTGTTAGCATTTGGGCACTGGCGCAGTATATACTCCATCAGCAGATTAAAGATGTCACTCGATAAGGTGTCACTCTGCCTAAAACATCTTTTTGTATCGAAAGGCTCGGAGAGGTTTTTTCCTATTATGACGGAGCTTTTTGTGCTTCTCAACGTCATCATGCAAAGTCGAACTTACTTTGCTGGTATATCAAAAGTAGACAGGGCTTCAAAGGACTTTGACCTTATCGGCATGTCAAAGGCGGCTTTATAGTCAACAAAAAGGTGGTGGGTGTTGATATCTCTCTCTCACTCTTGGGTCTTCTCCAGGATTTGTCGCAATGTGAATATCTGGTCCGTGGTGGATTTGCCAGGTATAAAGCCACACTGATAAGGTTCACTCAGCTCGCTCATTCTCGGCTTTAGACGTTCACATAGGATGCATGATAAAACCTTATATGCAATGGGAAGGAGACTGAATCCGCGGTAATTGGCGCAAACTGCAGGGTCTCCTTTTTTAAATATTCGACAAAGTACACTTAGATTCCAATCTTCGGGCATGCTTTCTTCGTACCATATTCTGCATAGGAGTTGGTGCATGCGCCTTACCAGCTCCTCACCGCCAGCCCTGAACAATTTAGCGGGCAGCTCATCAGCGCCAGCAGATTTTTTATTTTTTAGCCTTTTTATGGCTAACCAGAATTCATTATGGTCCGGCGGGTCTATCTCTATGTTATCGATTGGTGGTGTCACAACTTCCCCAGAGGCGGCATAGTGTTCGTCATCACCTCCCAGCAGGTTGGAGAAATGGTTCCTCCATTTGTCTAGTGCTACTTGCCGATCTGTGACCAGATTTCCGACTCTGGGCTTAAAACCTTCGGTTAGTTGCCTAATCTTTTGGTAGAACTTTCGAGTTTCACTCCTTCCGAACACCACTTCGACTTCCTCCATCATGCGCCTTTCCTGCTCATTTTTCTTTCTCCTGAAAAGGCGCTTCTCCTCTCTTCTTTTCTCCCGGTATCGCTCCTTAACAGCCCGCGTTGCTCCCGACTGCAGAGTTCTCATGTACGCAACTTCTATCTCTGCAGTAGCGCGGCGGCACTCATCATCGTACTATGACTGTTTTCGGGTGTTATCGGCAAATCCGAGAATCTCCTCGACAGCTGTACTCATAGAGTGTGAAATATTTTTCCACTGTTCACCTATACCAGAAGGGCCTGTTCCCAACTGGGTGTGTTTTGCTGAGAAGGCTTCAGATGTATGTTTTGATTGCAGCATCTTGACGTTCAGCCTTGGACGTGGCCTAGACTGTGCAGCGTGTGCCACACAAGTTAATGATCCGAGTCCATATTGAGTACCTTCCGTCTATCACAACGTTATCAATCTGGTTTTGCTTTGATTGATTAGGGGACTTCCAGGTCGACCTTGTGGATGTCGCGGTGTTCAATTCTGGTACTTCTAACGACCATGTTCCGGCCCGAAGCGAAGTCTATTAGCCTCTCTCCATTTTTGGTGGTTTCTTTGTGTAGGCTAAATCGGCCGATAGTCGGGCTAAAAGCTTCTTCTCTCCCGATTTTTGCGTTAAAGTCGCCTAGCACGATCTTGATGTCGTGATCGGGGCAGCGCTCATATAGGTCTTCTAGGCGCTCATAGAAATCATATTTTTCCGATTCGTCTTTGTCTTCTGTCAGGGCGTGCGCACAGATAAGACTAATATTGCAATATTTTGCCTTAAATCTGAGTGCGGCTAGTCGCTTGTCAACTGGTGTAAAGCTGATGACAGAGCGACACAGTCTTTCGTTGACTACAAAACCGCAGCCAAACTCGTATCCAAGGCATTCCGTATCCAAGGCATTGTTGTCGCAGTTTTCATTGGCGTATGTAATAGACGATAGTCGGGTGCCAAGCCCGACTATACCCTGGGCAATCCAGGGTAGGATCGTTGCTCAAGTTAGCCAGCAGCTTTGCGGGTGCATCGTTCTGTTACCAGGGGTTAGCACGGGGAGGTGTGAGTCGACTTAAGACGAGGTAAGCAAGAATCGCGCTGGGTTTGCCATGTCAAACCGATAAGAAATTTTACCTCTCTACATACGCCCCCATAACCACAGAAGAGTTCCTGCCTTCCAAAGAAGCCAGGTGAATTGGCAAATGGAAGTTGGAATCGATATTAAATTAATCGATATAAAGTATCTACGGAAATTTAACCATTTCCGATTCACAGCAGTTCTTTAAAGAAATCTTCTGCGGTTCTCTCCTGTTGCAGAAACATTAGTATATTCATACTCAATGGAATGGATTTCGGGTATCGCCACAAACACGAAGACTTTAGACATGTGCTAAGTTCATCCGGCGCTGTTGATTTCGGAATCACGGGAAATGTTTGTCGGAATCGACGATTATTGGCGCTCAGATTTTTCAATGTTCGATTGAGTGGTTCTAATGATCGTTTGTGCGCCATCGTGCATTCATCCCATATGTCCAATTTAGAATTTTTCAACCCTTTGCTTTGAAATGTTGCAAACAGGACTAACGGAAGCTTCAGTGCTAAATGTAGAGTAAAACTTACCTTGTCTTCAACCCATCACTAGGAAATTTGGGTCACCTTGAATCACTAAAATGACTATATCTCCTAAACTATTTCGAATTTTGAAAAATCCTTTTGGGAAAATATTTAAAAATATCTAAGATAAATAAATATGACAAAAAAAAAAAAAATTTTCGTCTTAAACGAAGTAATAAAATAGCCCTGTAAAAAACTCTGAAATAAAGTAAGGTTTATTGATCTACCCTCGCTAACGCCTGACCCCTTTGGAGTGTCACCAACTATGGCCCTGATCTTTTGGCAGCTTACACAAGGACATGTCACTAATTAAGATACTTGCTTGGGCAGCAACGAGTACAGCAAACGGAAACAGACTCTAACATATACCAAATGAGACCTTCAACTGCCATTCACTTACTTTATGCAACATTTTTGTGTGCTCTTGGCGCTCAGTGAAATTAGTTAACGTAACAGTTAATAATCTACTGTGTCATGGCAACACTCTTGTGTAACAATATCCTGGCAAATGTGCTACCAATAAACTGACCCCACCCAACTATGAGCGATGAGAGATAATTAAATTCCCACTCACCCCCGGCACCGCCTTGTGCTCTCTGGGTTCTTCCTCATCTCGAGTTCCTCTTGACAAAAGTTTGAGTGGCGCGCTTTAAGCAATTAGACTGCCGGGTACTACTAATAATAACGGGCAGGCGAGTCTCCCGGATTTGAGTTCAACTTAAAGGCAAAAGACTTGCTTCATTTGCTACAGCTTCGCTTAGTTCCACTTAAATGCTTAATTATAATTGAGTTTTATGTACAAATTGTCTTCTCCCGGCTGCAGCACAGTACTTGAAATTAAATACAAATAATCTTTTGACTCGTCGTCTGCTCACCCTCATCTCATGAGAATGGAAAAGGGTTTTTTTTTTGCTCTCATTGGGCGTTGTTTTAATTACGTCTTAATGCCAACGCTACCCTCCCTCGGAACCTGTTAACGAAATAAGGTTGAATGCCTTTCGAGTTGTGCGTATCAATTCAGCGTTAATTGCTTGCTTGCCTTCCAGTCCGCCTGCCAGTTCCTTCGGCATCTCTGTGCAGTTAATGTGAAAGCTGGATGGCAGAGGGAAAGCGGATAAACTGCAAAGGCGCGAAAGCCATTTTGGCAACGTTTTTATTGATTTTTATATATAGCAGCTGGCTCAGGGCACACCGCTAATGGGGCACCGTGGAACAAAACAAGGCAAAGGAGGACAAATTCAGTACCAAGACGCTACAAGGACTCCGAATCAATCAAATAGACTCAAGATGCTTTGCCGTTTTTAATTTGACTTTCCCTTTTGTGTTAAAGAGCAGAGCATTAAGTAAATTTAGCAGATTAGTATTTTTCCTGTTATTATTTGAAAAAAAAAAATCTCTATGGGCGATCATCAGAATAGAATCAGAGTCTGTAATTTTAGTTGTGCGAGTTAAAAAGTGTATTAAGTTGAGTTATCAGAGACACAAATGTTGTCTAGAAGTCAAGCTCGAAATCTATCAAATTATGTAAAGTTCAAAGAAGGCACCTTTTCGAAGAGTGTAAAATTCTCCCAAAAACGACCTAAGCTCAGCACATTGCAGCCAAAAATGGATAAAAATTTAAGTAAATGCAAAGCAAAACATATAAATATAGATAAAACATAAAATAAAAATCGCATACCATGGAATAAGAAGTGTTAGCAAACCTTTTTTCTGATGCACAAAAACTCTTGAATTTTGATTGACAGATTATCGATTGTCATTGCGAATGCCAATCTAAAAGAAAGTTCAGCGCGTTTGAATTCAATTGGCATGTCTGTGAAAAACATTGGAATCCGTGGCAGCCAAACATTTTCGACTCTGAATTTGCAATTCAATATTGCGGCTTCGAAAGTGTTTTTCATACATTTTTGTATGGCCAATGGCCTGACTCCGAAATAAAATAACCGGATATCCAGCTTTCAGACGTACAAGGTGTGGCGACATGACTGGTAAATCCAGTGAGTTTAACAACTCTGTTGAATAATTAACAGCTTCTTTGGCTTGAAGTTTAAACCCTCGACGTGCACATTACACTACGACACAAATTTTCAAAAATATGTTGACCCACAGCATTTTGAAGTCAATTTTCATGTAAAATTCCTCTCAGAATCCGAATCAGGGATCTGATTGTAAGAAAGTAGACCAGCTTTCAAGATATAACTAAAAAAACATTTTTTCAGTCTTAAAAAAAGTTAACGTACTAAACTCTCAATATCTTTGGTTAAACCTCACGGATTTTTTTTAAACAAAATAGAGACAAAACAAATGAAGGTCACCACAACAATAGTCACACATCATCACCTCGTTCCAGTGCCCTTGGTATCGATGTTCCATATGTTTGATTTGCTGGTGAAATCTTTCACCATGCTCATCACTTTCATCGCCAAGGTTTTCGGGAAAGAAATCTACACAGAGGGAAAAATCGTGGTCAGAAAATAAGATTTCCTTATCTCAAAATATGAACATAATGTTCTCTCAAATATTTGAACACAAATGTTCCGAACGTTCTTGAAATGAGCACAATTCAGCTCACCTCAACCACCCTACCGAAAAGTATATGTAGGCATTCAGACGTGCGTCTTCAGACGCATGGCAATAGCCTAACCGTCTACAACGCGTCGCGACGGCCGCTGTCGTTGCGCGCGCCAAAGGTCTTGGGCTCTACTCCCAGTTAAGTCCGACAAAAATAAATAACCAAGGCAGGTGGGGTGTTGTATAAGCGATGTCTCTGCGGACCTGGACCTGAGTGGATCTGGACGGTGGACCTGGACTTGGACGGTGGATCTGGACAGTGGATCTGGACGGTGGATCTTGACTGTGGACCTGGACGGTGGATCTGGACAGTGGACCTGGACGGGGTGGAAATGGACCTCAATTTTTTTTTTTTTTTTATTTTAGAACGTTCTTAAAAACGGAACATATCAACTCACATCAAGACTTAGCGTTCTTAAAAAAAATGTTCTTGAAGTGAGAAAGTGTTCTTAAAATGGGATAATCCGGTCATGATTAGTTTTTGTGACCGATTGTACTTATTTTGAGTCTAATGCTCTTGGTTTTTTCCCTCTGTGTAGACGCGAGTGCAATAGGTGAATTTTCAGTGACATATTTGCGCCTGAATTGTAAATGGTTTTTAATTGAAATCCAAGATTAAGAAATATTAGGTCAAAGTCAATACGATTTCATACCGACTTTTTATAATTCTTGAGCAAATCTTCAATGATTTTATTGGAACGAGTCCCAAGCCCCTCTGTGAGCCCACAAACACAGCTTCTTTGACTTTCGCATCCGAAAAATGGTGGAACAAGGACTTTAAATTGATATTTAATTTTTTTCTTACATTTTTTTTTGAAAATAACAAAATGGGTATGCTTACAAAACCTTGCATAACATCGCCATTTTTTATTCAATCTAAGTGATTGTAGGCAAAAAATTTTCGTAATTAAACAGTTTATATATAAAATATTTAAACATTTTGTGAAAACTAATACTGAAATGCTAAGCCAAAAACCAAAAAAAATTTAAAATCACTGAAATTTTCATGAAATTTTTACTTTTACCTTTTATACTCCACCAAATTTCAATCAATTTTAACAAACAACCCCTTTTTTGGAAAGTTTATTAAATTTTCTTTAATTCTATTTACCGTTTTTACAAATTGGTGCACTTCAGCCAAAGTTAAACGCCATATAATGGACTTTACTTTTTTTAAAGTCGAAAAATGGGTTTTTAAGCTATATCTCGAAAACCGCTCAATTTTCGGTGTAAGCTGTTACCATTTTCGGTCTCAGCGGCCAATTTTACAGGGGCATCAACTGTCATTTCGGGTGTTATTGCTGCCAAAATTGCACTTTCTGCCAGCCACGCATTATTTATGTATTGTGTGCGTACATCGGAGAATAACTATGAGGTCAAAGAGAGCATTATGCGAATTCACGATTGTGCAGAAATTGGTGAACAATTTTATGCATTCAGTATTTTCATGGACAGGAACTTTTACATTGCCGATCTCTAACAATTGGTTGGAGAATGTGATTTTTATATCTTTGCGTGTTCTGTTCAACGCTTTGTGAGAATGTTTGTGTTGTGCCTAGTGCATTTATCCCAGAGGATAATTTTCTACTTTTTCAGCACTGCAGCCATTAGCGATTGTTTATTTTTATGTTGCACTTTGCGTCTGGGTTATTTTAAGTATTGAGTGGCTGCATTTATTGGGTGAGTATTTAAATGGTAATCTTTTTTGTCTGAAAAGTACCATCTCTTAGGGACAGGCAATAGCCCAATTTGACATCATAAATTTAGTTTTTAATAAAAATCTACCCTGTGCTTTAAAAGAGATTCAAGAATTTAGGTTTGTCCCCTTCTGGAGGTACCTTAACCAATTGTACGATTGAAGTAAATTTTTGACATTGCTGTTCTATGACCCTGTCTCTAGTCCCGTTAAAAACTTGGTATGAGGTGATGCCTTCAAAAGTCCCTTATATCACAATTAAAGGGTCTCATCCAGGGTTTTAACGAAAAGATTTGTTTTGTCGAACTGTTTTATTGGCCATTTTAACTCCAATTCAGTTCATCTAAAATGAATGCCACATGCGATCAAATCGGTTTTGGTACGAATTTCCACACTTTTCTTACGTTTTTGAATACGATAATGACCCAATATATTTCGCTCGATCAAAACCTATTCTAAATGGATTTGCTTTCGCGTAAAGTCTATTAATCTAGCAACAGTTATCAAAGCACTAACTAAAGTCATCAAAATTGCCTGGAGCGAACTATGATTGAATGTACCAAAGCTCCTTTAAGATTCCATGAATGACCAAATTTAGTTATAAAGTGATTTCAAGTAAAACCCAAATTAGGATTAAGTTTCATGAAGATATTGTTCTTTATATTTGTTTTAAGTACTTGAGTCTATTTGATTGAACGTTACAAAAATACTTTCTTCGGATTTACGTATTACAGCAAAATTTAAAAACACCCTAGTTCAGGCTGACTTCTGGATCCATTGATTCTGTCTGCATTTTCTTTAACCCAATCCCACTGTTCAGTTTGCCCATCAACTTTGCTGGCAAACTGTGTTTAATTATGAGACTCTGCCAGACAATGCTGAATCTGACGCTCACTCAAACCCAACTAACGGAAGCTGTTCGTAAAGGAGCAGGCAGCAGGAGCAGGAGTAAATGCCGTGGCCGGAGCTGGAGCGACGAACTGGCGATGGCGAGTGGCACTCATTTGGCCGGGGCTGTGTATCATTATTATGATGCCTGCAAGTGTTTATTTTTGGCAGCCATCAGCAAGAGCAAGCAGCGCCAGCAGTTTTTGTTAATGTTCGCGTTAATGTTGTCATACTCTCCTCATTATTGTTTGGCGGGGCTGAGCGATGGCTGCGTCGTTGCTGGCATTAATTAAGCATGTTTGACTGTGAATGTCAACAGCAGGAATTGCCGTTATGCGTGTGTGTGCGGGTGTGTGTGTGTGTCTATGCGTTGACAGGCAACTGTTTCAGACTTGGCGCGGGGCGTGACTCTGACTGTGTCTCCCTTGATCTCCTCTGCCTCACTCCAGTGTATCGCACGCGCAACGTAATTAAGTGACGCAAGTCAATTTATTTTGCAATTAATCATTAATTTATGCGTACGGAGATATAATTGACTCATATTTCAGGCAACCATCAACCGAGAAACGGGAAAAGTTGAGTTATCATATTTCGCTTTCGAACACAATTGTAATTGGAATTGAACTAATAATCTTTACCAACTTATTTATAATTAAAGTAGTTATGGCGCATTCTCTAAATAACTGGAACTTTATTTCATTCACTTAAATAAAATTTCTTGAATTTGCGCATGAAAATGACTGCAGTTCGTTACTTAGTCTCGATTAAAGTGCTATAATTTATGCACTTTGAAGTTACACCTCAGTGTGGTATTCGGAATGAAAGACAATCAGGTTGACTTTAGCTAATAAGCCTAGAACTACAAACTTCTTCCCTGCAGGGTAAGCACGAACATGCACGAAATTAAATTTCAATCAGTCAATCAGTGCCAAATGAATTATATAACTTTTCGTAAAAACTGATTTTCAATTCAAATTTTGAACTTGTACCGTTTTAGGGAAAGAAAGAACGTTGGGCGGTATAGGATGGAGCAGTGGGGCAGCTAAGAATAGGGTTGACGACATCTTATTGACAAATCAATATATCGATATTTATTTATTTAAGATTTGGTTTACACCAAGATTATTACATATTTTTAGAGCATATTGTAAGTGCAGATGCTCATTAGCACCGAAGTTTTATTTCCCTTGCTAATTTTGATAAACTGATTTCGATCAAATTTTTTAAAAGCAGTTTGAAAGCTAACATTTAAGAAAAAGTATTTTTACTTAGACCGTTTTTTTGACGGATCGGTCCTATGACAGCCATAAGATATATTCTTCCGATATGGACCAAGTTTTGCAAATACCTTTAAAGCACATGACATTAACAATCGCCGAGTTTAGGAGCGCTCACATTAAAAACAAAATTTTTTTCTCACTAAGATCCATTTCGGACCGATTGTTTATATGGGAGCTATATGCTATAGTCATCCAATTTTGACAAAACATTGTAGAATCAAGTAAAAGCATAAAAAGCAAACAAATGCCAAATATTAATACATTACCATTAAAAACAAAAAAGTTTTTCTTGCTAAGACTATTTTTCAGACCTATCTTTTGTATGGGAGCTATAACATATACACATCTGATCATATTAATAGGTACACACCTGAATTTTTTAATTACAGATGTTTTTTTCATACTTTTAGTGTTGACAACTTTTTAATTTTTAATTTTTTGTTGTTGTCAATGTCTGGCCACACCGTGAAAAAGAGTTGAAAGATGGGCTGCCCCATATATCAAAGCTTTTCTATAAATTGCGAGTCCACCACACATTTTGCCTGATCATAATAATAGGTACAGTCTCCGTTTCTCACAAGTATCAAGTGAATAATTTTGTAATCAGTGATCTTTTGGTAACTAAAGGTAAATTAAGTATAGCTCCTGTCAATACAGAGAATTAAATAGTTGTCTGAACTCAAACTTAGTTGAGTTATGAAAATGCATAAAAAACCAATAAATGCAAGGTTGGAGAATTTTCCATTAAAACAAAAAAGTTTTTTCACTAAAACTAGTTTTCCGTCCGATCGTTCCTAAGGGAGCTATAATATATAGTAATCCGGTCGGGTCGGTTCGACATATTAGCAGCGTGCTGTAAAAAGAAGACTCTGTACAAGACTTCAGCTCGATAGTTATAAAACTGAGGAACTAGCTTACGTAGAAATAGACGGACAGCCGCACGGACGGACAAAGCTAATTCGACTCAGCTCGGCGCCCTGAACGAGAATATGTATATAGTTAATGGGGTCGGAAATGAATATTTCTTCTGGGCAAAATTATAATGCCCTTTAAAAAAATAAACATTTGGCTTGACACAGCCCAATGGGCGAAAGCCGAGCTCAATCTCAATCCTCTCAATCTCTTGGGGACCTACAGCTTAAAGCCGAATTTTAACGGTAGTTTGAGAGCTTTTTATGTCTAGTTATTTTAAAACTGGCGCCAACAGCTAGTGAAGGTGACCGGGGGAATGTTACTTTTCAAAAAAAGAACTTTTCCATCAGATGTTCCGAGGCGTGATCGAACTCACGCCCTCTTGCACAGCGGCCGCACACACTAGCCGCTGAGCCACACCCGGCCACAAATTATTCCCTTTGCCTAGGTGACTCCTCTGGGGTAAAATGACTACATAGTAAAAATAAGTCAAAGTTTACTTCGGCTCGGCCGAAGTTTTGTATACCCTTGCAGTTTTTTTTTCTAAATAAAACTACTTTTCGGACCTTACTTTTCTATTAGCTCTCATCGACCAAATTTAGTGGAATCTTGGAAAATAATAACAAACTAAAATGTACATTTTTGAAGGCGGTTCCATTTATAACAAACAAGTTTTTCACACTAGAACTTCTTTTTCGACCGATCATTCATACTGCAGCTATATGCTATAGTCATCCGATTTAGACAAAACTTTGTAGAATTATGTAAAAGTATATAAAATAAATATATGCCAACGTAAGGGACGCTTCTATTGAAAAAAAAGTTTTTCTCACAAGAACTAGTTTTTCGACCGATCGTTCCTTTAGATGCTATATGCTATAGTCATCCAATTTTGACAATGTAGAATTGTGTGGGAGCATATAAAACAAATACAGCTATTTTGAGGAGAGGGGGGGAAATAAAATGTGTGTGAGCATATAAAACAATCAGCTAGTTTGAGGACATTTCCATTGAAAACAAAACAGTTTTTCTAACTAAGACTACTTTTCAGACTATACTTTTCTTTGACAGCTATACTATATAGATGGCCGATTTCAACCAAATTTGGTGAAAACATGGGAAAGGATAGTAAACTAAAAAATACGAAGCTTGGACGCGTTTCCATTGACAGCTATATGCTATAGTCATCCGATCCGGCCGGTTCCGATAAATGTGGACATCTATATAGTATAGCTTTTTTTTGTTAAATTAATTTGTTTGGAATACTTTCACATAATTCAACAAAGTTTTGTCAAAATCGGATGACGAAAGCATATAGCTGTCAAATGAACGATCGGTGGAAAAACAAATTCTAGTGAGAAAACCTTTATAGTTTGTTATGCTATTCCATGATTCCACCAAGTTTGGTCGACATCGGACATCTATAAAGAATAGCTCCCATATAAAAAGTAAGGTCCGAAAAGTAGTCTTAATTAGAAAAACTTTTATGTTTTCCGTGGAAGCCGAAAGGTTATACAAAACTTCGGCCGCGCCGATGTTACCTTTCCCCTATTTTTTGGTCGTAAAATGTTAACGAATGAATATTTTTCAAAATTTTTTCTTCCTTTTTATTCGATCACTCAATGGCTATAAATCGCCTTGTGCCTTCCAGTAACGCCACTCATCGATCGCCGTGCGCACCTCAGGCATTGGGAAATTGTCTATCGCTCAGACAAGGGAGCGCTTCAAAGACTCAATATTCGGGTGTCGAGTAGAGCAAGCCATAGCCTCGAGAACGGAACACAGTTTGTTGTCCAATGGATTCAGGTCTGGGCCACCAGCAGGCCAATCATCCGTAGAAATAAAGTTCGGTACATGGTTTTTAGCCATGTTTGAGTCGTTTTTGCCTTATGAGCTGGAGTGGAGTCTTGTTAAAAGGTCCACGGCTTGCTTGCAAATAATGTCGTCAACCTTTTCTAAAACGTCAGATTGATACATTATCGCCGAAGTTTTTTCACAAAAATGGAACTTGGTGACCCCATCATAGCCGACTCCCTACCAAACCATCACATAAGCCGGATGGTGACCTTTTTGAACTCTCGGAATGAGTTCGGACACTTGACACACTATCGCTCTGTTTGTTGAACGGTTTCTCTATGGTGAAAAAATTTACTCCTCATTAAACAGAAGTCGTCAGTGGGCTTTGTTTGCGCACTGGCGACGCAATTCTTTCGATTTAGTCTTTCGTTTTGGTTTCAATACTGTTCTGAACAAGTGGCCGGTGTGTCTCTTGTATGCGCTAAGTCCCAAGTCAAGTTTTATGATGCGCTACATGCTGTCCTTGCTCATATTTATCTCTCGAGACATTATTTTCTGCTTGCGCAGTGGTTTTCGATGAACTCGATCTTGCCAGGCTTTGATGGCTTGTGGCGGTCTTATATTTCATTAGTATCCTCAAATAACTTCACGGTATGATACACAAGGATTCGGGTGATTTCCAGTGGGCGCAACATCCGAAAGATTTCAAATTTTTCGTAGCTGTTTTCATGCACGACAACACGTTTTCTGAGCGAGCCCCTTTCCATGATTGCAAAAAATTAACGCCAAAAACTTTTGATGCCCATGATAACCCATTAATATACCACTCAAGTTTACTCGAGCGTGGTATAATTTCAGATATTTTGGAAAATTCGGTCAACCTTAGCTTAGAGTCTTGGTGTTTTCGAAGCATCATCCAATTGACTTATACTAAATAAGTACACTCAGATCAAATGGAAGAAACTGGGGAGCTAATTAAATTATCTTTCCTTAAATATCGTAGAGTCTTCCTGGATAGTGAAATTTACGTTCATTTAATTAGGATTGATTGAGTTAAATTGAGTAAATTAAAAGAAACTATTGAAGAATACCTGTTCACTTTTAACACGTCTCTTTTTTATTATTTTTCGGTTGGTCCTTAAAAAATGTTTTCAAAAACAATTGAAATTTTGTTCTTTCCCGCATACTTTTAACATTTTTTGCATTTTATTTACTTATTTTGATGAACTTTTTGCATATTTGATGTGCAGTCACTGAATTGATTGATTGCGCAGCCAGCAGCAGCAATTGTATAATAAATAATTGATAACGTGTGCGCATAATGCATTAATTTAAAAACATTTTTGTTGCATTCTGTGTTCATTTGACAATTAAGAGCTGGCCAAATTACAGCCAGCAGGACTCTGGGCATGTGCGCAATTAAACGTCAATTAGCCGACCAAGTGTTGTGGCGGTCATGAACTTTTAACCCAGTTGCAGATTATAAAACTGAGGGCTACAAAGTCGAAAGTAAATAATTATCATGGCCATAGGCATATTTTGGGTACTTTCATTGTATTGTTGTTGCTGTTATTGTCGCACTCATTTAAACGGTCATCAATCATGGCCAGTTAGTTAAGTGCGGCCTAATGGCCAGGCCAAGAAGAGGCAGAAAAAGAGAAAAGCGCAAACGTTTAAAAAATGCCAGCGCAAGCAAATTAAAAATAAAGCTTAAGCACGCCAACTTTTCGCATCCAAACTTCGCGCTGACCCAAAGTTCAAGTGAAATAAGCCATGACAAGCCACCAGCCCCGCCCCATTTCTCTCAAGGACTCGTGAGTGCTTTAAGCACAAAGTTTTCACTTATTCTTGAAGCACTTAGCGCTGTGGAAAAAATCAATGGACACAATTATGACAGGAAACATGCCGAAACGGAAATGAGCCTGACGGCATTTCCGGCTCAGCGGCAATATAACTGCAAATATAATTAGCTGACATTTTCACTCATTTCAGAGTCTCGCATTTTCCTTTTGTGCTAATGAGCTTGCAAATTGGGCAATGAGTTGCCCAGGGGTTGGTTGGCAACCAACCACTCAACAGTTGTCCATATCTAACTGAAAACCCATTCCACCCCCGCCGTCAGTACGCTTCAGTGCATTTAACCTTTTCAATTTCATTTCCAAAAAAAAAAAAAAAAATAAATGTCATGAAAACTCCAAGAGTGACGCAAAACGCAGAAGGAGCAACGTAAAAATAGCCTGAAAATTGCGCAGCATTTATAATCTGTCTTTGATTTATATAACGATTTCCGTTTAAAACGCCACACAAGTAGAAGAGAGAGTTTCCCAATTGGACCCACCACCCTACTACGCTGGCTGTTTTATATGCTGACTTGACAACAATGGCACATAAACTGACATAAACACATACGTGGGTGGTCCATAAAGTTGTCATACATCTTACATAAATATAAGTGTAGTTTACGTTTCAATAAGTCAGCTGGCAAGCACAAGTAACAACTTAATAAAGGAATCTTAGTCGGGATATACACGATGAAGCCAAACTTTATGAAGTTTTCTCTGTAGGCGAGCGAATCAGCTGAGACTCTAAACCTTTCGACTTTCCTTTGAATTTCTTGCCAACTAATAAAACTTCATGTAGCTTGCTTTATCATGTAAATACCTACTTAATTTCACTATTAATCTGATTCAAAAAATTTTCTAGTACTCTCACAAAACATCAGATCAATTTGTGCTACAAAACAACCACATGGGAATTTTACCGAATCGCCTTAGAATTTATAATTTAGAATCAATCGTACTTAAAAGAAAAAATTGGAAAAAGTTATAATATTCTTGAAGCAATTCAAAATATATACAAAATTTAGAAGCTTTTAAGGCTAAGCAACTTGATTTGTGGAAAGGATCGTTTTTGATGATTCTCTGGATGACCATTGTATTCCCAATTTTACAACATTTACACTTTTTTGATAACATCGCGCTTTTAGGAGTTATGGTCCAAAACATTGAAATTTTTGGACTTTTTTTCATAAAATTTTGCTCTAAAACTAAGAAAAATCAAAGTAAAATAACTTTGTAGTATTAACTCTTTTGTTTTACAATATTTAAGTTGAAATTTCCTAATTTGAAGACATTTTGGTGTTAAATATTAGGTAAAAAAAGTCGAAAGTTTCTTTAGTTTTTGGACCATAACTACTAAAAGTGCGATGTTATCAAAGAAGTGTAAATTAAGTTAAATTGGGAATACATTGGTCAATAAGTAGAGCTGGAGAAACATCGATGTCTTGCCACATCTATGTTTTCGATGTTTTGGAATAAAACATCGATGCTACATGGATGTTTTTTCAAATTTTCAGAGTCTGCCAATATACCATCCCAAAGAACTTTCTTGCTTGGGGTTAAATAGAAATAATGTATATGGTTTTTTTAGCGACCTATTTTGATTTTAGTCAAAATACTTGTTAGCCGGCTCAAAGTCTTGGATTGATTATAATTCAATAACACTAGGCAACAAGGTTAAGTATATTGATGGTTTGGTGGTGATTCTAAAATATTTTTGAGTGCTGAACACGAATCTGTTTTCGGAAATGGTCCATCACGTCTAAATGTTTATGCATTCTTTTATTCTTTTTATGAACGTTTGTGAAAAATAAACTATTCCAAGCAATTCTACGATTTTCTTAAGCGAAGATTTACCATTTTAAATACATGTCCTTAAACTGACCAAATTTTGAGCCTCCCATTGTTACGCTTTGGATTTGGCTTAAAATTTTTATAAGAATTTAATAAAAATTTCCTTTACCCACCAATTTCCGCCAAGAGGGGTAGATTTTTCAGAAAACTGGTATGCAGTCATTGTTGAATTTTCATATAGACAACAGTTTTCCGCCCATTTCCCGACTTTGGGAGTAGATTTTCCAAAAGATGAAAGTCACGTTGATCATATTTTTTTATGAGTAACTTTGAACATGAGTTTGGAGCTAATCGCTGCGAACTAAAGTTCAACCCACACAACCCTTACCACCCAATTTCTACCAAGCGGGGTGTGAATTTTCCGGAAAATTAGTATGTAGTCATTATTGAATTTTCATGTAGATCTTTGAAAATAAATTTGAGCCTGCATACAACAGTTTTCTTTGAGTTTTTCACATTTCCCGAGAAAATTTTCCAAAACCGATTCTTGGACCTCACTTTCAGCCTAAGTTAAAACTACTGTACAAAATTCATACTGTACAACGGTTACCAGTCAGTCAGGTTGAACAGTTTTATATATATAGATGAGATGCTTCAGGAATCGATTTTTTCCACCTCTAACATTTAATCCAAAAGGGCTTTTTATATCAGTTTGAAGTTTGTTCGTACTTAATTAGAGCTTAACTTGCTTAAGGTTCAAAATGGATTTTACTGTACCTTTTCCTAAACTTAAGAAACCCCCCACGTACATATCCCTGTTCGAGGACGTGCCTTTGGTCTGGCCATGGCAGCACAATGACATGAATTCAATATAATAAATAAAATATAATGCTGTCAATAAAAATAAATAAATATAACATCAGCAGCAGAAGAAGCATTGCCAAAGTTTAAGACATCGCTGGGGGAATTGTAGCCAAAGAGCTTAAATGCTTCACTCAAAATAGCTTCATAATACTTGTGTGCGCCGCAGATTTTACTTGGCTGGGCATCCTCTGACGTCCTGGGCATCCTCTGACGTTCTGTGTTTTTGACGTGTGTGTGTGTGTGCGTAAGTGGGCTGACATATAACCTGCTTCAAAAAACAGTCCAATGGTTCGGTTCATAAACCAAACTGGGAAAAAGGGATTTAAAAATCTTAAAATAGCCAGCAAAGTTCTTAAGCCTTCTAAGCTTCTGTTAAAAACCATTGAATAAATTTCTGACTTAAGAAATTTTCAGTTGAATTTCAATTGCTTCTACTAAAAATATTCCACCATATTTACAACATCTCACTCTCAAACACTCATTTTCTGCATTTATGATTTATTTATGCAACCCTTCGTACACAATTTTCCTGCCCTCAACTCTTGTTGTTTACTTGTCATGCATTCAAAATAAAAATTTCAAACCCAAGTTGGCTTGGCTTGTAAAAGTCAGAACGAAAAAAAAAAAACAAGAAGAAAATATAAAATAGAAGATAAAACACACAAATTCCGATTCCAGCCACGCACTTGTTTATTTTCCATCACACTTTTTCCCTGCCTCTTGCAGCCTTCGGTCGAGTTGTCAATGTGCAAAAGTTTTCAACTTTTACTTTAAACTAATTCAATTTTCAGTTGTCTCGGTCACGAAGTTAACCCAATTTGCAAGCAAGAAAATAAAAAGTAAAAGTTTATTTGTAGCCTCGGAAAAGCTGTGCATAGCCAGAAGGGTTGAAGTAACATCCAAACAGGCACACCAACACGCACGCACACACAACACACACTTACATGTAAGTACATGATGTTGCCCAGCAAATTAAAATTAAAACAATTAAAAATGCCAACAACAAGTTTTGGCTCTATGAAAGCGCACACACGCTAAGGTAAATTCATTAAAAATTTCCACCCATAACCTAGGGTGAGACACATACCTAGATACGCATGCGAGGGTAGTGGCAAAAGTAATTGAACTGGTCTAGAAGGAAAGACTAACTTTGTGAGCGCATATTTTGCACCTGAGACGGATTTTTCTCTTTACAAAATTCTACATAGCAAATAGTAAAACAAATTCATGTGAAAATCAGCAGAAACTTCAGAAAAAGAGCAAAACTAAACGAAATTGACTGCAAACTTCTTCAAAGAATCACAAAAAAATTATAATTATAGTCATCTATTAAATCTTCTTAAGCGATTTTCCGATTTTCTGGACCGTTAGATTTACACTATTCGTTTATATTTACCCGTCTTCTTGATAATCAAAACTCAAATCTGAGATTTGTATGCCTCGTCCTCCTAATTGTCGCCGCTGGGGCGCCCTTCCAGCAACAGTCGTTCTCCGAGCTTCTGCTGCCACTGGTGTGTCAACATATTAGAGATGGGCGCGGGAAAGAAAATTTGATCCCGTCCCGGTCCCGACCCCGAGCTATCCCGTCCCGTCCCGATCCCGAACCCAAATTTTCAAATCAATCCCGTCCCGTCCCGATCCCGACCCAAGCTTTCCCGTCCCGTCCCGAACCCAATGCACCTCTCATGTCTGCTGTCAGCTAAAGTTTCTTCACATAGCGCCACAGATTGGATGATTTGATGCAAAATTATTGAGCCTCCAAAACATCTCGAGACATTGCGCAGATCTTTAAATGTTTGGTCAAGTGCTTCCAATGCATGTTTGTGCGCCATTGTGCATTCGTCCAAAATGATGATTTTTAACGATACAAAAACTTTGGCCATTGCGGAGTGTTTCGCAATGTTACATGTTTCGCAATGTTACATGAATGAGCTGTATGGCATCTTTTTAACAATGCGGTCGCTATTCGAGAGAAAGCAACTGATACATAATTGCCAAACTGTAGAATTTGGTAAATTTTCGCAATTTTTTTGGACCTTTTGGCCATCACATACTTTTTACCCGTCTACAATTGCAATCTATCATTTGATTTGTCCTATAACAACTGAATCAAATATTTTTTTTCATTGATGTGCTTAATCTTGCTGCGGCCAATAAAAATAAATCGGGACCCGAAAAATTTCGGGATTTCAGCATTAATCCAGTGCCGTCCCGGTCCAGAAACAAGCTTATCCGTCCTGTCCCTACCTAAAATCTTATATTCAATCCCGTCCGCTTTCCGCGGGACCCAAAAGTCCCGAGTCCCGCGCCCATCTCTACAACAGATCTTTGGGATGCGATGTGTATAGCGAATTGCTGGCGTCGATTGCTCGCCTATTCTGACGCTTAAACAGCTCTCCAATCTGCCTTACTTTGGCGCCGCGCTTACTATTGTTCCGGAGTCTCAGAAGTACGCTGGGATGCAAGATGTTTAGCAAATTGCTGACGTCGATTGCTCGCCTATTCTGACGCTTAGACAGCTCTCCATTCCGCTTGGCGGCTGTAAAGAAAGCTGAAATGAACGGCCAGGTAGGATTTGGTCAGAAAAAGGTGGATGTTTGGTGCGCCAAGTTGGTATGGCCCAATTAAGTTGTTGTTGTTGTTGATGCTGCCAAGAAAGTGGGTGGTGCTGGGAGTGCCAAACTGGTAAGGCCGATCAGGTTGCTGTTTATGCGGTTGTTGTTGCCACTTCTATAAGGCAGACAAGGAGTTTGGCCAAGTAGGGTCTAGCACGATAAGTCCAAGAAAAAGGCAGGAGGATCCAATAATGTGCGACCTTCTGCCTGTTACAAGTTTAATTTGCACGAGATTTAGTTTAGTTTACCCTATTCTAAGCTACATGTAACCCAGGGCGTTTTTTTAAAACCCCTCTTGCCGGTGATCGAGTCCACCAGCCAGATACTTCCAGCTCCATTTATTTGTTTTGCAGACGTCTCCTTTTTGTCGCGAACACGATTTTCTGGAGCATATTTCAAACTGCAAAAGATTTCTTGTTGTTTTCGCTTCGAAGGGGGCGGCTTTAGAGTGCAATTGTGGCTGTCAATTCTGTGTAAAGTTTGTAAATGTGCGGGGAGGTGACGAGGCCATTTTAAATTGTCATCTGACGGTTGCTACCAGTTGGCTGTAAAATAACTTTACTTGAGAGCAATGGGAGTCCTAAAAGTGCTTGCCAATCGCTGTCTTAGACATATTTTTAGTCTCAGCTCTTTATTTAAGAGAGATATGGACGTATGCTGTGCAAGAGGTCATGGGTTCGATCTCCACTCGGGACAACTAATGAAAAAGTTTTTTCTTTAAAAAACTTTCAAAGCCGGTCAGCTTCACTAGCTGTTGACGACAGCTTTGAAGTAACTAGCCATTTTCAAACTTTGCCGTTCGGATTCGTCGTTAAACTATGGATCCCTTTCTGTTATGGAAAAATTAGAAGCACACAAGCCAAGAGATTGAGAGGAGCTCGGCTTGTCCCTTTGGGCTTTGTAAAGCCAAATACCTATTTTTTTTCAAATTTAAACTGGCTAGTTTTCGCCTACTTCTCTCACCACCCTCGTTTGCACAGGCAGCTGCTGAGGCCAAAGTTGTGTCGATAGTGCAACGTATCCTCCTCACAGGTGGCGGTTTCTCTGTGTGTGTCACGGCAATTTAATTAGCGAGCGCATAGCTTGATGAAATATTCAAGGCGTTTAGAGCCAAATATGTGCCCAAAGTATGTGTGTGTGTGTGTGTGTGTGCACATTCCGCCCCCAAAACATTCATTAAAACACCTCACAAAAATCAATTAGCGGCATTTTACAAGCCCCCTGGGTCACAAAATACTTCAAGTGGCTGGCGGGTGCTTTTGCTGCTGCTGTAGCTTCTGATTAGCCTCAGCTTTGATGTACTCGAAAGCTGACAAGGCACAAAACTGATGACTCAGAGAGGCTGTTAAGGCGCTATATAAATATGAATGACGAATTACACACTTTAACTGCCAGGTTGACAACATACAATAATACATAAAGACATGGCAAGAACGAAGTCAGGACGCATTAAATAATGCTGACAAGACAAAACGTCCAGTATGGTGAGAAGAGAGTGGCGGCAAGTCAAACTAACACACACAGAAGTAAAAAGGCAGAAGGCAAAGTGTGGACGATGACGAACGAGAACGAGAGCAACTGACAAGAGCTGCCGTGGGCCAAATGAAGCAGACTCTGATGAAGATTCGAGAGTAGCTTGTTAAAATTCCAACAAAACGGCAGACATGTTTACCACCCCATCCCAACCCCCTCTCAAACGACGGAGCCAGTGGAATGTGTGTTGCTACAATAAAACGAAAATGAAAATGAAATAAAATGAACAAATGGGTGGCAAACCGCTACGTCAGCTTAGAGGATAATAATAAAGAGAGGAGGTAACATTCATACAGGCACTCAAATATAAAACAACAAAAAACCAAGTAAATCCAACTAATTACACTTAGATTTGACAATTAGAACATAGAATAAACAGGATTTCCCCAAAGAAAATATATGTACATACTAGCTGCACCTGCCGCGTCTACATCTTAGCTTGCTACATGCTTGGAAAGGTAAAGAGATCGAAGCGGAATAGAAAAATGGATTCCATTGGCAAAATAAATTCCATCCCCTATCTTCACATGGAAATTAATTATCAAAATAAAGTTTTCCGTGAACTTTCACACTTCTGGGAGCTGAAAGTCCTGCGAAATCGAATAAAACTTACAAATTATTTCAGAAGACTGAATTTCAATTCAATCGGAAGAAAACTTGATTTTCCAGTACAACATTTTCCGAGATTTTTCCCATTCGGGGTTGGGTTTTCAAAATCGCTACTTCCTTTGTCAAACTATTGTTCAATTTATCGTTGAAACCGAGTTTCAAGTCAGCAGATAAGTCCAATTGACGATTACTGATTTTTTGATTGCCTATTTTACCTGATGGATACAGTGATTGCCGATAGCCATTGATAAATTGGGCGTTCATGATTGCTGAGATGAAATCATAAAAAGTATGATTGGTGTGACCGTTTACCGATTGTACGGCCAACTGTTAACCCCAAGACTGAAAATGAACTGACAAAATTACTGCGATAAAAGCACTCAAAAACTGTGCCTAAATTTTTCAATTAGCAAGCGGTGTCACCGATTAGCAATTGGTGTCATTCAGCAGAGAATCATCAGCACTTGCAAATCGTAAATCAGTAATCGTTAATCAGATTTATCTGCTGAATGCGCCCAATAGTTTAAAAAATATATTCACATTAAAAATGTTCCCACTCTGGGGGCTTTATTTTTAGCATCGCATACTTTCCTTACAAACCGAGTTACAAGTTAATTGGATGATAAGCTTTCCGTGCATTTTCGCTTAGGTCGGATTTTCCAATCGATTGAAGCATTCGGTCAAAACTTTTAGCCATCAAAACAGTCGAATAAAGATATTTAAAAATTTGAAGTTCCAAATAACTCAGACTGCCTTCAGAAACGCCAAGTTTTAGCTATTCCGATTCCACATAATTCGATCGAAATCGAAAACGGGAACATGTCTAATACACAGAGAAAACAAAATATGTAAAAACTGCAAGAAAATTTAGGTTTTCTACACGTTTGACAGGGATTTTCCAGCCATTGCGTTAAAAGCTTTTCTACATGCAGCGTTTACTTTTCCAATTTTTTCTTGCTGCATGTAATTTTTCTTCATGACACATACAGGGCGCAGACAAAAAAAAATAAGAGGGCGTCGTGAAACACCCGGTATGAGTGAAGATCTTTACGAGGGTTAACTTTAAATTAAAACTGGGCTCGCCCTGTGGTCGAAACTCGACCTTCGAACAAATTAACACCTAACATTAAACGATTTGCACTTTTAAGTCTAAAATAATATGTCAAAAAAGACTTAAATTTGCATAGTTTTTGGTCCAAAAATAATTGTATCTGAATCGGTTCGAAACCCTGGAAAATCGAATTTACATATATTCCAATTTTGAAGCGTCTGCCAAAATTTGGCCAACTAACTTGGCATAGTTTGGTCTTTTTTATATTAGCCAGAAAGCTATAAACATCGTTTCGTTGTTTCCTTGATCTTTTTTTAAGTTTTGGTAAAGTTTAAGTCTCAAAACAATTTTCAATGCATTTCTTTATTTTTGAAGCCGACAGCCTGGGAAATGTTGCTTGGGGATGGCTGCAAAGAAAGTGTGAAGAGACAAAGTATATACACAGAAAAAAAAATAATGTCAATATCAATTTGATATGGGCTAGTCAATTTGATATTTTGTCAAACAATATTATTTTCATAACATTTCTACACTATAACATGTCATTGTGACCATAAATTAAAAGGGACGTATAGAAATTATAAAGAAGGAAAGAGACAAACAGTGTAACATTTCGAAACTTCAAGCAACCTAACGAAATATTTAATTTGGCTCTGCGACCCGTGAGCACACACGTGCCAGATGGTAGTGTTCGATAAAGCGCCATGCAATTCGTGTTAAATGCAAAGGGTCCTGAGTTCGATCCCCAGTCAAGGCGGGTAAGGTAAACAAATTTAATAAAAATTTTATATTAGTTGGTTTTTTTCTTTTTTTTTATAAAATCATAAATAATACTTAGCAAAGAATACAGTGCGTTGTGTGGGAATTATCCGACATTTCCTAAATTTTTTTTATTTGGTCAAAATGATATTATAAAATATCAATGTGATCTTTAAATATTGATTATATATGTTCGAAATATAACCTTAATATTTTCGTCTAGGTCATTTTCAACTTTATCATATCGGCTTTTTAATGATATGAAAAAATATAACATTGACCCCAGATAATACCATTTTGACCCCACCGCAGGCAATAAATTCATAGATTCGATGTATTTCCGATTCGATGTAATACCGAATCGATCTCAAGACCACAGCGGAGTCTCCAATTGTGTTCGGTGTATTTAAATTTCATTAGTGAATTTGCCGTTCCTTTATCTCATCGAATTTCCCCAACAATACCGACTATTTTCGCAACATTTTTTTTAGTCAATTAAATTTAATGCCATCAGCATGTCACCATATCTTTAATTCGCTATAAAGCAATACAATTTTTTTTTTGCTCTTAATTTTCATTCCAATATTACATTACGAACATTTCAATAAGATTAGCAATATAACAAATTTTTTAACAATCTTAATTATTGTTAACGCTCTGAAATACATTTTATTAGCAGCACTCGCCTCGCACAAAAATTTCTTGTCAATTGGATTTCAGTTAGACCCAGCAACTGTAAATCTGCTTAAAGCAAAATATGCGTAGAAGCTTTTTTCCCGTTGATCGTCTCTTCACAGGGAGAGAGTACTGAGAGCCACTCTCTCTGTTTGCAAATGTCAAATTACAACTGAGCACAGCACACAGTGAGTGTTGGCCTGTTGAAACAAAAACAATGCGTTGGTCTGCTCACTTTTCTGTGCGAAGCGTGTGTGTGTATTAGTACAACTTTTTATTCGTTCTAAAACAATAAATAATTGCAATTAATTTTTTTTTTGCAATGGCAGGGTCTAAATACTCATACGAACATATGGTATTAATTTTGGGTTAATTGAATTTGTTTTACTATGCTAAAAAGGGGGCCGTACATTCGTTTGAAAATTTCTTAGCTTATTGATAAGCTAATTTCCTCATGTCAAGTACCATTTGGCTTTGTCCACGCATCATTTTACTATGCCATGTAGCATGTAGTTTTTCTACATGCCACGTTTGACTTTCTGTTTTCTACATTTAGCGTGTGAAAATAAGCATGGCGAACTACGTTTTGTTTAGGATTGCCGTTTCTACACAGAGAAAACCAAATTATATGCACGTCAATTTGATTGTCTCTGTGTAGATAATATCAATATTTTCATATCAAGGGTAAGCAAATTACTTCCAAACATGGAAAAAAAACAATACCAATGATGCACTTTTTTTTAGAGCAATCTAACCAAAAACATTGTGGGGCTGTGTTGTTTTTGAACTACACATATGAATTTCAATTCGATACTAATAATACGCGTGATCTTGTTTTTCTGCATAGTGTTCGACTGTATTATTTTAAGCAGGGATGGATTGGTTCGGTTCAGTGGTTCACCAAACTGTTAATGAGTATGCTATCTTTAGGACTGCAAGCCGGTTTCAAACTAAGCCAAGTGAAAAAATTCGGTTCCTGTTTCGAACTGAATCATTTCAACCAAAATTTTCCCTTAAGAAATTTCTTTGTTTCTAGACAAAGGTATAGAATATTTGTTAAAATCGACTCCCATAATGGCCCATATTTTTAGATCATTGATGTTTATTGAATGATTCCCAAAAGAAGCTAAACAGCACATTGGTAATATTTTTCATTACATAAATACGACTTCCATTTCACTTCCGCAAGACAACGAAGAACCAAGATATGAATCGACCACGTGTTTCAAAAAATAAATCGTTTATTCATACAATTTGAGACTTCGAATCATCATCACTTAAGTCTAAGTTGAATAAGATTTTAAAGATTAAAAAATTAATTCGTATTTTATTTAAATTGGGCAAAACTTAAGCAAAGCCAAGGTTCGAACTAAGACCTTCACCCAAAAATACATGAACCTCAATAATCCGAACATTACCCATTGATAGATTTTGGTTCGAACCCTTTAGATTAAAAAACTTCATGTTGTCTTTATTTATACTTACAAGTGCCTCTCGATTCTATCAACAGCAGACCTTGCTATCGATACCAAGTTTTCCATTGACCTATGAAGCAGTCTAAACTACTACTTGGGAAGTTGTCAATTGTCTGTTAAATATTCAATGGATTAGCTCTACTTTGTTAATTTAAATAATTAAAACTAAATTCTCACAAATAGATGCTAATAGCGTCCTCGTCCTGTCCGGCGACAACACTTACGACCTGGCACACAGGCAAAGTCGAAGGCAAAAGCGTGCCAGGTAAATAAAGCAAACACACACACACTTAGGCAAAGCTACGTGCCTCAGTCGTTAGCTCCGATATTGCTTCTCTCTCTCTCTCAGTATTTTTCTCGCTACTTGCCTCACTCCTTCGGCTGTGAGGGCAATTGAAATAACTTCTTCCGCTTGCCTGCCTTGCTTCCGCTGCTTGAATATGTCCCCCAAATCAGCAAGCACACACACACACTCTCTCTCTCTCTCTCTCTCTATCTCTCTTTTTCTCTCTCCCATATAACCTTTTTCAAAAGCTTAACAGACTTGAATTAACTTGGCTGTTGCTGGTTTTGCCATTTATTTTGTTTTTGCCTTAAGTGATTTGGCTTGGCCTTGGATACATGTTGCTGGCAACATGCACAAATGTTGAGAGCGAATGTCTCTCTCTTTCAGTTGGCGTCCTTTTGTTTTTCATCCTCGGGTTGTTGTTGTTGTTGGCAATAAAAAACATTTAAGTACACATTACGTTATTGAGCGCGCACGCTGCTTCAAGCTGACATTTGGACTGAGACGAGGACGGTTTATTGCGGGTGGGTGGCTGAGTGGGTGTTTTAACGTGTGTGTGTGTGTGTGTGTGTGCGTGAGTTGCACTTTGTATTAATTTAAATTGCTTTTGGAATTGTCAGCTATGAGTTATTATTACACATACACATACAAAGTTACAGAGTTGTGGCCAAAAAGTGTACTAGAAAGTGGCTCTGTCAGAACTGCCCTGGATAGTGGTTCAGCAATCAAAGAGACAAGTAAAATACACATGTGGGAATGAAGCCATTTGGCTGAATTAGCAATTTTAAATTCTTGATCCAATTTGTCATGTATATTTGTCAACCATCAACGCAATGCCATTCAGGACAAAAAGAATTAAGATTAATATATTATTATACTCTATACCGAAGGTACACAGAGTATATTAAGTTTGTGCAAAAGTATAAAACAGGCTGAAGGAAACATCTCCGACGCTATAAAGTATATGTACATATGTATGTATTCTTGATCAGCATGAACAGCCGAGTCGATCTCTGCTGTATCTGTCTGTCCGTCTGTCTGTCCATCTGTCTGTCCGACTGTCCGTATCCGTAACAAAAAGTTCTTAGAGATGGTAAGAGATAGAGCTTTGAAACTTCTTATACTTGCAGGCAGAATACATTTTTTTTCCTCACCTCCTCTCGCCCCACAGTTTTTAAGATAGATATTTTCATGTGTTCTACAAATCGTTTTCGAGCCGAAATCGACCCAATTGCCATACGATTTGTTTTCTATGTTGAAAGCGATTTGTAGAACACATCAGATTAGATTGATTACTAATAAAATGTATTGTTTTATGTTTTGTTATTAAAATTGTGTAAAATATAGGCTGAAGCAAGGTAATTTTCCGAAACCGGAAATCCCCCCCCGTCAGCAAAAATTTGCAGGTCTGCTGCCCTGGTATTAATCTTACGACTACACCTTCATATACGAGGTGTGTTCAAAAAGTATCGCGAATTTTGAATGTTCGCGGGTTACGTATTTCGATTTTTTTGTGGCGTTATGTTGGTACTCATGTCTCTAAATTTGCCGACAAGCTCGGCCATTTTGAATGTTCACTTAATTGTTGACAGCTGCTTTGCTTGCTTTGGATTCCTTTTTGTGTTTTATTACAAAAAAACCTGTTAAAAATTTGTGTGAAAAACGAAATTAAGTGCGCGGATGCATTCCGTCTGGTGACTGCATAGGAGAAGTTTTGGTCCGAAGCAACGTTTATCGGTGGTACAAAAAAAATGTTCTCAGAAGGTCGAAAAAAGATTGAATCGACGAAAGGTTCCTGGTATTAATGAAGTGGAGAAAAATGGTGATTGGCAATCGTCGAATCGTGCGTGAATTTTGCACATTAATGCTTTCAAAAGACACCCAGCAGAAATTTCTAAAAAATTTTATGGACCGACGAGTCAACGTTTAACCGAGAAGGTCATGAGGAATTTTAACAAATTTGCGTATTTTACGCCCAAGAAAACCCTGCGTAAAAAGTTGCAATGTTGGACTGTATAAAATAATACTGCTTATTAAAACCAACGGCATTTGATGCCCAACAAATAAAATAATAGACCATTCTTTTTGCCAGAACAGTTGAACGCCCTGTACATGAGTTTGCTACAAAATGAAGTGCAAGACGCATTGTGACCTTCCATTGCAAACAATCGCTGGAATGTTTTTTTAAAGGATGGCTGCCCTGTACATTCGAGAGAATGATCACGAGTATTTAAAGTTGAAAGTTTTTGAAAATTGGATTGTCAATGGGGTTCAATGAAATTTTCTGACAATGGTCTCCAGACTTGAGCCCATTGGACTACTACGTGGTGGCGCAAACTTCATCAATTTTCTGAAACCTCATTTCAGGATGGAGGAAATAACATTTGATGATTACCTCTTTCCTACAAACGAAAGCTTTTTCAGAAACTTCATGAAGCTTGCTTCACCGTGTAAGTCCAGTCTTAGCAATTCAAGCATCTCGACTGCTACTGGTTACCCACCTGACAAAAAAAACTGAAAAATAAACCGACAGTCATAAATATTGGATCAATGCAATTATGACTTCCGGTAGACCGCTGAGAGCGCTGCGACCAAATTGATCGATTCGTAGAGGACCATACAAGTTCCAGGACCAATTCTTGGAATTAATAAAAGACATTACAAAACCTGAGTTCAAAAATTAATTAATAAAAGTCAATTATTACAAAAGATATTAGGGCTATTGCATTTTATATAATTTCCTTATCTCTTAGAAAACTTTCTCAAATTTTCCTTCAGCTGCTTCTTATCCACATGCAATTGTAATCTTGCTTCGAGGTATTCAAACGTGTTTTCCACAACACTCCAGCACTTGGTGAGCTGGTAGTTGAATTGCTTCTCCAGTTAAGTCGCCGTCGGAGAAGTCAAAATACACCACCTTCAATTAGTGTCCTGCTCGGAATGACCTGAAAGTCTTTTTACTTCCGAAACTCCTTTCTGAAAAAAAGTTCACTATTGGTGAGTACGTCTATCTCCCAAAATTGGCCAATCCTTTCCTGTATGCTGTATTGCAAGAAAATAAATGTACAGACATGAACTTTCTTTGGTACACTCCTAGTAGAAATTGCATTTCCATCAATGCAAGCTAGCAACCACACTCAATGGCTCGCATGTGTTGACTTGTGCTTCTCACAAGAACTTTCATTCATGTCGTTCTCTTCCTGTACTTGAATCTCTTCCTTACTCTAGTTTGTTAAAATTTTCTTTCAACTGTTATTTTGTATTTTTTATTCATACAGGTCAGTTATTTTTGAAGCTGCGAGTTGAGTGAGAACGCATGCTGCGGGTTTTCGCAGCTTCAACTATGCTGCGCCCAGTGTGAAAAGGGTATTACTCAGGGGAATTAATGTTTTATAGCTTTTCCTTATGTTAGTTAACACAGCATTTACATTAATGTGAACACTTCAACATTATGTTAGCAAACAGCGAATACGGCGCAAGGAAGTATGCAACGTTTTTTTGTAATTTTTATAACTCTGCCATGTATTATCCTATCTTTATGATAAGAAGAGATGGTATGTAGATATTGGGCAATGCAAAATATAAGCGGGAGGGGGTGTGGCAAAATTTTGAAAATAAATAGGGGAAAGTTAACTTCAGCTCTGCCGAAATTTTGTATACCCTTGCAGTTTGTTTTTATACCATTGCAGAGGGTATTATAAAATTGGGCGGATGTTTGTAACGCATTGAAGGAAGCATCTCCGACCACATAAAGTCTATATATTCTTGATCAGCATGACGAGCTGAGTTTATTTTACCTTGTCCGTCTGTCCGTCTCTTTCTATGCTATCTTCTCCGTCAGTTTTAAAGCTATCCTATCCAAACTTTGCACGAAAGTCTTTTGGTACAAATACGCTGCACATTTGTCGGAACCGGCCGTATCGGATGTCTATAGCATATAGCTGTCATAGGAACGATCGGTCGAAAAACTAGTCTTAGTGAGAAAAAAATTTTTGTTTTTAATGGAAACGCCTCCAAAGAACGTGTTTCTTAGTTTACTATCCTTTTCCATGATTTCACTAAGTTTGGTCGAAATCGGATGATTATAGCATATAGCTGCCACCTCGTTGGCAGCAGCCGAAACGGCCGTCTACACAGCCACAGCTACTGTTCATGTTCAAATGTATTCTCTGTTGAATTTTCTGGTTGATTATTGAACTATAATCAAACCTCGACCTTGAGCCTGCTAACATTCACTTTGACTAAAATCAAAACAGGTCGTTAAACCCATATTCGAAAATATTTTTCTTTAAAAACTTTCACACTCGGTCACCTGCACTAGCAGTTGGCGCCAGCTTTGAAGTAACTAGCCATAAAAATACCAAACCTTGATTGCTTTAATGTAGACACCTCATTTCAAGAACAAATTGAGAATAGCTGTAGAACTTTGACTTGACTTCTATTTTATTTCTATATGACTTCTATTTTGTTTTAAGAATGTATTGGGATTGACTTTAAAACTTATAAAATTTTACAAAAGAATGTTATGTAATTATTTTAAGAGTTTGTGTTCGACTTAAGACCATTGCCACCTAAGAGTACAATCAAAAAAACTTTATAGTAAATATTTTGGGATTGAACGAAATCGTTGATTAGAGAAACATTTTGAACTTGAATCGAGTATTTTCGTCCTTAGCGTACTATTGACAGCGTTTGTGCATAATTCAAGTACAAAGTTCTTGATGTTTTGTCTGCGTGAGCCATTTCCTGACTCTTTGTCTACCGTTACTTCATCTCTCGATAAAGTTTTTAGACCAATCCTTTTTTCATTCTGCCTTTCTTCTTGCTTCCCTCCTTCCTGTCTCCTATCTTTCTGCTTCCTTCTTTCTTCTTCAATCCTTGGTTTTCCTGCTACTTAAAGTAGTTTAATAAGCCCCTCTTCATGTACATTTCACACTTTTTAACTTTCCGAATTAAGTTAAATTGTGTCGCCCTCAAATGTTGTGCCATAAATTCATGCCAACACTCGCAGCAGTTGCGCACACACACACACAATGACAAATGTACAAGGCTATACAATGAGCGAAATACTCGCCTTTCTCCCCCTCTTCCCTCACATTTTTGCAAAACGTATGTGCCGCCTAGTTGAATCCTTTTCGAGGCTTCATCTATCTCTCTCTCTCTCTTCCTATCCCTTCCCCTCACTCAACCAACGATTGTGCAACATTTTGTTATGCAAATCACAACGCAGTGCGCCAGGAAATAGGCTAAGGCTACCATCACCCAACAACCCACCCATCCAGCCCAGCCAGGCAGGCCAGGCGTGTTGGGGTTAAACAAGTTGAACTACATTCCGCACGGGCAGCAACTGGCAACTGGCGGACTGACTCTGTATTTTATTGCATTACCTTGGGGCTGGCGGGGAGGGGATGAGGGGACGAAGGGTGGAGGGCTTGTGGAAAAAGTTGAAGGCTGGCAAATTACATTACGAGGCGTCAGTTGGCAGCAAAAACCATTAACAACTTGACGACAAATGTGCAGCTGTTGAGCTAATCTCACTTCCTTCTCTCGTTGCTTTTCTTCCTTGCAGACCAAGTGGAGGCCGTGGCCCTAAATGATGCCCGAAACTGAACGCGACTCGTTGGTCGAAGCAGAAATGGTTAGTGGCGCCTTGGGCCATCATCAACATCACCAGCATCATCCTCATCCTCAGCAAGATCCTTACAAAATGGCCACCAGCACCTATGTCTACAGCAGTCCGTTGACCATACCACCCACAACGGTGTCCATGGTCAGTCCCAGCAGCAAGGAGAAGTTGGTGAATCTGTTGCGCGTGCGTGACAACAACAACAGTCACAGTCCCGTGGCCAACTCCATCGGCAGTAATAACAGTTCACCCACCACTTTTTTACAAAAACAACTGGAAGCACCAGCCAGTCGTCCTGTTGCACCTCAGCAGCAGCAGCAGCCGCGACGTTCCATCACACCCTATCCCATGCCCCCATCAACAACAACAACCACTGCAGCAGCAACAGCAACTACCAGTTGGCATGCTCATGTGTATGCACGTCCACCCAATCGTCCCACCCCGCACTCCATAGCCGATATACTGGGCATAGCCCTGGCTGAGAAGGAGACTCTCGAGGCCATCACCGCCGCCGGTCCAGCCAAATCACCAAAGAGCATTTTGCGCAACTTTGAGCAGCAGTATGCACAGCAGCGTCCACTGCGCAGCGCCTCCATTTCGATGAGCGATGCTAGCGAGGAGGAGAGCCTGGCCAATGCCACAACTACCGCAGTGGCAGCAGCAGCATCCGTCCCATTGGCCCCCAACACCTCGCTCGATCAGCCATTAAACCTGTGTGTGGCCAAAAAGTCGCGCGATAGCCACCACTCGCCATCACCAGCCATGCCATCCACCAAGCCGAGTAGTCAACTGATTGGCAAGACAGCCACCAAGAAGGGTAAGTAACACATTTTAATTAAGCATTTTTTCTTAATTTGTTATTTTTAATGCTTCTCGTATTGGCGCCGAGCAAATTTTTGCCGCCATGCTTGACAAGCCTGCCAATTGAGTGGAGCGCAGAGCTCTCAACACGCTTCAGCGAAGCATGCGGCGGGCAACGCGGCGTATGCGTGTTCTGCCAAGTTAAATGATGCAATTGCAGTGGCTTTTTTTTTTGGCATCGAGCTAATGCTAATGGCCTGCTTGGGCATTCGCACACTCCAGTTAAGCTGCGATTATGGCGTTCTATCAATTTCCCAAATAATTTTGTAAGCATTAAAATGTAATTATATTTTGGCAGAGTTAACTCTGGCCCATGCCAATGCTGGGAGAAACAAGATGTATCACTTGAGAAGCAAGAAACCAAATGAAAACTATTAAGAAAGCCTGTTTAAGTCCGACTGAAATTCATATACTGTGTAAAAGCAAAACTGTATGCGGCAGCGCACTTTCTTTTGCTCACAACTTGAGCTTTCCAACCCTTTGGATGATCGAAAAATGATCCTGATTAATAAATATGTCTAACGGGGGAGGCACGGGTCGAGGCAAAACTTAAGAAAAAAGTTACATCTGCACATAAAAAAATTAGATCCATTTGAATTCGATATTTTATTTTTATAAACTACTAGCAATTAACCCAAACTTGCTACGCTGCCGTCAGTTAAGCTTCTTAAGCCGATATCGGTATCAGTTTTTCTTTTCCGACTTGGGGGTGGATTTCACAAATTGGAAAATATTTGACCGTATCTTACATACATCGGCTCAAAGCAGAGATTAACTCTTATGCCCCACCCGCGGTTAAAAATAAAGTCACACCGAACATTTCCGATCTTGGTGGTAGACTTTCGAACATTAAAGCTATCAAACCCAATTTGATAAAGATCGGCCCAAAAAAGGGTTCACCTTGAACATACATTTTGGGACATTTTCCACCAATTCTCCAACCATTCCACAAATTTTCATTGCAATCGGAAATTTTTCAAATTTCGCGGCTTATGCACCATTTTCCGCCCATTTCTCTAACTTAGAAACCTTCCCGGGCCAGCGTCCACCATTCCACAATGTTTCACCGAAACTAAGAATTTTGCAAATATCGCGGGTTTTGAACCGTTCCTTCCCATTTCTTCAACTTAGGAACCTTTCAGGGTAAGCATTTAAGCAATCCCAAAAGTTTTACCGATAAATTTGCAAATATCGCTGTTTTTGGGCCATTTCCCGCCCATTTTTTCAACTTAGAAACCTTCCCTGGCAATCGTCCAACCAATCCCCAAAGTTTCACCGATATCAAAAATTTGGCAAATTTCGCGGTTTTTTTTACCATTTCCTGTCCATTTCTTCAACTTAGAACCTTTCCGGGTAAGCACCCAGCCAATCCCTAAAACCTTACTGATATCCAAAAATTGTGCAAATATCGCGGTTTTGGGAACATTTCCCGCCTATTTCTTTAACTTAGAAACCTTCCCTGGCAAGCGTCCAACCAATCCACAAAGTTTCACCGAAATTAAGATCTTTGGCAAACATAGCGGTTTTTTTTACCATTTTCCACCTCCAGGTCCACCTACAGGTGCGCCTCCAGGTCCACCTCCAGGTCCAGGTCCCGCACACTACCAAGTACAATGAAAAACTTCAGCCCGAGTTGAACAGAATATTTTTTTTTAATTTTCCCAGTCAGGTCATGACCACCTTTATAATCCAGATATCTTCAACCCACTCATCCTTTATCCACTAATTTCCACCAAGAGGGGTAGATTTTCCAGAAGGCTGGTTTGCAGTCATTGTTGAATTTTCATATTGATATTTGAAAATGAGTTTGAGCCCGATCGGATGAAAAACAAAAAAGTAGCATACAAGAGTTTTCTGCTAAAATTCCTCATTTCGCAACAGAATTTTTCAAAACCGGATCTTAGTACTCACTTTCAGCATATGATCAAACTAATTTAAAAAATTTAGCTTCCTAATCTCTTATGGTTTGGGCTGTACAGCGGTCACCAGTGAGTGAGTCAGGTTAAACAGTTTTATATTTATAGATAACATTTCATTTTGATTATAAAGAGAAAGAAAAGCTGAAGAAGGAAAGAGGTATATACAGCCATGCTCCGGTTTTCACTTAATTTTGCGAATTGCGATTTAAGCAATTTAAATTTTGAGCGCTCCGAATTTGGCCAATTTTTGTAATCGATAATGATTCAGCGCTGTGATTGCCATTCCAGCTAATGGAGAATCTCGCGTCTTCATACAAGGCCATTATCAGCTTTATAAAACCCTCCGGTATACCGCATCCATGGAGAGAGCTCCATTTAGCCTCCCTCTTGATGGTATCGAATGCCCGTTTAAGATCCACAAATAGTAAATAGAGTGGAGACCTCCATTCTGTAGACTGCTTCACTATTACTCGCAGGGTGTTAATGTGGTCGACACAGAATCGGTTGGGCCTGAAACCATTTTGCTCTCGTCTGAGCAGACCATTTAGCACTGGCGAGATTCTATCCAAGATGATGGATGGCAAGATTTTTTGTGATGCCCCTCCAGTTTCTACAGTGGCTTAAGTGACCTTTTTTTTAGGTATTTTGACAATGACTTCTTCCTTCCATTCAGGGGGGATGGTTGCAGATACCCAGGCGCTTTGAATGATAGGGTGCAGAGTCCTCGATATGATGATGTTGCCAGCTTTCAGTAGCTCAGCTGGAAAACTCGTCCGGTCCTGCAGCCTTATTGATCTTTAGCTTGCCTATGGCAAGACTAATTTCAGTTACGGTGGGTGGATCTGTAGAAATGTTTCTGTTCGGGTTTCTTCTTTGCGAGGTGGAGATGTGGACTACTGGGGGTTATGCTGCGATTTGGTCGTCTTTGAAGAATTCTCTCCAACGGGAGAGCTGGTCAGGTAATGCGGCAATTTTAGTTCCATCTTTGCTTTTGGGGTTGCCAACTTTTTAATGGCTTTGTATACGCCATGAAGGTTGGCACTACTCGCGCATTGTTCCGCGTGATTTGCGATTCTTTCTGTGAAGGATCGTTTGTCCTTCTAGACGTTCTTTATGACTTAACGGTTCACACATTCACATTCATGGGAAGAGCAGGCGCTGAGAAGGGATTTAATTACCTACGTCTCTCGATGTGTTGCCCGGCCGTATTGCTAATCCAAGGTTTGGGTCTGCTTTAATAACGTCCCAAGGTGGAGTCCCAAGGTGGAGTTTACCAGGGATTCAATGTATGGAGTTAGCGTCCTCTGATAGTTTTCGGCTGTATTTGGATTTTCCAGGTTGTCTTAGTTCACGGACTGTGCTAGTAGTCTCGCGGTTTTGATCCCTTCTGGTCTCAGGCGGAGTTGGCCTTCTACAAGGTTGTGGTCGCCGTATATGTCTGCTTATATGTCTATAATCGAGGCATCTAAAAGGTTGTAGAACATATCTTTGATCTCTTCGGAGTCTGGTTCGGTAGGAGCATAGCATTTTATGACCTTAATAATCCGAAAGCTGATTATAAATCTGGCTGCCATTTTGGTTGCGTACCTTATTAGGGCCATTACCAATCCATCTTGTCATCTGACATTTTTGGACATATTGCCCATTCATGGGACATTTCGGGCAGGTTAAATTGAATTCCTGCTGGGTGCAATACGAAATATGTGCCTCTTGCATATCAAAGAAGAGGAGCAACTTTATAAGTTCAAAACTTCTTCATGAGGAATGGGTCGATTTTTAAGAGAATGTGCCAGCCAAACGAGTTATCAAAATCGCATGGCGGACGCACGACATTTCATGGCAGTCTCTGGTAATCTGGCCGATTGTGATGTAATGGGTAGTGTGTATGACTGCAATACCGTTTTGGGCTATCTAAAGTGTCTATTTTGGGAAAATTAAAAGCACACAAGCCAATGCCTATATTTGAATGAGCTTGAGGGAGTTCTGTGCCGAACCGGTCATCTGACGGCTTGCTTTCGGCAGAAACTAGCACAGAAAAACTACTGAGTACTGAGTCTGTGGTTTATCAACCCTGCGCGAATACCAAATCTTGCCACAAATTTTAGCCACACTTAATATTCTTTTATAAAAACTTATGAATCCCCTTGTAGTACTAGTCCATCATATGGTAAGCACAAATTGATCAAGTTTTATATACTTCATTGTGCGTTTAATGTCATTTAATTTTGAATACGGTCTTTACGCCCATGGGCTTTATGTCCGCACATAAGGCCCATAAAATTTCTGAGTTATATTTCAAAGTAATAATTGAAATTTTTCATATGGGCCTTATGTTCGTGGACGTTTTGTCATGTCACCTAATCTCTTAGTCTCTAAGATCAAAGACCGGACAGTAGGACAGACAGTCGGCCATAACTATATCGAATCCCTTCTCCATATTAAATACAAATGATTCATGATTTCCTTTAACCCATTTCAAATGGGCTTAGGGTATCAAAAAACAACACTGTGTTATGAATTTAAAAAAAGACAACAATTAAAATGTCCTACAGTTTTAATAAATAAATATTGGTTTAGTCATTGTGTCGTTTGAACAACTTAAAAAAAATTTTTAAGTTTTCACTTTTGTTTAATACAAGGCTGCAAGCCTTTCCAGAAACGAACCCCTGACAACCTGACCCTAAGCCGGCTGCCCTATATTTTTGACTCTTAACTTGAACCAGAACAGGATCACTTTATCGAAAAATTTAGGTTTAGTTCACCAAATTAAGGAACTTTTCCAACGACATACCCTGGGAAATATTGAAAATCTCTAGAGTTAAGTATAAACGATTGCATTTCTAACTAAACGTTGATAACCTTTTATGTAAGGTGACGAGACTAAAAAGAAACATTTAAATGAAATCTACTTTTATTTGAAAAGACGGTAAAGATGACAAGATTCTCAATATGGTTTTAAATCTGTAGTCTAACTTTCAGGAAGTTCCCCAATCCTACGACATTTTTCTAGGTCAGATTTATACTAAAACCGTCGATAATGGAGCGAATAGGATTGGAGTAGGAGAACTTTTAGATGACAACTGCAGAGCAGAAAAGGAAAGCATTGATAAAGAATGTGATATGAAAGAATGGTGTTCATATGACCTAAAAGTATTTATTGATTTGGACGATGACAAAGTTACCTTAAAAGATTCCCTGGAGGACTCTAAAAATACAGTTTATAGCTCTGCACACACTTTAAATTTAGTGGTTAACTATTCTTTTAGCGAACCGGGGCTCGAACCAAAACCTTGGGTTCAGTGGAACCAGGAACCGGTCCGCGAACCGAACCTTAGACTTTAGAACGAGTTCGAACCCCCCGACCAAAGCTTCTGCAGAAATTTATAGTTTTGCAGCCTTGATTTAATATATACCGACTATTTTCCCATTTGCTATTTTTTGAGGTCCATTCTAATGTGCATACTTATTTTGCTTAGCTATCTGAATTTTTATTGTTTGTGATAAAGTTTATTTACAAAGGTATTTGATATTAAAATTTAAAAAAATGTATTAAAAAAAAAATTTAGTAAAAAGATTTAGTCAAAGTGAATGTTAGCAGGCTCAAGGTCGAGGTTTGATTATAGTTCAATAATCAACCAGAAAATTCAACAGAGAATACATTTGAACATGAACAGTAGCTGTGGCTGTGCAAGTGAAAGTGTACTGACGAAGGCTTTGCCATGGCGGCAGCCGAAACGGCCGCCTACACAGCCACAGCTACAGCTACCGTCGCTTCTTCGTATTATTCTGTCGAAATGGACTACTAAAACTTATTCAAAGAAATCAAACCTTATCAAATACCATGCCTAAAGGCGGTTCCCATACCGAACCTAGCAGTATATGATGGTGTCAACTCATATACGTAACTGCAGAGTTGTGGTCTTTGTTTTTTTTTTTTGGAAGTAATTTGATTTGTTAGTCAACTTTTTAAACAAGTTATGCGTACGCACTCTGTGCATATAGCTTTTGCCGATATAATTAACCATTGAAAACTGTAATTGCCTTGCAAAATGCGCAAATTTAATTAGCTGCTCTTTTGTTATTATTTTTATTTAGTTTTTTTTTGCTCATTTAAATATGCGCTGCATTAAAATGATTTAAATGGAAAGAGGCCAGAGCAGTGCGCGTGCGTTTGATGGAGGAGTGGAGAGGGAAGAATTGGTAATGACTATCGAAATGGCACGAAAACAACAAATGCAATTAGCAATTAGCAATATGCACATAGCAGCAGCAGCAACAACAACAATAATAAACAACAAATAGCAATCAACTTCAAAATAAACGAACTTGAGCACAAAACTTGAATAATTTTATTGATGCTTTTGTTGTATTGTTTGTTTGTTTGTTTATGCGCGTTAATTGCTCAATGCTGCGTTCAATTTTTATTGTTATTAAAATCACGTACTCGACTTGCCAACAATTGGCAACAACCAATTGACTGTAGCAATTTGAATGTCCAAGTCGACGCTGCAAGTTTTGTGATTTGCCTGTGTGCCAGTCATCTGTTAATTTGCGCTTAATTAGTTGTTTGCAGCTGCCATAAATGGAAGTGGGATGATGTTTAAATGTCGCCAACTGGGCCAAATGAAATGACCTGGCGGCAATTGCCAACAGAGCACAGAGCAACAACAAAAAGCGACTAGAACAAAAATAAACAAACATTTGCGTTCCGCTTTTATTGCTGCTTTTGTTAATGTTCTAATTGCTGTTGTTGTTGTTGTGAATGTCTTTAGTTTTATTGATTTCGCGCCATTGAGGCGCCCTTTTGCGCTTCATTGGGCCCGTGTAAGTGTTGTGTGTCATCTACTTTTAGGGGTTGTTGGGGATGCAAGTAGTTTCTATGAGGCTTGCATCCCACGCGGCGTATTAGCAATATGTCAATTAGATTTCAATTTTGCATTGATAATTAAAGTTGTCCAGGCAATTGCTATGGCAACTCATGCCAGACACGTTTTGTCCCCAGTCAAAGCCATAAGGTGTAACTATGGTGCTGTTAACACTTGTATTTCGCCAGACGCGACAGCTGACCGTAGATGGATACGAGTATATGGGAAATCGATTGAAATACTTAAGCAAGTTGGGAACATGCAAGTTTTTAAGAAATTGTGGTAACAATTGATGTCATAGATATTTCAGAACTAACATTTGATAAAAATATACAAAATTGTGAGGAATGTCTGAAGAGGAATCAGTTGCACGTGACGTGTATCAGAGGTCGACTCAGGAAATAAATTTGGATCCGATAAATTCAATTCAATTGAACCAAATTTTCTAGATTCAAAATTACAAATTAATTCCATCCTGCCACTTGGATTTTAAACTTGTTTCTCTTCCACACTACCAAGTAGTGAATCTCAAACTTATTGTATTCTGTAACTATCTCATAATCTTAAAAGACACAGTGCCCACATTTTTGCAATCAAACGAGAGCGTAAGTTAAAGTCGGTACTCAGTGAAATTAATGTTGTATAGCCTTCCCTTATGTTAGTTTGCAGAGCATTAACATTAATGAGAAAATTTTATCATTATGTAAGCTAATAGCACATGCGGCGCCAAAAAGTATGCAACGTTTTTATAACTTTTATAACTCTGTCATTTTTTATCAGATCTTTATGAAACTGTCAGAGATTGTAGATGGTGGGCACATACACTACACTGCAAAATATGAGCTTGATATCTTACAAATTGTTGGAGCTATTCAACATTTTTTATTGTGGGGTCGGGAGGGGGCGTGGCCAAAATTTAAAATAAACTTGATCTGCGTAGGGACAATAGGAGTCTACATACAAAATTTGGTGGCTCTAGATCTTATAGTCTCCTATCTAGGTGCTCATACAGACAGACGAATAGACGGAAATGGCTATATCGACTCAGCTGATGATGCTGATCAAGAATATATGTATATACTTTATGGGGTCGGAGATGCTTCCTCCTGCCTGTTACATACATTTGCACGACTTTAGTATACTCTTTTTACTCTACGAGTAACGGGTATAAAGATCCAAAAAAGGATCCATTTGGACTGGATGTGCATTTAATATCCTTATAATCTTCTTTAATATCCTTTAAATAATCCAACGGAGCTGAAATGATCATTCTTTGGGCGATTTTCAGCTTCTTTGGATGATTTAAAGGATATCAAAGACATATCCAGTCCAAATGGATACGAAAACCATTACATGGATATTTAAATACTCTGTACCAAAGGTACACAGAGTATTTTAAGTTTGTGCAATAGAAGGAAACATCTCCGATATATTCTTGATCAGCATCAAAAGCCGAGTCTATATAGTCGACATGTCCGTCTGTCAGATAGAGGTTTGACATGTATGGGACAAACACTTGTTATACTTCCAGGCAGATCAAGTTTAATTTCAATTTTTGCCACGCACCTCCCGCCCCCGGTTATTGGAAAAAAGTCACATCTCCCACAGTTTCATAGATAAAAGGTTCGAACTTTGTGGACATATTTAGTAATCAGCATTATTTTTCGATCCCCCAAAGGAATGGTTAAGATCGGATAATCGATAGTCGAGTTATAAGGAAAACAAACCATTATGGGCAGAACAGGTCGCAACGGTTATGGGCAGCACTACCTGTGAGGTAGATATTATAGTCGGGCTTGACCGACTTCCTTGCTTGTTGAAAATCCTTTTTTTTTCCCAGTGTAATCAAAAAATTTTGTTGTCTAACTCCAGAAGCGTTAATCATCGTACTTATGCCATAGTTTTCCTATATAGTCAAAGTGGAGATCTGGGGAGTATAGGTGTGCAACGTCCAGGCCAGTCTTAAGTGCCAATGCATAACGCGGCGTGCTAGCTGGTAAATACAAAACCTTATTAAGGAAATGGTTTTGGAGCCTGTCAACTTGTTCAAAGTGCCTGCCGCCCAAGAATTGTACTCCTTAGAACTGAACTGCTCGACATACTGCATTAAAAACCTTCCATTTGACATTTATGCTTATTCCACGTTTGACAAGAAAATTGCTGCAAGTCACATTCATACTTGCTTTGGGATTATTACTGCGACTTATTACGATTTTTTTGAAGGAGACTGTGGAGCTGAATATGACTCCTAGGTACGTTAATTCGGGCGAAATTTTTATGAGTTTAATTCAGTTCAGATTTCGATAGATTTACCTCCATGCCCCACATAGTGCAATACTCCTCCATCTGATTTATCATGCTTTGAAGTACGCTTATATTATCTGCTGAATCTGCTATAAAGTCTTCCTTCCAATACTTTATGTTAGTCATCCAAGAATAAGGCATAAAGCATTGGAGATAGTACGCATTCTTGACGAACCCCTACTTCTGTCTTAAAATAAGTTGACATTTCCTTTCCTGTCCAAACAGCAGATTCAGTTTGCTAATTACTTTGTTCAATCATTCTGATTCGCGCTTTACGTTCTTCTTCCGTTCGATGTGCTGCCACATTTCGGTGTGGCGTTGCATATTGAGAACGCCAACCAATGTACCCATGACCTCTTCTTGGCCACGTAATAAATAACGAACTGTAAAAAAAACCATTACTTGGTATAATTCACCTAAAAAGTTTTCACAAATCAATAAATTAGGTCCTCTATCAATTCTATCGAAGGATCTAATGATTCTTTCCTGCAGATTCTGGAACTCTGTTGCCCAATAAAGACCAGATATGACAAAATCTTTAGGCAATATGTGAGATCTTTAAATGTCTACAATTTTCGTTAAGCCGAACCTAAACTTTAGGTTCGGAAAAGGTTTAAGGTCCAGTTCCCAGTTAGAAAAAAGTCGGGTTCGGTGCAAAACAGGTTTGGAACCCTGATTTGAATGACTGACTTTTGGAAGAAATTCAGCAAGATGCTAAAAAGTTTATGAATGATCTAGTCATGGAAGAAACTTGAATCAGAATTATTGGAAAAATCTGTAAGCGTAAAGGTCTCTTCAGGAAGACTACACAATCAATTGAACAGTTTATGAATTTTTAAAAACCAATAAGGAACTTATAGAGATAAGTGAATACAAAGCCATGGATACAGCAAGAATCTTCTATCGATAACTGTTCGAAATTAAAGCGACGACCGTGTGGTCCTGAGTTTTGTGCGTTTTAGACCGATAGATTTGATAATTTTTCGCGCATTTGAAAAAAGTAGCGGTACACCATAATTCTAGTGAATTACAAATCGATAAAATTTACTTTTTTTTCAACTTTTTTGGGCGGTTTTATCTGTCGCTTGATAATCAGTCAGTTGAAATGAGAGATTTATTTATATATATGCTTAAATCGTCAGTGATAAAAAGACTTTGAAAGAAAAATTTCAAAGTAAAACGTTTCGGGCTTTTGGTAAGTAAACTTCACTATTTTCTCGCTTTTAAATATTATTTCTTCAAAAATTTAAAATCAAAGTTTCTGCTTTAATCCTGAGTAGAATACCCTGACTATTTACTTTTCAAAAACGTCTGGTTTGTTGCTAACAAAAGCAACGCACTCTTTTTGCATATTCAAATAGGCAAATGCAATAACAAAGGAGGAGGCGGGCGTTCGTTCTGCCAGTCACTTGCTGTTACATTTGACGGGCTAATTGCAGCAAAAAAAAAAAAAGCGGTTATAAAATGACAGGCAGAAAGCCAATTGAGGTTAAACAGCTGCGACTCGAAGCCAAAGACAAACACTGCTTCTAAACGATTCTATTTCTCTCCACATTCCACAGAGAACTCGGGCAAACCAACTGCCAAGAAGAAGAAGCTGACTGCAGCCACAACTGTGGCTCTACCACCGGACATTGGCAGTCCCACGGCCAGCAGTGAGAACTTAATGCGAGATAAACTACTGACCGCCAATAATAGCTCACCGGCCAGCTCGGCGCACCCACAGCAGAGCAACACCAGCAGCAACATGGAGACCACGGAAGACGATTCCGACTCGGGTTCAACAGATGCACGCCGCAAAAAGAAGGCACGCACCACATTCACAGGTCGTCAGATTTTTGAGCTGGAGAAACAGTTTGAGGTTAAGAAATACCTGAGCTCTAGCGAACGCACCGATATGGCAAAGCTGCTGATGGTCACCGAGACACAGGTAAGCAAAGGACATTTAGTTACTCACTAATAACTTTCGTTAATATCATGGGATTAGTGAACACAAATAGTTTTTAATTAATCGAAAGTACATAATCCCCATAGTAAAGCACCAGAAGCATATTTGTAGTAAAAATTTAAATGCATAGTTACAAATGTTCTGTTTAGTTTAGGTTTTAATTAGTTGTGGATTATGCAAATGATTTAGTTCTAAGCCGATGTCAACACTTTGTTAACAAAATACCTTCTCCTGTTTTTATCGTAGGTAATATTAGAATTTTGCTCGATTGTTATTTTGTCGGAATGTCGATGGAAGATTTACCTAACAACGTGTTTCGCTAACAGAAGAGAATTAAAAATCAAGATTTTTGAAAAGAAAGGAAATTCTTGTTCCAAGTACACTGAGAAAAACTTTTTACCTATGGGAATAAGATGAGACCTTAAAATACTTGTTGTAAAATTAATGAATAGGGTGACCCTGTGCAGAAATTTGTTTGTGTTTTCTTTTTAGATTGTGTTTTGGTCATTGTTTTTTGGACAGCTTAGTCACTGTTAAGTCACTGTTTTAGTCACTGTTTTAGTCACTGTTTCGGTTGTTGTGTCGGTCTCTGTTTTGGTCACTGTTTTAGTTACTGTTTTGGTCACTGTTTTGGTAACTGTTCTGGTCACTGTTCGGTCGCTGTTTGGTCACTGTTTTGGTCACCGTTCTGTTGGTCTGTGCTATTAAAGCACGGGCTCATAAAAAACTCTTAGGTCTTAGCATTTTTGGAGTTAAAGTAGGCAGATAATGGAAAATTTTGTTCTGGTTGGATGTTTTGCTTCAAGTGCCTGGAAAAGTAAGTATTATGTGTCTTTTATGAGGTTTTTATATTCTTCATTGCGAGGGTGAAAGCACTTATATCTGTGTCAGAAAAGATTCAGATTAGGCTCAGAAATTTTCCAAATTAAGTGCGACCGTTTTCAAAGAAAAAGTCGGTCATTCCGGACTCTTTTTTGTGCACATTTTGACGGTGAAGCTCATAAAAAAGTTTTGGAAAAGTGTTAGAGAACGCATATATTGCATAAATTGCAAGCAAAGTTCGGAGGGCTCCAAATTATGTGTCTGAAAAGGGCCGAGTAATAGAGCGTTTTTGGGGTAAACACATAAATTTAAGGGGTTTCGGAGCATGTTCAGTGCTACCTAATCACGGGCTCATTAAAAGCACTTATGTCCTAGCATTTTCGGAGTTGAAGTAGGCAGGTTATCGAACATTTTGTTTTGGCTGGATGTTTTACTTCAAGTGCCTAGAAAAGAACCTCCTATGTGACTTTTATGAGGTTTTTATATGCTTCATTGCACTGCAAGCAATATGTGCGCTTTCTGCCACTTTTTCAAAACTTTTTTATAAGCATTCATCGTCATAATGATTTTTCTATGAAAACGGTCGCACTTAATGTGGAAGATTTCTGAGTCTAATCTGACACAATATACATATTTCTTTCGAGATATGTCTCCTTTTGTTTTCTACTTTCTGTTTGAAGTCTTTAAGTTCATATGCTGTTAAGTTAATTTGATAACGAAATATTATCCTTTTAAGATTTCATCTCTGCCAAACTAATTGCCTAGCCACACAATGATGGCTTTATTTGCACAATGCATTCATGTGTGCGTTTATGCTCAAAGTCCTTGCGGCATTCACTTACTCAAGGAATTTACTATAATTTAATTGGAGCGCATAATAAAGCAAGCGAGGTGTGATTTTGCTTAATGCTTTAGTAATTTTAATGCCATTTATATTGCTAAATTATTATTATAGCTGCTGTAATTGTAAATGCCAGGGCAGGAGCTGTTGCAGTTTTGCATGGTAAAATTAAATGCCTTTAAGCATACACAATCTCTATAGTGTGTACTTATGTGCGAGTGTGTATACCAGGGGCATGCATGTGAAATAAATTGAGATTTATTGACTAATTAGAATAAATTAACTTTGCAACAAGGACATGCCAAGAGCCAACAGCTGCCAGCCAATATGTATATGCGCACACATTTAGTACAAGTACACTCGCAGTGTATGTATGTACACATATGTATAGACAGTGGTTAACGCTTAAATAGGTCTTTGCTGACTCGGAAATTTAGCCTCAACTCGTGAATTTTGTGTTAGTATTTGCCAAAAGTGGCTTATCACCGAACTATACATGTTTGATTTCGATGGAAAACGGTTCAAAAGCAAGCTAGTAAACTTTGATATTTGATACCTCGAAATTGCACCATAACTTCTCAAATAAACATTGCATGATTTCTTCTCTCAATTCTACACTTTCGTAAAATTGAAACGTTTATCCGTTGCGGTTCCCTCAAAATTCAAGGAATTGTCATTTCCGTTTGACAAACACTTATCCACACTTGATCAATTAGGATATACTTACATATATAAACCAGTGAAGTCGTCTGCTACTACACAGAAAAAACAAGTAAGAAAGTCGGTGAAGAACGACTAAAATATACTCTGTACGTCACAAAGTTGTGTTAAGGTGTATAAAGTGCTGCCCATCGCCGTTGCGGCCGGTGCTGCCCATCATAGTAGTTTATTTTGTTTATAACTCGACTACCGTTCATCCGATCTTTACCATTCCTTTGGTGGATCGATAAAGAATCCCGAATACTAAATATATCCACAAAATTCGAACCGTTTATCTATAAAACTGTGGGACGTGGGATGGGACGTGGCCGAAATTGAAAATAAACTCGATCTGCCTGCAAGTATAACCATCTCAGAGATCTGTTTGTTCATACGGACAGATAGACAGACAGACGGACGGACACTTTTGCACAAACTAAATATACTCTGTGTACCTCTGGTACAGAGTATAAAAATATGTAAAAATATGTATAAATAATTTATATACTTTTGCACAAATTCATAATACTCTGTGTTACTTTGGTACAGAGTATACAAAATATGTAAAAACCAGGGATGCAAGCCGGTTCTGAACCGAACCGGTTTTGAACCGATCCGAACCGCTTTTTGCAGCTGATGAACCAAACCGCAAATCGAACCGGCTTCCTTTCAGAAATGCTGAACCGAACCGAAAACCAAAATAAAAAACGGTTCGGTTCGGTTCAGTTCTCTGATGAGTTTTAAGACGTGAATCGTTTTCCTCTAGCCAATGATAACTACTTATTAACTTTGATTTTCTAAGATAATTTTAGTTCGACCCTCTACCAAAGGGACCACTGATAGATCGAATTGATCCTTTGGAGAGATAAAGCCTTTAAGGATGACTTGACACAAATTATACAGCATGTACTCCTGTAAGTCTACCGCAATTGCAAGCCGATCTCTTTATATACCTGTCACCAGTGTGCAATCTTTTCTTGAAGGTTGATAATCTTTTAATCTTAGCTAGGAGAGTTTTTTCTCATACCATTAATAGGATGTGTAAGATGCATAGTACGTATTCTTTTCTTGCCGACATTCTCCGTTTTCAAAGTGCATTCCTAGAACTTATAGTCGAGTCCTACAAATCCGACTTAAAAGTTTTGAGCATTCTTATAAGAATCTTAAAAATAATTAAAAATAGGGGAAAGTTAACTTCGGTTTTGTATACCCTTGCAGCTTCCACTGAAAAAAAAAAGTTTTTCTAACTAAGACTACTTTTTGGACCTTACTTTTCTATCGGATCTATACTATATAGATGTCTGATTTCGACCAAACTTGGTGAAATCTTGGAAAAGCATAATGCACTGTTAATTACGAGGCGTTAATTTGGAGGCGATCCCATTTAAAACTAAAAAGTTTTTCTCACTAGAACTTCTTTTTCGACCGATCATTCATACTGCAGCTATATGCTATAGTTATCCGATTTTGATAAAACCTTGTAGAAATATGTTAAAGTATATGAAATAAGAATATGCCAATAAAAAGGACGTTTTCATTAAAAACAAAAAAGTTTTTCTCACTGGAACTAGTTTTTCGACCGATCGTTCATATGGCAGCTATATGCTATAGTCATCCGATCCGGCCGGTTCCGACAAATGTGCAGCGTATATGTACCAGAAGACTTCGAGCAAAGTTTGGTGAGGATAGCTTTAAAACTGACGGAGGAGATAGCATAGAAACAGACAGACGGACAGACGGACGGACGGAAAGACGGAAAGGGCTTAATCAACTCAGCTCGTCATGCTGATCAAGAATCTATATACTTTATGTGGTCGGAGATGCTTCCTTTAATGCGTTACAAACATCCGCACAATTTTATAATACCCTTTGCAAGGGTATAAAAATACTTGTAGGAATTCAATTTCAAAAGTGTACGAAAAGTCACACTACAACAGAAATCATAATACAGTCGATCTTCTCTATTACAAACACTGCAATTTCGTTCAATATTCAAACTATTCTATATTACGAATTTATGAACGACTGAACCGAACCGAAACCGCGGTTCAGTTAGCTCCAAAAACCATTTTATGAACCGAACCGGCGGTACAGAAACCGCGTGAACCACTGAACCGAACCAGTACTTAATTTCGAGTGGTCTGCATCCCTGGTAAAAACTACATGAAAATGTAGTTTTTCTACACGTTTCACAGAGACTTCCCACCCACTAAGTTTGTATAGTTTTTCTATACGTTTAGCTTCTTCATTTCTACAAGCGGCTTGTAGCTTTTCTACACGCCACAATTAGGGCCCAGCCTGGGATTCAAACTCACAACTTACTTACCTTGCCTCTGAGATTTAAGATAGAATTGCCTGCATCTTAGCCCATATGACTATAAAATACTGGCGCGGTGATGCCGCAAATCACAGTTATAAAGGGAAAAGACGATGAGCTAAACGTTTCGTGTAGAGTTTCTAAATGTAGCGTTCAGCATTTGAAATCCTTAACGTTTATGTAGAAAACCTACATTTCACGTGTGGAAAACGGTTTCCAAAATTAAAATACAACATTTCAGTACCGATTTTGAGGTACATTTTTCGTTTTCAATTTTCACACGCATGTTAATTTCCGTGTGATATTCAGATTATTCAATGAATAATGTAGAAAAACTTTAAAAAACGCAGATTTTTTCTTGTCATGTAACCCTTGCATTTGTCCAAGCAGTATTTAACTTTTATGCAGGCCTAGATTTACTTTTTTTATACCCTTGCAGAGGGTATTATAAAATTGTCCGGATATTTGTAACGCATAGAAGGAAGCATCTCCGACCACGTAAGGAGTTGATTTAGCCCTGTCCGTCTGTCCGTCTGTTTCTATGCTATCTCCTCCGTTAGTTTGAATTCTTTCTTCACCACACTTTGCACGAAGACTTTTGGTACATATACGCTGCACATTTGTCGGAACCGGTCGGATCGGATGACTATAGCATATAGCTGCCATAGGAACGATCGGTTGAAAAACTAGTCATAAAGAGAAAAACTTTTTTGGTTTTAATGGAAACGCCTCCAATGTACGTATTTCTTAGTTTATTATCCCTTCCCATGATTTCACTAAGTTTGGTCGAAATCGGATGACTATAGCAAATAGCTGCCATAGGAACGATCGGTTGAAAAACTAGTCTTAAAGAGAAAAACTTTTTTGTTTTTAATGAAAACGTCCTTATCATTGGCATACACTTATTTTATATACTTTTACACAATTCTTCAAAGTTTGCTCGAAATCGGATGACTATAGCATATAGCTCCCATAGGAACGATCGGTCCAAAAACTAGTTCGAGTGAGGAAAACTTTTTTGTTTTTAATGAAAACGTCCTTTATATTGGCTTACACTTATTTTATATACTTTGGACACATTTCTACAAAGTTTTATTAAAATCGGATGACTATAGCTTATAGTGCAGTATGTTTTAAATGGGATCGCCTCCAAATTTCGCAATTAACTGTATATTATGCTTTTCCATGATTTCACCAAGTTTAATCGAAATCAGACTTCTTTGTAGTATAGATCCCATAGATGAGTAATGTCCAAAAAGCAGTCTTAGAAAAACTTTTTTGTTTTCAATGGAAGCTGCAAGGGTATACAAAACTTCCTTCCTACTTTCCACTATTTTTTCTTCTAGTTTTTCTACATGCCTAGTGCAATTTTCTGTTTTCTACATTCTTCGTGTGAAGTTTAGCAGGGTGAACTACGTTTCGCTACGATTGTCGTTTCTACACGTGGCGTTTAGCTAATTTGGGTTTCTCTGTGTAAGGTTTAAAGGAGTTATTTTAATATCCCATTAGAGGCATTAGCACTAAAGATGACGGCACATCACTAATTGGATGCACACAAAGACAGATAGAGAGAGCAAGTGCAGCATAGCAACAATGCAGCAGACAGCTGGAACTCATGTCACAGGCAAACGGCAGATACATTGAAATTTCTGCCTAATTAAATTACATTCTCCATCAAGTCAATTAATTACAAGTTTATAACTAAACACTAAGCACACCACATGACACTCTGGCATATACATACACATCAGTGCATTTACTTCTCCGTCCGTGTGTGTGCCTGTGTGAGCCAAAATGTTATGCTTGTCGACATGTTCCAAGTGTTTTGTCTCTGTTATTAATATTATAAGCTTGCCAACCATTTATCATCCTGGGCCAAGGCAAAGGACATGCAGCGCACGGATTCTCGTGTGCGTGCGCCTGTTTGTATATAAAACATTGCCTGTGCACATAAACATGTATGTGTTAATCACAGCAATAATATCAGCAAATTAACTGCATTAAGTGTGTGTGTGTGCGTCTGCATATGTGGTGGTCAGCATCCTGCTGAGGTTGCCTGTAAGCCTCTTGGTCATTTAAATTGGCACTTGGTAATTTTCACATTGACCAATGAGAGAGAGACGACATGAATTAAATACATAATCAATATGGGAATATTCGCTAATTGATTAAACTTTGCCAGTAAGAGGATTATGTCTGATTTCTAGAGACTTGTAAACTCCTGTTAGGTTTATTACGCATACGCCCTTTTGCAGGAAACTAATCATCTAAAATAAGCTTTGTTGAAAAATTTAAAAAAAAATGTTTTTTGATGTGAGACATCTTTAATTTCGGAGCAGAAGATTTTAGTAGGAGTTAAATTGGGTTTCAATGTCACGCATCACTTTGACATGGCATATTAATCGAGTATCGAGTACTTAGTATCGGGTACTGAGTATCGAGTGCATAGTTCTAGTTCATGTTCTGAATATCGAGATCTCTGAGTATCGAGTACTAAGTATCGAGGTCTAAGTATCGAGAACTGAGTATGGAGTACTTGGTATTCAATACAGAGTAACCAGTATCCAGTGTCAAGTACTTGGTATTGAGTTCTGAAAATAAAGTTTTGTAGATAGAGGTTTGAGTATCGAGTATTGCGTTTCGAGTACTTAGTGTTTAGTAGTGAGTATCGAGTACTGAGTATCGAAAGCGGAGTATCGAGTACTGAGTATCGAAAGCGGAGTATCGTGGTCTGATTTTCGAGCACTGCGTATTGAGTATCGAGTACTGAGTATCGAAGTTTGAGTTTCGAGCACTACGTATTGGGTACTGACTATCGAGGTCTGATTTTCGAGCACTGCGTATTGAGTATCGAGTATTGAGTATCGAAAACCGAGTATTGAGGTCTGAGTTTCGAGCACTAAGTACCGAGTACTGAGTATCGAATACAAAGCATCGACTACATAGTGTCAAGTGTCAAATGCTAAGTAGCGAGTATCGAGTGCAACTTTGCCATTGTTGTATCGAGTATCGAGATCTGACAATTTTACTTAGTACTTGTTTCAAGTACGTTTGTTCTTATTTCAATAATAAGTATTAACCCTCTTAACCATTTACAGGCAATCCAAATTATTTGCTATAACTTTGCTGTTTGAAAACCATAACATAACTAATCAACAGATAAATCGATGAACTAACGCCAACTCAACTGTGGAATAGGGATATCTAAGTGGACAACTTTAAATCAATATTTATGGCTTTTCCGCTTAACGGGCAACCAATTACGTTGGCTCATAAATGTTGTTGGTCAACGTTTGAAATGAAATGCTTAATGCAAATTGCCACCCCCTTAATGTGCACCCCCTTCAACCCATATGTTGGCCTCTCTTTTCGCAACTCTTGCTCTCTATTTCGCCTCTGGCACTAATATGCAAATGTAATTTGCTGCGTTTGGCGCGTGACGTTCGTTGGTAATCGCAACACAATTACAATGTTGTCAGTGTTGCCTCTGTGTGTGTGTTTGTGCTTGCAACTGTGCCATGCCGCAGTGCTTCATTGCCACGCCTGAGTAGGAAGAGCAGGAGAAGCCGGAGGCGAGCAGAGTGCCAGTCGCATGTACGCGTAATTAATTGATTTTTATCTGGCTTATGGCTATTTTACAGTTTGTTGATGACAGACGATGCAGACACTAGGACTACTGGATGATGTGTGGGTGTTTTGAGTTGACATTATGGTCTATTTAAAGAGATTTTGATGGTTGTCACTTTGGATATTGTTCGCTTTATGCGCGGACTAACAAAAGTTTCATTAGTAGCTACTTTTTAGTTTAAGAACTTAAGATGGTAGACAAGAGTTACAAGAGTTTTATTTTACCAATTGTAATATTAAATGGATATTTTAATTTCCAAAAAAGTATATTAAGAAGTATACAGTCTAAGTGGATACCCAAATCATCCAATGGATTATCAACAACTATCCTTGCTTTCTCTCTCTGTAGGCAAAAATTTACTCAGAAATCTGCTCAAAGGAAGGAAGGAGGTTTAAAAACGATTATCCACAGCTTTAGCTTCAGCTCAAAGTATCAAAAATACAAAATTACAAACATTTACATTTTCTCCCATGCAAAAATATTTTGTAAAAATGAACTCGCATTACTCGTACGCCATTCGATTGTTCGATAGTTTCTTTTCTATTTTTGTATAATTTTGACAAAGTTTCCAACACTACATAAAGGTGCGCGAAATGGCAGATGGTTAGAACTTGGGAAAGCAATTACACCATGAATTGCCGAATGGCAGATCAAGTTTATTTTCAATTTTTGCCACGAAATATTGGTCCAAATATGAAGATAAGAAACTTATAATAGAAGCTTCAAAAAGTATGCAAAGTGCCTCAAAAACATGAAAAATGCTCATTTTTAAAGTGTATCTGTTCGTACAATTCCCAACTGGTTCTAACACGTTTGTTATGGATTGATAGCAGATTTCTGACCTAAAAAAGTATCCTTTTGGTCTTTTTATCTTTCCTTCTTGGACTTAAGGTCTCTTTTATATCAAGAACGAATTTGGAATAGCATTAAAATTTTATGGGCTTAGTTTATTTTAAGCTGTCAGTTTATTTTAAGGGAGTATTCTAGACGTTTTTTAAAATTCAATAAAAAAAAAAAAAAAATATTTTTACTATAATTTGTTCCCTTGAATGTTAACAAACATTTCAAAAATAAACAAAAATAATATGGAAAATATATACCCTCGCAGTTTGTTTTCTAAATAAGACTACTTTTCGGACCTTACTTTTCTATGGGAGCTATACTATATAGAAGTACGATTTCGACCAAACTTAGTGCAATCATGGAAAAGCATAACAATCTATTTACTACGAAATTTGGAGGCGATCCCAATTAAAACAAAAAGTTATTCTCACTAGAACTTCCTTTTCGACCGATCATTCATACTGCAGCTATATGCTATCAGATTTTGACAAAACTTTGTCAAAAACAAGAAATAAAGTCGGTCACGCCCGACTTTAACATACTCTGTACCTGTGAAGTACCGCCCATCACCGTTGCGACCGGTGCTGCCCATAATTGTTTGTTTTCCTTATAACTCGACAGCCGTTCATAGCATCTTTACCATTCCTTTGGCGGATCGATAAATAATCCTGATTACTAAATATGTCCAGAAGGTACGAACCTTCAATCTATAAGACTGTGGGAGATATGCTTCCTTCTGCCTGTTACATACTTTTGCAAAAACTTAATATACTCTGTGTACCTCTGGTACAGAGTATAAAAATAAATACGAGGGCCGTCCCAGAAATAGCCGACCTAACTACTAAAACACAAAAATTTATAATTTTTTTTTTTTTTTTTTTCTCAGCTATGTTCAATAGCTTCGATACCTTTTTTATAAAAAGAACTGTGAAGCTCTTCAAAATAGGCATTAACCTCGGACTCCACCTCTTCATTGTTGCCAAATCTTTTTCCTCCGAGCCATTTTTTCAAGTTTGGAAATAGGAAATAATCAGAGGGAGCTAAGTCTGGCGAATAAGGGGCGTGAGGTAGCAAGTCAAATTTTAATTCATTAATTTTAGCCATTGCAACGGCAGAGGTGTGAACCGGCGCATTGTCATGATGGAACAGCAAACGCGGCACCCATCTTGGGCATAACTTTTTCATGTCCAATTTTTCGGTCAATATGCGATGTACAGCACTTTTTGAAATGCCTACACATTCAGCTAACTCACGAACTTTCAATCGCCGGTCACTCAATACACATTTTTTAATTTTGGCCACCATTTCTGAAGTGGTCGCCTCATTTGGACGCCCATTACGATGTTCATCTTCGCAGCTCAAACGACCTCGCTTAAACTCAGCCACCCAATATTTTATTGTTGTAAACGAGGGAACAGAATTACGTAAGGTAGAATCCAGCTCCTTTTTAATATTGGTTGGACTAAGACCTTTTATATGAAAGTATTTTATCACATAACGATGACCAATGTGGTCCATGTTTGCAAATCAGTAACAAGCGTTCTCTATTAAAATCGACAAAAAAAAAACTGTGCAAGGTAAAGGCACCAAACTTCAAACTGAAGCTTTTAATAGTCGGTACTTCCCCTTTTTAATATTTTTTGTGAACATTTTTCAACACTACTGTGCTAGGTCAGCCATTTCTGGGACGGCCCTCGTATATGCCCTCGAATCGTTCCTATGGCAGCTATATGCTATAGCCATCCGATTTTGACCAAACTTTGTTGAATCGTGTGGGAGCATAGAAAACAAATACATGCCAATTTTGAGGACATTTCCATCTAAACCAAAAAAGTTTTTCTAACTTAGACTACTTTTTAGACTCTACTTTTCTATGGTGGAATCATGGAAAAGCATAGTAAACTAAGAAATACAAAGTTTGGAGGCGTTTCAATTGAAAACAAAAAAGTTTTTCTCACTAAAAATAGTTTTTCGACCGATCGTTCCTATGACAGCTGTATGCTGTAGTCATCCGATCCGACCAGTTCCGACATATCCTGACGGAGAAGACAGCATAGAAACAGACAGAACGGACAGACAGACGGACGGACGGACAAACGGTCGGAGATGCTTCCTTCAATGCGTTACAAACATCCGCACAACTTTATAATACCCTCTGCAAGAGTATAAAAATGATTTTTTCAAAATTCTAGACTAGAATAACCCCATAAGGGATTTGAAATTGACTTTAGAGGTTATACGACTTATGCCAAGAATACTTTGTACTTATTTTAAGATTTTAACGGGCTTGACTTAAGAACAATTCAGCCTACATGTATGATCAAAAAGATTTTAAACTAGTTCATAGTTTAAGTAAATTTAAAGTCTTCTGAAACAGTCCAAAATCCAGGATGAAGGAATGGTATTCGAAATAAGAATTTAGTACTTGAAACAAGTATTTTCGTACTTACCGTACTATTGACACCGTTTATACTAAATTCAAGTAAAAAGTTAAAGATTTTTGTGGTACAGAGTATTGAATAGAAGATACAATTTTTTTTTTTTTCAGTCTAACTTCTGCAACGCTCTAATTTACTGGCTCGCCAGCTCCCACTCTCCTCCATGCCAGGAATGACCTTTCTTGCTTATGTACACATACATACACTTGTGTATATATAGAACAGTGTATGCGTTGGGCCAATTGCATGGCAGATAGCCTCGTCTCGCCTCACGGCTCTGGCGTTTGGCCAAATGACAAATACGATAATTAAATTAAACTGCTGCCACAAGCAGCACAAACAAATCAAATGGCAATTCATCTTTGAGGGAGCAGCTAACTGGCACATTGTTGTTCCCACACATACACACTTAAATATGTTTACATTTATGCCAGGCTGTTGATGTTGTGTGCAACAAATTAATTATTGCATATGCAAATAAAAGCAAATGCAATGCGTATGTGTGATATTATCAATCATACGCAACATGGTGCAACATATTTTGGTTATTCCTGAAAAAATTAAATACAAAAAAAAATAAAACTATAAAGAGTTCATTAAAATGCCATTTGCGTCAATTCAATGCGTTAAATATATATTCCCTTGACTATTTACCATTTAACAAACTGTTACCGAAATACCTTTGCCTAATTAATTAGCTAATTAAATTCATTTACATTTGATTACTGGACCAATTATTAAATCAAATTTATGAATAATGCAATCAACACGAGCATAAATTGTTAAACAAATAACCCGTGCGTGTATTATGAAAATGAAATATCCAAATAAATATGCTTTTATATTTCACATTGTTGGCTTAAGCCGCCCGCATTTTCATGGAAAACTGAAAATGACCAGCAGCAAACAACGCAACCACAAAGTGTCACTCTTTTGTATGCGCTCATGCATAATTTAAAACAATAAAATGCAATTTTCTATTATTATTATTAGCATTTTGGACCACAACTTAATTAAAATGTTGCGCATAGGCCATGTTGCCGGGACCGCTGAAAAGGCTTTGCCAATATTATTTTAATACCGTCAAAACCATTTGAATTATGCAGTCATCAGATTTAATTGCAACTTTCAGCGACAGAGTCCTAATTGACCTCCCCGTGTGCTACTCATTCAGGTAGAAGTAATTCGGACTGCATAAATTTGTTAGTTGTTGATTTAATGAGCGCCACAGCTGCCGAAGTTCAAATATTTTTGAAACGCATTTTCTTCGCAACAAACGAAACGGTCACTTGGATTGGTGAGCACTCAGCAACATATTTTTAAATCAAGGCGGAGCCCCAATAAAAACATCGACTATCTCTGTTCCTCAGTCTCTCGTTGGCTCTCGCTTTTTGGACTGATCGTCGTGAGGCACAGTGGCTCACAATCGGGTGAAATGTTTGCTACAGAAAAATTCAACTAAACTCCTTAAACTGAACTTTTTCTAAAGTTTATTTCTTTAACAGATAAATTTCCACCCAATGTAACTCATTTTCGAAGCTTCTTACAGCTGTAAATGCAGGGCACATTAAGATTCGTCTTTCTCCCTTTCTATAGACCTCATTTTTAATTGATGTCTTGAAAAAATAAGGAACAAGATTTTGACTTATTAACCTAATATCTGCCACCTGCCTGGCGCTAAGGTCACAATTTATCTATTATCCTCCAAAGTTTGTGTTTCACCACAACTCAATGTGTGTTTACGTAATCAAACTTGCAAAAGACAACACAATAAATGAATTCATTGAAACTACATCATCTGAGTCTATTCTGGTAATCGCAAAAAAATAACACTTTGATAACACTGTTTTTGGCAGCTCAGCTGTTTTCGAGTCACATGTAACTGTCAAACATGTTCAGTTTGGTCTATAATTTAACCCTGAATCGACTTACAAACGAACAACGCTTGCAGATTATTGAAATTTATTATCAAAATGCATGCTCGTGCACTTCTTTCATTTTATGGTCAGTTTGGGATGGCTGATCGGAATCTTGTGACTAAATTTCAAACCAAATTTACATTATTGCACATTAAGCCACCAACACGCATACGTAGAGTGCGAACGGATGAAAATATCGCAGCTTAGTCCGCCAATGTTGTTAATGACCGTGTATTATCAATTAGTCGCCACTTCGTGGAAAATTTTGCGGAAGGTTTTGGGTTTAAAATCTTTTAAAAGACAGCTGGTTCAAGAATTGAAGACATACGACCTACCACAACGGCTAACTTTTGGTGAATGGGCGTTGGCAAAGTTGAATGCAGATCCACTTTTTTGAATGGATACGTGAACAAACAAAATTGCCGTATTTGGTGTGAAGAGCAGCCACTGCCAATACACTGCACTGTTTGGAGTGGACTATGGGCCGGTGGCATCATTGGACCGTACTTTTTTAAAGATGAAGAAGGCAGGAACGTTACTCTGAATGGAGAGCACTACCGTGCGATGATTACAAACATTTTTTGCCCAAAATGGAGGACCTGGACTTGGCTGACATGTGGTTTCAACAAGTCGGTGCCACATGCCACACAGCACGCGAAACAATGACAAAATTGCGAGACGAGTTCGGCGATATAATGCCTTTAGACTATTTTTTGTAGGGCTATGTTAAGGCTCACATCTATAGCGTTAAGCCCGCAACAGTTGACGCTCTGAAAGTCTATTTTAAAGAATTTATTTATAACATTCCGAGCGATATGTTGGAGAGAGTATGCCAAAATTGGACCCAGCGTATGAACCATTTGGGGCGCAGCTGCGGTCAACATTTACATGAAATCACCTTTTTACATTTGTCGGGTCACGCAGTCAATACAACCTAAACATTCATTCCCTATTAGCTCCGTGGTGCAGCTTAACGTAACTAAAACACATTGATTGATTATTGCCCACGGTCTTGCCTAGACACAAACATTCACACATTCTGTAAATTCATATGCAGCAGCCTATCGTTCTATTGTAACTGCTTAAGCCAGCACGCTTAACTGTAACTGCTCTCCCTCTCTATTGCGTTTCCCTTTCATCGCTTGCATTTTCGGCAGCGTTGGGCAACTCGGCCTAACCTGCCCTATGCAAGATTAGTTGCTAATTTGATCTCGAAGCAATCAGTCGCATTTGTTATTAATTGGATCTCGAAGCAGACATATCACAATCTCAATTCACACGCATTATTTAGTTGCATAATTGTTGGTAACTAGAATTTAAAGCAAACGCATTGCGTAATTGCTAATTGGAAGTTGCTGTATACATTCGGTAGTTGAGTACACTAGCAAACATTCTCGGTCTCGACTCCACACGCAATACCCTTTCGTTGTCTCGGTCTCGTAGTAGACGCTCATTTTGCATCAAGCAAAACACCCAAATCTAGCTTATTTCGCATTAAAATACACACTAAAATTGAGTGAAACTTGTTGTTTTTATTGGACTATTCTGTGCTATATAAACTAACAAAAAAGTACTGAACATTGGCAAGTACCGTAAATGGTTCGTAGCATACTGTTCAAAACAAAAGTAGGGTTAATGCTATGTTGTACGTTACTTTACGCGTCGATTCATACTGATCAGTTAAGGACGATTTAATGATTCGTCAGTCACAGTAAATTGGTTTGCTCTGGTCTATTTTCCTTACCATTCGTCATCTATGTTATTGTATCCCGGTTTGGTATTATGAAATTCATAGTACCTCAGCAAACATTCGACAAGGCATCGCATTCTGATCGTCTGTTGGCGACAGCGTCTGTTCAGCGACACTTCCAGAAGAGTCGCAAAAGCGCCTTTTAGAAGAGTTGCAATATCCACGGCGACTCTCAGGAGATCATTTTCAGCGATTGTTTAATCGCCCAAAAAAGATATTTTAGCATGTGGAACTTTATCTGAAAATAAAATTCATTTAAATCCAGGGATTAATACCGAAACTATTTTCGGTTGCGTTACAGGTTCCTGTACGAACCGAAATTAATGTTTCGGTAAAAGGTTCTATTTCGGGTTTTAATTTATTTCGGTTTTCGGTTTCGATACGGTACCCAGTTTATTATTTCGGTATACCGGTACGTACCGGTACATACCGGTATAAGTAAAAATTTTAAGTATTGTAAAAAGTAAATGCTGATACAAGTCCAAATCATTTTATTCCTTTGTAATATAAAGAAATAATATTCAACACAAAAGTTTTAGTCGTTTGACATTTAAAGTAAAATTAAAATCAATTTTCAAATTTCGCATTATTTTACAGCAACTTTTGAAATCTCATACAATTCTGGGAACTTTGTGGAGGACTCTGACCACCATTTTAGAATGTTTTCATGCTTTCGAATACGTTTATTTGCAAGAAAATGTTAATGGAATCCAGCAGCTTTTTTGTTGACAAAACTAATGTGATTTTATCACCAAATTTCTTTTCTTGCAACATCACATATGCATCAACTTCGTTGCCGCTTTCAGATAATCATTAAGAGGTGACTGATCAGCAACCGACGAAATTTGAACATAAATATTTGTTGAATGAGTAATACAAGATTTATTTTGATTAGGATTTGGCATTACGTTATACCTTGGGTCCACAAATATGCCACCTAGAAAAGCATTGTTTTCAAAAAAGGATTCTCTCGCTTTTCTATTTCCTGAACAAGTGATTTCGCTAGAGAGGACGTATTACAACTTGCAGTGTAACCAAATGGAATAAAAATCACCCAAAACTAGATTTTCGGCATAAAATTTAGTTGTGGCCAACTTAGTTAATACTAATATGTGTACAATTTCGCGAACTGAGTCTCACACTTTTCAAGAATCTTTACAAATAAACGATGAAAGACAACTGAATTTCTTATTTATGTACGTATGTATTTACATGTGTTGGTATATTAGTAAGGGATACTCTACGAATACTACGATAAGAGTACTCGTCTAACAAAGGAAGGATCGACAATTTGAACATATGTATGTATTTGTGTATATATGGCGCATGTAAAACTGACGCCCCAGTCACAGGTCTTAATACATGCACATGTACAATGTACATGTTCAATACATGCACATACATATTTTATTTTATTGTCAATGTAAATACATATGCATGTATGTACTCGTATGTAAAACAAATCAATCAATGTACCAACATTCGTTATGCAACTGCGAGATTTTCGTGCATCTCATTTAACAGAGGGGTTCTTGAATTTAACGCCATCTCAGAAAAGATTCAAGAATATCTAACATCGTCTAAAGGACGTTTTAAGATTCCTTCTTTGCGTTACAAACATCTGACCAAAATTACTCTGCAAAGTTAAAAAAAAACCGATACAGTACCGGTACTAACGTTTCGGTTTCGATCCGGTTCTATCGGTTCCAATAATAACGGAAAACGGTATTCGGTTCTCAAAAAAAAATTTGTATCGGTTCTGGTTCCGGTACGTGATTTGAAACTGTTTATTTCGGTTAACAGTTCCGGGACCGGTATTAATCCCTGTTTAAATCACAATTCTGTTTTTCCAAATTTATCTTTGGCCAAGTAAAAATTAATCAAAATCACAAAATATTCCTGAGCTGGTGACCCCCAATTTTCGAACATAATTTTCATAATTTGTCAAGAATTGGTCAAAAGACAATGTTTGACACTTCTTCCCAAAACTGCGACTGTAGGCAGTTACGGGTTTGATTTCTGAAATATTTATTTTCTATAACAGAAAATCAAAACCATAAAATTATTACTTTTCGAATGATTTGTAATATGAAGGAAACAATTTCTGATTTTTTTTAACTTACAACTTAACACTTATCAGTTTATCAGAACTAATGAAATGGCTTCGTTTCACGAACAATGTTTTTTAATGGAATCTTAATGGTTGAGCCCACAGTTTATCATTAAAGCACGATCGGCTTGTCTACTTTTTGTTTGGGGGCGTTCCTACAATACTTTTTTTTCGTCTATTCGCGACTAAATACTTGGCAATTAGCAAATCAACAGCCGGTGACAGCGGCCAGCGAACATCTTTGTAGAAAATATAAAAAAAAAAAACTTAAATGCTGGCAAATCCGAAAATGTTTTCTGTTGGACTGAGGCCTTAGAGCAATTAACTTTGACGCAAAACATAAAAAAGTTGCCGAAAGTTGTCAAACAACATAATTTGCCAACTGTGCTGAGTGGGCGAACGGCATTCATTCAAAGCTAACCAACACAATAAGCCAATTAAAACTGAAAACTAAGGGCGACTGGGAGGAAAAACCTGACAAAGTGAAAGGCGCACACTACTAAGTTTTAAACTAAATAAGCATAAAATAAAAAATTCTTTAAGCTAACAAACGCAGCGCTAACATTTCAGTTTATAAATAAAGTAAAGCAAAAATTATGATCATTTGAAATGCCTTTGGTTTTTTTTTCTGTTGCATTTCGTTGATTTATCGTATGCACTCAGGCTATTTTCAATGCTGTGCTCGTTGCATTAGGGTAAAACAGATTTTGTTATTTATATAATGTATTTTTATTTAATACTTGATGAGAAAACATGCTAATTCCTCGTTGCCGACTTTTTAATTTCACACATCGCCTGAAATTGGGAAATTTTTCGTATTTCAATTTAGCTTAATGGCTGCCTCAAAGGCCTGGGCATTCCAAATGAAATAGATCTTATGGCAAACATTCGGACTTTTTAATTAAACACACATGCACAGCTATTCTTTACAATGTTTTACAGCTGTACTATGCAGGCAGGAATTGATTTAGATGGAACATCCGGGGATGACTGTTATTTAGTGTTACATATTGTTGTTATTTTGACAGCATTTGCAATTAATTAATAATCGCATAAATCTAAAGCCAATTATGTTTATTTATCCACAGATATGTATGTAGAGAAACATCAGAGATGCGAATTGCATTTAAATCAATATGATAACGAAATTATGGTGCTTGTTAAATTTCTGATCAGCTATGAAACCTGCAATATGTTGAGCCTACGTTTAGATGGAAGCATTTTGAAAATAAATTGAAATGCTACACCATTTTGCATTTGCAAATTTTTAAAATTCGTTCTGAATTCTTGGTAAAAACTTGGTATAAATTGGTTATTAAAATTAGAATAAATTATCTCTATAAATATAAAATAGTTTGTCCTGACTGACTGACTGATTGGCAACCATCGCACAGCCTAAACGGTTAGAGCTAGAGGGCTGAAATTTGGACAGGAGTTTCCTTGTGTGGTGAAAGGGCGACTTAAGATGGGGTTTTGGAAAATTCGACCCGGAAAAGCCTCGGAAAAGTTTGTATGGTGGGAATTTTATTTTTCGTCCGATTGACTTGAAACCCGGTTTGTAAGCAAAGTATGAGAAATAATTGGACACGTATTTTCTCGGAAAATCCACCCTCAAGGAAAATTCCCGGGAAATTCGATATGCAAAAATCTATTTTTCATCCGATTGACAGTAAGTGAAATAACTTGAAATGCGATTTTCCGATGCTGGAAAATTCGACCGTAGTTTCGAAAAATTCCCGGAAAAGCGTCGGAAAAGTTTGTATGCGAATTTTTTTTTCTCATCCGATTGACATAACTGGGTTTGTAAGCGAAGTAAACGAAATAATTGGACACTTTTTTGCCCGTTTTCGGAAAATCTGCCCGCAAGGCAAATTCCCGGAAAATTCGATATGCAAAAATCTATTTATCTTCCGATTGACTTAAAATTCGGGTTGTAAAAATAGTAAGTGAAATAATTTGCAATGTTATTTTCTGATGCTGGAAAATTTAACCTTAGGGTCGGAAAACTCATCGAAAACTCTGCAGCCAAAAACCTATTTTCATACGATTGGCTTTAAACTTGGTTTTTAAGGATAGTATAAGAAATAATGATGACGGTAACGATAACGATAACGATAAAGATCAAGTTAAGATAAAGATAACGATAGTGATATCGGTAACGATAAAGATAAAGGTATCAATAACGATAGCGATAGCGGTATCGATAACAATAACGGAATCGATAATAATAACGGTATCGATAACGATAACGAAAGCGATAACGATAAAGGTATCAATAACGATAGCGATAACGGTATCGATAACGATATCAATAACGAAAACGATAATGGTACGATAACGATGACGATAACGGTAATGTTACCCAAACCCGGTCGGAAAAGAAAATCTATATCGGTTTTGTGTAATGATATTTAATAGCTTTACTGATCCAGTTTGGACTGACGGCGGCCTAGCGAAGCGCGCCGGGTACTATGCTAATCTATATATATTAAAACATCGTGTCACATGTTAGTTACCAAATCGGCTTGACCGATTTTAATGAAATTTTTTTTGTGTGTATTTGGTAGGTGTAGAATAGATTTTTAACTATATTTCGAAATGGTAGGTGGTAGGTGACAAAAATTTTGCATTGCATACTTTTTTCACAACCACAAATTTTCATCTTCCTACAACCACTCTCTCATTTTTAAATAGCGATTTTAGTATTTTACCAACATGAAGAAGGCGTTTGACTGTCTACTTTACTCAAAGGAGTTGTTATATAGGAAAACAAGTTGGTTAGTCGCAGACAAACATTGTTGACAAATAACTCAGAGAGCGAACAGCTGATTAATTTTAAAGTAAAAAGTTGACGGCGCAGCAGGCTGTTTCTCTCTGTGTTTTACAGAGCTCGCAAAAAACTCTCAGCACTTTCAACGTGTCGGCAAAAAACAGCTTCGTTACGGACATAACGAAAACAGGAAGCGAAAGACAGTTTCAGTTTTGTTTTTGCTCTATTCTGTTCCGCTTAGAGCAAAGACCGCATTTTCCGTTTCTGTTCTCCTCCTGTCTTTCACTGACACTTTTTCCGAGAGCATACTTCCGAAGTGTTTTTTGCATATGTATGTATATATTTTTGTTTTTTTTTTTGTTTTAATTAAAAAACACGAAAAAGTTGAACAATTTAGCAACTTTGTTTGACTAAAATGACTAGTATATAGTAGATTTATTTCAAAATTATTTACGGCAATGTTAATCGGGGTGTTTTACATGTATACATTTTTAGTGTTTTATTTATAAAGCCAGTTTAAAATTAAAAATCTTTGTTATATTGACGCCTGTACTTAAAAATCGTTATGTGAGCAGCAGTTGGCCATTCACAATGACAGCTGTCAGCTGGGGTGTATGTCCGGAGCGGAACCTCACTTTAGTATCGGGCATACAGCAATAAAGGCAGCGTTGTGCTAAATTGCAGAGAGTACAGGGATCATCACTAATGTGGGGCTTATAGCCCAGTTGCAGCATCTTAAATTACTATTTTTTGCTACTAAAATTATGGACAAAAAGTTATATTTTTAAAGAAATAATTTTCGAAATTTTAGCATTTTAGCTAGACTGGTATACAAATGGAAGAGATTTGTTCAAAAAGTGAAATATCTGGCCCATAATGGTATAGATTTTCACATGTTGGGCTTACATAGAACCAGATATACTCAAATGACACATGTTTTTGTTTTAAGTCCTGAGTAAATGCGTTACCCATCGAGCGCTTATCGTTTCTAGATTTTATTGGATCTCCATACCTAGAATTCTCCATTGACCAGCAGTTTTCACTGGGAACAACAACAGTTGGTCTCAACACTTGCTCACCCATTCACATGCATGGCAGCATTTACACACAATTGCATTGTGTTAGCCAAATTGTGCACTCATCCCATTGGAATGTGTGGTTTGGGTACGTGCGCGTGTGCGTGTGTGTTTGGGTGCATGGTGAGCATAATCCAAAATGACAGACAATGCAGTGATTATGTTATTAATTAATAATGTCATTGCAATGAGAATATTTGCCCTCAAAACAAAGTGTTTTGTTTCCAGCACTTGACAGAGTAAAGGAATGGACTAATTGAATAGATTGGGAATTCGAGCATGGCAGCTTTGAATTGGAATGCATATGCTGCTGGCTTAAATATTTATTATCGATTTCTGTTGCATAGAGACGGGCAGAACAGAATTTACTTGTAACCGTTGGGTTAAAGTTAAGTATTTTGTGGATCCGGAAAATTTACAGATGAAAGACCCCTAAGAAATTGCATTTTACTTTATCGACTTCAAAATAATGTTTTGCCATTTTCTTGGGCATAGATGGCGGCTTTACTGATGAACCTTTTGCCCAAGCACTCATTTCAATTAAAAATTCGATTTGCGAAAGTAGACGTAGTTCACAAAGAATTAGTTTTAAGTAATACTTCAATAAAAACTCTTTGAATCAATTAGATCATCACCTAAATCAACATATGATATAAAATTAGGCCAGACACACTTTAAAATAATCAACAATTAACCATAAGCAATTCGCCGCATGACCAATATGCCCGCATCCAGCCCATTTCGTTTCCCAATGAATAAGTAGAGAGGTCTTTGCTTTGGGAATGCCATTAAGATCGTTCATAAGGTAAACACCGGCCAAATGCTTTATTGTTTATTAACGTATTAATGAACCGACGGGCCGAGCATTTGGGCATCATAACACCGGATGAGTAATTGGCAATTGTGTAGACCCAAAAATAATTATGAGGAAACTGGCCAAGATCAATCTTCATCCATAAAATAAACAATTTGCGCATACATCAATCCATCGGCAAGTACATTCGAAATTTCATAGTGAAAAGCTAAGGCGCTGCATACGAAATATTTGGCAATCAATTAATTGAGAGGTACTTGAGCATTTCCTTTTTGAAATTAACTGGGGAAAATGTTCATTTCATAATTTGTACGCCGAGCATGTCATCTGACGGCAGCTCCGTTCCTCCGGCCGCTGAAATACTAATTATGTGCGCGATTTAAATAGATTTTTCATTTATTTAGCTAGGCCATCATTTTTGGATGAAATGGAAATGAAAATGAAAATGAGCGGCGAATGTTTTATGTTGCGCCATGGACGCGGTCTGCCGCATGGCGGGAGCGGGAGTGGAGAGCTCTTTGACAGGCGCACATCATTTTAGCGTTTGCCAGGCATTTGCTTGTTTTGAGTTGAGTCTGACGTAGCGGAAGTGTTGTGCGAGTGGAAAACGCGATACACAATATTTTTAATTATTTGTTGTACGCATACTAATAAGGGCAAATGAGCCATAAACATGCATAATTATAGCCAGTGGGGGCCAGGCCAGCGCAACTGACTCACCTTTAAGTCCTCTTACGTGAACATTTATCGAGAATCAGCAGTGATTTGCTTAATTTCAATTTTGAAGCTAGTTAAAAAAGGAGAAGACAACCCTAATACCCTTGAAACAGAATATTGCTATGGCAGCTACAAGAAGTAACCATCCGTTTTGCGTGGTTCCAACATAGTTATAAAAGATTACTCTGTGCAAAAACGAGGGATATTTGAAGAAACTCCGACGGTGCAAAAGCTTAACTCAGTCGCACGATAAAAATATAATAATAATTTTTGTTAAAGATATTCATTTATTTACAAAATATAAAACCTTTGAGTACAGTTTTTAATTATCAAATTCATTTTATAAAATCATAGAATTATGAAAAACATAGAAATCCAATAAATACGAAATTTGAAGACGTTTCCTTTGAAAACAAAAAAGTTTTTCTCACCAAAACTAGTTTCCGACCGATCATTCCCATGGCAGGTATATTCTATAGTCATCCGATCCTTTCGGTTACGACGTAGAAGCTGAGAGCAGCGGAAAGATAACTCTGAGCAAAATTTTAGTTTGATAGCTTGAAAACTGATTGAATACACAGAAAAACAACAACTCAAATTCAACTATTTACACTTTGATTTAACTATTTTACCATTAAAAGTGCACCACAGTGTGTAAAGTGTGTACCAGAGACCTGCAACAAGCCTCTAATGTTCGATCACACTCGTGCGTTTACTTGGCGTGGTTGGGCTCGTCGCCTTGGTTCGACACACTCTAAATGATCGCAAGCTCTTTGCTTCGCACGAGTAATAATATGAACAAGCTTTTCATAACACGAATCCAAATAAGCCTTTTGTCAGCAATGGCCAAGCCTTTTCGACACTCTACTCGTGGTTACTCGCACTTGCAACAGAATTTACTCGTACGTACTCTGCTGGTTGACGCCGAGCTTCGACAAGCCTATTATGCAATTGTTGTTGTGTTTTGAAAACTTCAAACAACAACATGCCACAAGAAAGAAAGTGAAAGCGTATGCAAAATACAAATGCAAAAAATAAGCGATCATGCTATCTCTTTCGCTCTCACAAATTGTTGTTTTTTTTGTGTGCTTGTGACGATTGTGTACAAGCGTTGATCGTAAAAGCTCGCAGCAGATCTTGGACTTTGTACTCGCGGTGACTCGCAGCCGAAGCTAGCTGAGTTTGACAAGCCTTGAGCGCTGAGCGATTGTTCTCGTGGCGGCTCGTTGCAGTTCTCTGGTGTGTACACTTAGATCTCCTATTTAATATGCCCATTAGACCGCACTTCTTATACTCTGTTGAATGACACTGAATGCTTAGTTTATGTTATTCTCTGGCTTATTACATTTTAACGCTGTAAGTTCGGCAGTTCATTCTCAATGTTGGCGTTAACAGTTGGCCTTACAGTCGATAAACTGTCTCATCGATCATGATTACCAAATTTATCACTCGCAATCGGCAATCACTGTATTCACCGCTTTAAATCGGCATTCATAATTCGGCATTCATAAATCAGTAATCGATTTTTTTTTTTTTGAGGTTTTATATTTTCAATTTTATTGTTACTGTGGAGCAACTTACATTGAATTGTTACATATACGAGTATAATCCATAAAACTTACTTAAAGAATAAAAAAAGTATTGTTAAGCGTTGTTCAGGTAGGTTATACAAGGGAGTGAGTAAAATTATTATTTAAAAGAAAAAGTGTAGCACTGAGTTTAGAAACTGGAATAAGAAATGTTAAGTTCTGTGTAAGTAAGTCCACTAAATATGATCATCAGTAGGTAACAAATTATTCACATACATCTCGTTGGGAGGTCATAAATTTGTAACCTCTTAGGCGTCTTCTTATAATAACGCCTCTCCTCCTTCGTCTTCTCAACAATCGTCAGGCAAGTCTGTTCGGATGACCCCTTAGTCGGTCTAAATAGTCAGCAGCCTGTTTATTAATAGTATCACCTATTGTCGGGATATTTAATTCTTCTTCTATTCGCCTACATGGGGACTTAAACTAAGTATTTCAGCAATTGGTGCGTGATCAGCATTTGAATAGTTATATAGTCAGTTAACTTTTCATCGAAGTATGCTTTAAAACAGCTACTCAGAGGGAAAAAACGTAGTCAGAAAATAAGATTTCTTCATCTCAAAATGTGAACAGAATGTTCTCTTAAATATTTGAGCACAAATGTTCCGAACGTTCTTGAAATGAGCACAATTCAGCTCACGCACTGGACGGACCTGTGTACGGTGGACCTTATTTTTTTTTTTTTTAATTTTAAAATGTTCTCAAAAACGGAACATGTCAACTCACATCAAGATTTTGCGTTCTCAAAAAAAAGTTCTTGAAGTGAGAAATTGTTCTTAAAGTGAGAAAATCCGGTCATGATTAGATATTGTGACCGAATGTGCTCATTTTGAGTCCAATGTTCACGGTTTTTCCCTCTGTGTATGTTCAATAAGAGCGAGGCCAAATAGTGAGAGTCTATTGGTGTGCGATATAAAAGCGACACAGCCCAGCTTTGAACTGCACTGCTCGACGTCTGGGCATCGAATGCAAGCAAAGAGAGCGCTGCTTACGATCATATGCCCGACTTCGGCATGCGCTCGGCTCGTGGGAGTGTAAATAGCCGATTGCCCTCGGCCCCTGGGGGCTATGGAGGAACATCGCTGCTTTAAAATTACAACTCTATGATTGATGATAAGTCACTGGAACTGATTTACAAAGTTGACGACTTGGGAATACATCTTTATTTTGATTTTTACTTTTTTAAACTATAGGTAGGTAAGTACCCTTAGTGTTTTGTTGGTACCATTTGCCTTAGAAATCCTGAAGGATTTTTGAAGTTTTGGCGAATGCCAATAGTTAATTGGGGGCCTCTTGGTTTTTCCAGAGAAGCAAACAGTGGGGTATGCAGAAGTTTTAGTCTTGTCGTGCAAATGAGATGTTATAGAGTTTCTGCGAATTCAGGTTCCTTGCATTTTCGTGCAGGTGTCCTTTGTTGTAATGCCTAGCTTTATCGCGCGAGCGGCTGCGTGGCTGTGTCCCGCTAGTATGCCTATAAGCAGTCTAGTCTTTTCTTGACAGCTGTTGATAGTGCGTTAGTTAAACTATAACAATTGTAACATATTTTTGCAGTCATTTATTCATGATTTTTTGTATTCCATAAATTTTCACATTTCTTATGAATTTAGTCTTTAATAAAGTCGAGTCTTGACAGTCAAGTTTTGGAGCAGTAGATCTTGAGTTCAGCGTAAAGAACGCTATCTCGATACCACTTGCTGGCAACAAGGTAATCACCTTCCGGAAATGGTAACATTTTTGTAACCCTATGCCCAACAAAATCAATGGTTAGCTTGTCCACAAATATGTTATGCTGAAATAACAAATCAAGTTAATGAGCTTAAAGTTAATTTAATCACTTTCAGATACTTACATCATATGGACATGAATGGTTCAAATTGGAGTAGGGGGCAAACAGTTCATACAAATATTTCACTACTGCATTTTGCTTTCTCCCTTTCAACAATTGACACATATCGGTGGTGACGTTATAAAGAAATGGTTTATAGCCATTCAGTTTTTGATACAATGCCGCATTTACCTGAAGTTATATTAATTAAGTTTTAAATCAAGTTCACCTTACCTTTTTTGCTCGCTCACCACTAAGTTTGTAAGAGGCAGATTTAACATTTTGGTTCTAATTGACAGATATTTGTAGGTGCGATTGACCGATTTCAGAAAACATTGGTCAAATTCCATTAAATTACGATTCGGAGAAGTACATTTAATATTTGTGAATTCGAATCGAGAATGAATCTGCCAAAAAAAACCGATTAACTTGAGTGGAAATTCATAAATACTTCATGAGACTTACCAAAGTACATTGAAATACCAGCATAAAGTGGCCAATCATTAAAGTTTTCCAGTGGTGCATCATCACAGCTCGAGTTGTGGGAACATTCTGATGTTTGTCACCAATTGCGTAATATCTTTATAAAAGGCCACATTGATGAACACTAAACTTTCGATTAAAAGGTAATTTCATGCACAATTGGATACTTAAAAAGCTTTCATAATTTTCAACAAAATTTTTTTGGTTTGTTCAATTAAGCTTAATGCAGATTTAATTATAAAATCTCTGAAATCGGTTTCAAACATTTCTTAGAATAAAAGATAAGCTACGATCAGGAAATACTCAATGTAGCCCATAAAGTTCGCAAAATAATTCTGGTTCGTTAGCAAACAAAATTTCCACACAATTTTCTGAACTTGACAAAATATTTGTGTTATTTTAACACAATAAGCTACTTTTATCCTCACTATCCAAAAATTCGGAAAATCTTTTTACACACACATTACACAAATGAAATGTTGTCATGATGCCATTCCGCCACTTGTCCTCTTTTTTCCCCCTTATGATTAATTGACATTTAAATGTGCTCTCCTGCTCTGACAGCTCTGACAAAATTGAGAGCATTTTAATATTCAGAAAAATCGAAACGAAGCTAACAAAAGCCAAAAGTCTGTCCACATGTAAATATGTACATACATACATGTTCCATCAACACTTGGACTCGAGAAAAACACCCTGATCCTTAAATAGTCGGTAGCCGAGTCTGTTTCCCCATGACGGTTTAGCGTAGTTCATTTTCATTTCACATTTGGCGCACACTTTTAAAGAACTCAACAGAAGATGAGCAACCCAATTGGCACAATGAGCAGAAGTGCGGTGTGGTGCGATTGGCATCTCGTTTTATTATTATGGGTTATTATTGCTCTAGCGTGCCAATAAAATTTTAGGAATTTAGTTATTTTTCGAAATTATGCTTTAGTATGTAATTAAGTTAAAATATTCGGCTGCACAGTGGGAGATTTGGTACATTTAGATGGAATTAATTTAAATATTTTTTGAAAAATAAATCGTCAACACTTTAAGCTTGTATGGTTATGGATATTCGATCAGCCATGAGCGTCCAATCATGCCGTATGAGAAAGCCCGTGTGCTAAAATATTTAACTTTTTAAGGTTTTGTGGCTTAGAACTTCTGAATTCCGCCAGCTGTACTTGTAATTTGTGTCTTAGTATTTATATTCTTACAGTAGCGTAACTATACCATCTGGGGCCCGTGGCAAATTCTTTTGCCTATGGGGGCCCTATCAGTAAATATCTTCACGTTGTACTCAGTTTAATTTAACATCGTGTGGAAACCTGCATTCATTTACAATGAAATAAAAATAACAATTGCAATAAGATGTTTATTAATTTCTGAAGTATTAAAGAATAGGATAGCCATGTACGTTTAAGTTTCACGTTTAGAAAAGATCTATTGTCACCATCTTTTAAGAAAGGGCCCTTAGGTTTACAATGTCCATTTTCAATCACGAACGTTTTCAGTTAGCTCTTTAAAATTACCCTTATCAGTAACAGATGGCGAAGATACAATATTGTTCATTCTAAAATATAATTCTCTTAGATTTTTGCTAGTACCTTGTTCTGGTTGTTCTGGATCTGGATAGTCACTGGTGTTAGGTGCTGCATCTGATAATTTTGGTATACTTTTAGAAAGGTCCAAGTATTCACTTTTGGAGCACTGTTCACTCGACTTTTCATTATTTGTCATCATTTTTCAAGGACCGACTAATTTTAGGTAGATTTTTATTTTTTTTCTTCAGTCTCCCTCTTTCTCTTTCGTTTTTCCTAAATATTTTCTGGAACTAGACTTTTTAATATATAACTTTCACAATCAACTTTACTTTCCCTTGGTTGGGGTAGTTATTAGTGGACAACGGATTTTACATATTTTTAAACTGATTTTTATCCAAAGTTAATGTGCACAACATTATATGTTGTGCTAACTCTTTACGAATATAAAATTCTAAAAAATTTGCTTTTAATTTCAAAATGGCTTAAATTGTTTATTTCATAAGCTGAACTGTCAGCAAGAGACAATATGCAGTGAAGAAATTGACAAAAATTGGTTAAAATCACATTTTCCCTAGTCTACTAGGATTAAAATCGGTTTGAAATATGTCTAGTTATTAGTTAGTAATTACTCTTAGTTACTTACTGTTGGCTACTTACTACATAGTTGTTGGATGCTGTTCCACAATGTTGACTCGACCAATGATGCGCACTAAGTGAAGTGCTAGTGCGACCGGGCTCTGCTTTTATAGGCCGCTGGGCGCTGCCGGCGTCGGCTGCTCTGTCGATGATAAGCCTATCGTCAGCTGTTGGTAATCGCTGTTGTGCTATCAATGGCTGTGGCGCTCGCTGGCTTCTGGCTTTGACTAAGCGCGCCTAATTTAAATCTTTTATTTGTGGCCGTTAGGCTTAAACTTAACTAGAGCGTTGAGGTACAATATTCCCAGTCAACCAGCATGAGAGCATTTTGCGAGTCTATCGCAGAATGATCACAAACGAGCTCGCATGAAAGCAAGGAATGAGAGTTCATTTTTATTGTCGCAGAGCACTCGCAAGCGAGCTCATAAGCGAGCCAACATGAGCATTTTGCGTAATTACGAAAAATATCGAGTTTGGGACCAAAACGCATTGTAAAAATATTGAAAAAATATAGACAATGTTAAAAAAACTCAAAAATAAAAAAACAAAATAAAAAAAAAAAACAAGAAAAATCGGTTTTAATTTAATGCCTTGAGTGGGATTCGAACGCATGACTTCGCCGTTGCAAGGCAGATGTCTTGCCATTCGACCACCCGGACGTGTTGATTTCGTTGTTCACTGTCATTTCGCCACTGTCACGCGCGACCCGATTGTATCGGTGAGCGTTAAGATGTCAGTCATTTGTGTAGACTGCCGCGGTCCTGAGTTCGAGTCCCAGACAAGGTGAGGCGGGGGACACTACACGGGCTCACAAAAAACTTTTTTTTATTTTAAATAAAAACAAATATTTTAAATTACTCGCAAGTACTATCAAAAAAGTCTCGCAAAAGGTACCGCTTAAAGCTACGCTAACCGTATTGCTTGCGACTTTTGCCGGGTTTACTCACGCAATTCACTCGCTTGGGATATAGTTTGCGAGAGTTTGGTTGGCTGGGTTATTATAGTTATTAAATACAATTAGGCATAAGTTGCGAGGCAATGGGGCGTTCTTATATTGTCATCATTAGGTGCGTTTTCCTGTGCTAACCTGTTTATAAATATCCTCAATATCCAGGTCCTCATGAAAAAAGTTCTTCAGTAGATGACGAGATTTGACCTCAACTTTTGAAAAAGAATTTGTACTCTGACACAAATAAATTATAAGTAGTTATTAAAAAAGTAATATTAGCTTGTCAAGATGAAACAGCCCCAAAGGGTTCAAAGCAGAGCCGAGCAAAAAATTTTGAAAGAGTGAGCGTCGTGGAACACCCGGTATGAGCGAAGCTCTGTACGAGGGATAATCTGATTTGAAATTATATTACTTGCAAAACAGTTTTGTTTTTACATTCTTCCGAAACATTTGAAGGTGTCGGAAGTTGTTCGGGACTACTCCCAATCTTTCAATCTTTAGGGACGTCTGCTCATTTTCCATTGTGTTCTAACCGTTACTATTTGACCGGAACTCGTCCATTCCAAAACTCGGGCACTCAGGTCACTCTTTTGGATTCTGTTTGGCTACTGTTTGGTTACTGTTGTGGTCACTGCTGTGGTCAGTGTTTTGGTCACTGTTTTGGTCACTGTTCTGGTCACTTTTTTAGTCACTGTTTTGGTCACTGTTTTGGTTACTGTTTTCGTCACAGTTTTTGTTACTGCTCTGGCCACTGTTATACAGCCATGCTCCGGTTTTCACTCAATTTTGCGAATTGCGATTTTAACAAATTCGTACGATTTCAATTTACAGCGCTCCGAAATTCGCAAGTTTTTTTATCATATTCATTCCCAACTTGTTTTGTGTCATTTAATAGACACTCTTATCGTATATACCATGGCCAAATCGCAAATTGCTGTTATTGTGAGCTGTTTTACCCCTTGTTCATTTTCGTGCGACTCTATTAAAAAATTGTTTTAAGTATACTCTTATCGCGAATTGAGTAGAAGAGTCCGTAAGAATAATCTTAAAATGTTACCAAACAAAAGAAAAATATTACATCGACCTTTAATATATATTTACTTTTCATTTCACGGACGCAGATGTCGCCGTTTTAAAATCGTCAAGACTATGCGATTTCCGAATGTCGGAGCACCAACTTTTACGATTTGGAGATGAAATCGCAAAGTTTTTGCGAAAGCGAAAACGGGAGCATGGCTGATAGTCACTGTTTTTTATTTATTTATTTGGTTAACAATGATCTGCTAACTTAGGCTTAATTTATATAAACATAATACGAAAAGTAATTGGATTACAAGTTGGATAAAAGTAATTGGATTACAAGTGATTCAAGGTGATGGTAAATTTCATTTAATATAAACATAAGTGACTTTTCAAATGAAAAAATGAAGTGCAGGGAATTATATTTAGAGCATAAGACCCAAAAAGGTTCATGACAAGCGTAGTGGCCGAAATGTGCGAGTAAACCTCGAGGGAACTGTTAAGTTTATTGAAAGAGAAGCGCTTAAGAATCAACCAATCCGAGAAGAAGCAAAGGTAAAAGCCTTCTAGAGTCCCAATTCGGATTGTTTCTGAACGGATACGATAAGCGATTGCTGTTCTTTGTACTGTGGGCCCCATACACTAGAGCAGTATTCCAAAATAGGTCGTACTAAGGATATCTACAAAGTTTTTGTTGTATAGGGGTCGTCAAACTCTTTAGACCAGCGCTTAATAAATGCCAATACTCCTTTGGCTTTAATTACTGTGACGGCGATGTGAGTGTTAAAACACAATTTCTGGTCAAACAGTTCACCAAGACCCTTTACATGAGATACTCGGTCTAAGACTTGATTTCCTATTGAATATGATGCCCTTGTTCCACTGGCACATTCAGTAGGTCAGTCACTGGATGAGCTAAATGACCTTATTCTCTCTGTGTATTTCCCCATAAGAGATAAATGTCCATTCGGCAGGTCATCCGCTGTGGATGATCAAATCACTGTTACTACATTTGACACTCGCACGGACACTTCTAGCTTTTTTCCGCTAAAATGCTAGATTTTCTATCGATAAGTTCAAGTGTCATCAATAGAACAGCTGATTGTGGGGTGGGAAAGGAAAGCGGCAAAACTTGAATTCTTTTTCAACACAAGCACAAACGGACATGGCTAGATCGAGTCGGCTGTTGATATACTTTAATGGGTCGGAGATGCTTCCTTATGCCTGTTACATACTTTTGCACAAACTTGCACAACCTTGTGTTATCCTAGACCAACGATAGGCACTTAATGGACCGATGCGGACTTTAAGATCTGCCCGTAATTTCTCTCAAAAAGCAATTAAATGCAAACAACTAGCAAAAAAGTAATGCGACGTTTCGATTGATTTAAGTGAGCCCCACTGTCCTAGAAGCTTAAGATTTAAAAAACTTTTGAAAAAATTTATCTTAGCTGGTAAACAATTTGACTTACCCGAACTGTTTACCAATTTTTCCAGTTCAAAATTATTTTAATGTTAATTTTTCCTATTATATTTGCAGGTCAAGATTTGGTTTCAAAATCGTCGCACAAAATGGAAAAAACAGGATAATGTGACAAATAATGAGGCGGCCGAACACAAGTCATCCAATACCAGCAAACCGACAGGAACAGAGCAGCAGGCAAAGCCGGCCACAGCAACAGGTTCGCCCGCAGCCAACAGTGTGGAGGCTGCTCCAGTAATCAAAAAGTCACCCAATGGCCAAACGGAGAAGTCGCGCAGCAACAACAACAATTCACTATCCATGGCCAATAACAACAACAACACCGAGGTCAAATTGCACTCCAAACAGTCGACTACAAAAATAAAAAAACAATTAAATGCATTGCTGGAGAAGGCCACCAAAACTACCACCAACAACAACAATACAAATGGTGGAGCAGGAGGTGAGACACTGTCAGCGTCTCCTGCCACAGGTAACAACCACAACAAATCAGCCGAGAAGCGACATCTCTCCAGCCACAACAATAACATGGAGACGCTACATCAGCGTCTGCATCAGCATGCCATACCGCTGACTGTGGAGCCCGCCGCTCCTTTGGAGCAAACTGAAAAATTGGACATTAAACTGGAGGAGTCACCGCAACATCGAGAGCTGCAATTGAGCTTGCAACGTGCGGCCGCTGCAGCAGCAGCTGCTGCTGTTGCACAACAAAATGGTAGCAACACTTCGCCATCACCGACAACAGCAACCACCACAACAACAGCTGCAGCAGCTCTGCTTACAGAAATGGACTTTGAGAGCAAGCTGGCCGCCTCCACAATATCAATTGCTTTGGGCATAACCAACCAGCAAAAGACCGAGCCTGTGGATTGTAGCGATTTGGAGGAAGACGAGGAGGAACCAGAGCCGGAGGATGAGGAGCTTGAGGACGATGACGCATCCAGCGAGCATGGCGACTCCATTGAAGCTCACGACTCTCAGGATCAGCAGCAGATCTAGAGATGGGGAGAGAACGAAAGCCAGTCAAATTAACTTGTGCCAAAAAGTCGAATATTGCTCACCAACCCCCGAAAAGGCCCGTGTTTTTAATTTGTAACTCTAATTCTAATTTTTAGTTTAATTTATTTAATTACTTATCTAAACACTATGCTTAAGCGCTGAACCTAAGTTTAGGCTTTGTAAATGTTTGCCATTAGAAACGCATTTAAAAAATATTTGAACTTTCGAGAATTTCATGTGATAACGTATACGAGGAAACTGAGGAGGAGCACGGCCAGAGCAGTCGGAATAAAGATTTTACCACTTGGAACTACTTGAATTACATGTTGTATATATATATGTATTTTTAGCAGGGACCGGGAAATGGAATAGCTTTTAATTTCAAAATTACGAAATGACATTTATTTTTTAATATCTTCAACTGATTACTTTTAAGCCCCACACCAAAACCTAAGGACGCAACCATGTTTTTGTTTTGAACTAGAATCCCAAATCAAAAAAAAAAAAACATTTCTTATGAATTTTTTAAATTAAGCTCGCAAAAACTTGTTTTCTTTAAAAAGTTTCGTCCTAAACCACTGTAAGTTTCGTACAACTCAACCGACTTAGAAAAAGGATACACAGAAAAGCTGCTGATAAGTAAGTCCCAAGCACTTTACACATAAAGTTAATCGCTCCCGAACGATGTGGCTTAAGACGTCAGATAAAGTTTTTTATTTAAATTTTTTTCCAAAATGTTGCAACTTCAGAAATTCAGGAAAACTCGAAATTATTTTCTTTGGTGAGTTTATTGTAATGATCATAAAAAAATTTCTTGTTGGTGTTGGACAAAAGACCTATAGCAACAAGATAAGTAACGGCCATACAAGGGAACATACATACAAGTGCCGAAAAAAATTTGCACGCAGACGCATGTGTAAAAAGAAGGTCCACATCGAAATTTCCCTGACATTCACTTGTATAGCCGTTACTTATCTTGTTGCTCTAGGTCTTTGAACCGAATACCGTTTACCGTTATTGTTTGAACCGATAGAACCGGAACAAAACCGAAACGTTGGTACCGGTAAGGCGACCTAGCAATAGAGTTTGAAAATGTTCACAAGAAATATTAAAAAGTAGATATTAAAGCTTTAGTTTGAGTTTGTCTTTACCTTCGCACATTTTTTTTTGTCCGATTTTAATAGTGAACGCTTGTTATTGATTTGGAAACATGGACAAAATTGGTCCTCGTTATGTGATATCAATACTTTCATATAAAAGGTCTTAGTCCAACTAATATTAAAAAGGAGCTGGATTCTACCTCGTAATTCTGTTCCCTCGTTTACAACAATAAAATATTGGGGGCTGAGTTTAAGCGAGGTCGTTTTGCTGCGAATATGAACATCGTACTGGGCGTCAAAATGAGGCGACCACTTCAGAAATGGTGGCCAAAATTAAAAAATGTGTATGAGTGCCGGCGATTGAAAGTTCGTGGTAGCTGAATGTGTAGGCATTTCGAAAGTGCTGTACATCGGATATTATTGGACATGAAAAAGTTGCGAAGATAAGTGCCGCGTTTGTTGACTTTAGAACAAAAACGCCGGTTCACACCTCGCCGTGAATGGCAAAATTAATAATATTCCAGATAGCTCCTTAATTCTATTTCAAACTTGAAAAAATGGCTCGGAGGAAAAAGATTTGGCAACAATGAAAGGTGGAGTCCGAGGTTAATGCCTATTTTGAAGAGCTTCACAGTTCTTATTATAAAAAGGTATCGAAGCTATTGAACATCGCTGGGATTTTTGTGTTTTAGTAAAGGGAGACTTATAGTTGCTTGGTGAAGTAGGAGTCATTAAATTCCTTGGGACATCTTGCCTTGTTTGCAATGATCGCTATATGATTATTAAAACATAACTTGGGAACAAATTGAATACCCAAGTCACCTACTTTTTAGATGCGTTCCAGTGGGATGGTATCAATCGTATAATTAATCTCGTAAGGTTGATTTCGACTAAAAGTCATACATTTACAGTTGCTGAGATTAAGAGGAAGGCTATTAATCGAGCACCAGGCGTGAAGAGAGTTTAAATCGGATTGAAGCAGAAGAGGAGACGCAGCGTCATTGTACGACATCAATGCAATGCGAATGGGATAAAACTTGAGGGATATCATTTATAAAAATAGGGGAAAGTTAACTTCGGCTTGACCGAAGTTTTGTATACCCTTGCAGCTTCCATTAAAAACAAAAAAGTTTTTCTAACAATTTACTAACGATATAGATGTCTGATTTCGACCAAACTTGGTAAAATCATGGAAAAGCATAATACACTGTAAATTACGAAATTTGCAGGCGATCCCATTTAAAAAAAAAAAGTTTTTCTCACTAGAACTTCTTTTTCGACCGATCATTCATACTGCAGCTATATGCTATAGTCATCCGATTTTGATAAAACTTTTTAGAAATGTGTTAAGGTATATAAAATAAGAATATGCCAATACAAAGGACGTTTTCATGAAAAACAAAGTAGTTTTTCGACCGATCGTTCCTATGGAAGCTATATGCTATGGTCATCCGATTTCGACCAAACTTTGTAGAATTGTGTAAAAGTATATAAAATAAGTGTATACCAATGATAAGAACGTTTTCATTAAAAACAAAAAAGTTTTTCTCACTAGAACTACAGTAGCGGACAAAGATTTTTAAATTGTGTTTAATGTTTCAAGAAAATTTGTATTAAACTTATTAAACGAATGTATTTGCTAACCAACACAACTCTTATTTCGATTCCAGTGATGTTTTTTTTTTTTTTAAATCTTAAATTAAAATTATTGATACTTTTTCAAAAACAGAGGAACTGAAACAAAATTTTTTTTTATTTCGAAAGTAAGTTACAATTTATTTGAAAATAGTGTATTTTTAATGGAATATTATACTACTAAAAAAATTAGCTTTCAATATTTTGTTGGACCTCCTTTGTTTTTTATGACCGCCTTTATCCGTGTCGGCATAGAATCCGCTAGATATTTGATTGTTTCAACGGTTATATCTTTGTACCAAACATTTTCCACAATTGAATCAAGATCTTTTACAGTTTTGGGTTTCTTCTTCGTTATTTTAACCTTTAAAATATGCCAAAGATTCTCAATCGGGTTTAAATAAGGACTATTGCCTGGCCAGTCCAACGAAGTTATTCCAACCCTCTTCAAATATTTTGTAATCTAAAAAAAGGAAACATACTAAAAAGTCAAGAGCTTAGGTATCACTTATACAATAAATAAAGGAATTTAAAAAAAATATTACTTACCGATTTTGCACGATGGCAAGGAGCAAAGTCGTCCTGAAAAATTATTTCATCGGCATACGAAAGATGCTCCTCAATAGATGGTACAAGATGATCGTCCAAAATTTGTTGGTACTTTTTGGCGTTTACTGTTCCATCAATTAGTGCCAGATCTCCAACTCCAAAGTAAAAAAAGCATCCCCAGACCATGCCTGACCGTCCGTCGTAGGCACTCACTTTTGAACCTTTCTCCGACTTTATACGTCGCACGTAGGACATACCATCGGAACCAAAGAGGTTTATTTTGGACTCATCTGAAAATATTACGTTCCTCCAATCGTTTAGGGTCCAAGATTCGTGCTCTTTAGCCCATTGTAGCCGTTTTTTACGCATTTTAACGGTTAAAACCGGTTTTTTTTTGCTGGTCTGCGCCCATTAAGTCCTGCATCCTGAAGGCGTCTTCGTACTGTTCGAGTGCTAATATCGACTCCTTCCGACTGAACAAACGAAAATCTTATATCTTCTACAGTTTTGAATCGATTGGCCATGCTTATGCGCTTTATAATACGATCTTCCTGGTCGTTGGTCTTCTTCTTTCTTCCTGTCCCAGGGTTTCGCTTCAGAGTTCCGGTTTTTTCAAAATTCTTTAAGAAATCCCCGACAGAAGATTTACTAAAGCCAACTTTAGCGCTTATATCGCGGAGGCTTAAATTTTCCGATCGCAAAGCCAATATGGCAACTTTATCAGCTTCAGTCATTTTCGACATGTTTCAATTTTGTTTTTTCCGCACCAAAAGCTTTAAAGTAAAGTAAAACAGCTGTAAGTGAAAGGGCCAGGGTTGCTTCTTTAGAGGGCCTGTTTCGCGAGTGAAGTTGGTTGAAGAAAACTTGTGGGAATCAAAAGCTTAGGACACAATAAACTGGGCGGTATTTTAATACTAAATACTTACTAGATAACACGAAAAAACATCCAAACCGATTGAACCTTTTTTACATATTTTAAGCCCGTTCAAAGTTTGCATATAGAGGCTATACTTAGGTGTCCGGATTTCTATGTCCGCTACTGTAGTTTTTCGACCGATCGTTTCTATGGCAGCTATATGCTATAGTCATCCTATTTTGACCAAACTTAGTGAAATCGTGGGAAAGGATAGTAAACTAAGAAATACGTACTTTGGAGGCGTTTCCATTAAAAACCAAAAAGTTTTTCTCTCTAAGACTAGTTTTTCGACCGATCGTTCCTTTGACAGCTATATGCTATAGTCATCCGATCCGGCCGGTTCCGACAAATGTGCAGCGTATTTGTACCAAAAGACTTCGTGCAAAGTTTGGTGAGGTTAGCTTTAAAACTGACGGAGGAGATAGCATAAAAACAGACAGACAGACGGACGGACAGACGGACAAGGCTAAATGAACTCAGCTCGTCATGCTGATCAAGAATATATATACTTTATGTGGTCGGAGATGCTTCCTTCAATGCGTTACCAGCATCCGCACAATTTTATAATACCCTCTGCAAGGTTATAAAAAAATAAGTAGTTTGATTGTATTTTTGAATGATTTTCTTAGGCTTTTAAAAAAGTTTTTTGTACGTTTTCGGTCGAGAACTCAATTATTTTTAAATGTTTTTGGGCTTTGTATCCAAACTACTAAGCCGATTTGAAAACAATGTTTTACTCGATCATTGAAAATTCAATAAAATTTCGATTCACGTCTTGCTTGGCATCATCAAAAGTTTCCGAATTGCTTAAAAAATAAGTGTACCTAACGGAATTATTAAAAATGGTTTCCATAAAAAGTTTTTGAAATCGATTTTTGAGTTCAGCATTCGAAAATACTTTAATAAAAACTCTTTAATTTTTGTAATTTTGTAAACTTTTATAAAGTTTTTTACAATTGGAAATGTTGTTCGCAAGTTGGGTGTAAAATTTGGGTTAACTTTCGAAAATGTAAAAAAAAATAATTCAAAAATTCTTAAAAAGTATTTTTTGTCTCTAAGTTTTAAAAACCAAGTTTTTCGTGATGTCCCCAAAAAAAGGCAAAAATTAAATAATGTAAAAATTGTCCTTTAAGAAGAATTCATATTTGGGATTCTCCTTTTTAATATAATTCCATAACAGTCATTTCCGGTCCCTGGCATTTAGGTACATATTTATTAAGTGTGTTTGTACAAAAAAAAAAAGAAATTCTAAAATTAAAAAATTCAAACGCAGAAATAAAAATTCGAAAAAATCACAAACGTCGCTTTTTATGTGCATTACTCGCTTCGGGCACATCCACCACACCCAGTGAGGTAATCAGAAATTCGGCAAAATCATTTGGTGTCTCCGGCGAGTATACCACCTCCAGCTTGCGCACGGTCAGCAACTGATCCGCCACCCGATGCTGCTTGGGCACCTTGGACACACGCAGACGCGTTCGACCCAAATGTGCCCACTGCAGGCCCAAACAGGGCACATCCTGCAGAGGTTTGTGCTTGGACTCAGCACTGGCTGCCATTTGATTCACGCACACCACGGCACAATTGTACTTATCCGCATAGCTAATGAGATCATTGGCCAGACGTCGCATATCACGGGCACGTTGCAAAAAGTCCGTGTACAGGCGAAAGACGGCGGCCACCGAATCGATAATGATCAAGCCAATGCCATGTTGCTGCAGCAGCTGGGGCAATCGCCGGCCGATGCACTCCAGCAGGGGCTTGCTCTCGTACTGATGCTCAATGAAAATGTTGCCCAAAAAATTCAGTTGCTCCTGGGGGTAGCGTGCCTCGAAGGCTTTGCTCATCTGCAGCAGACGACGCGAGGGAAAAGCCTCTTCCGTGCATATAAAGGCAACTCCGCGGCCCAGGCCACCCAGTTGCAGGGGCAGCTGAACGCAGAGCGAGAGTTGCAGCAACAACTGCGACTTGCCCACGCCCGACACACCGCAGATCTCGGTGATGCCTCGCGTCACAATGCCTCCACCCGTACAGCGATCCAAAGCGGAGCAGCCAAAGCTAATGCGTGACCATTTCACCATGGCCAGCGGCTTAAACAGAGAATCCGCTGGACATAAAATAAAGTAAAGTAAGTAAGTAAATAAAGGCTGAGCCCCGCTCAAGGATCACCTGCCAGTGGAGTCTCTGCTAGCCACTTGGCTGCTGCCTCTTTCAGTACTCGCACATCCTCCGGCGTGCATTTACGCACCAGCGTATGCAGAGCCTGGCAGCGCGTGTCCAGAAACTGTATCCTGGGCGTGGTCAGCACAGCCTCCGGTGTAAGCACATTGACTAAGTGGAATAGGAATACATTAACAACGCCTTGAAACAAATTTGAACTCCTCTTCCTCCTCTGCTTACGACGCTCCGCAATTTCTCTTATGTGCTCCGGCAATTGCTCCAAAAAGTTTGTCATCGCTGCGGAAGCGCCGCTCCGGCATACCTGAGCCTTGCGTGCCTACACTAACACGTAAGGTGTCTCAACACCTTGGAATGTTGCATTTTATTGATCAAACAACAAAGGGATTGAGATTGAGTTCCTGCTGAAGTGAAAAGCGCGAAAATTGAAATACGAATGCGATCAGCTGTCTTGCACAGCTGCTCAACATTAACCCTTGAGCGAGCCCAAGCACAGTGGTCCAAATTGCTGCGCTAGCGGCATTTAATTATTAAAACGAAAAATAAAGAGATATCGCAATAGCTACATGATTTGACAAAGTTTCACCGAAATAAGGCCATTGCATCTTATGGATCCCATACAAACACTATAATGAAAATGATGAAATTGCGCAAAATAAATAATTTTTATGTTTATAATAGTATTTTACTTATATTTAAACCGAATACACCACTCTTGTTTTTATCCACATATCGAACTATCTGCTCAACTGAATGTTCCAGCTTTCTTCTGCATTTCCGACTGTATAAAGTATATATATTCTTGATCAACATCAACAGCCGAGTCGATAAAGCCATGTCCCTCTATCCATATTTTTCCAAACTTTCGAAGGGCTTTAAGGTTTAGGATTTTTACCGATCCTGGAATATTTACTGCGTTCTTGGCATTTTTGGTATTGCCTTACCTTCGAAAGTTGGGAATTATTTTTTGAACCGATGAACCAAGACAGTCCTTATTCCCGATCGGTTAGCATCCCTGAATTAAACCCTTAAATTTCATAAAAAAAATAATGGATTTCTTTTTACTACACCTTTTATGTATTGGACAATTACCCAGTAGCGCTAGCAATTGTTAAGGCCGAGTCTATTATATCGTTTTATGCCGCCAAAAGGTATAGAAGATAAGCGGCCTAAAACTTCGAATCCGCAGAGTTGATAGCCAGAAGCATTCGCTAAGAGCCTTATGGTAATTCTCGTGAGGTTCATAATAAAAGGGGATTAGGTCTTCGGCAGTTTTCGCCTTCGCTAGCTACTGTCGGCAGTTGTAAAGTTTATGTTATCTTAAGAGCCAAGAGAGTAAGAGAAGCTCGCCATTGTCCGATTTGGCTGGAATTTGTTGATGAGCCTGAAAAATATAGGTTTCTGAGTTAATTAGCATAATTTTTAGTATTTTTAGATGTCCTACGATTGGGGTGATCTTAAGGAGACAGAATAAAAACAGCTAATATCACAAATTTACATTTAAGCCAGAGTAAATAGCAAACTTTCCTAATGCATTTTCGGGAACTAAACTCGAGGAAATTGTCCGTTTTCCCCAAGAGGTCTAAGAGAAATTTGCATAAGCTTGTGTTGGACGTGGTTTGTTCACATTTTTAGTTCCTGCTGAAACATTAATTATCGTACTTAAACCAAATTTGTTTCCACGTGGACTGAATTGAATAACGATTAAGAAAAATCAAAGTTTGGTTCTGGTTCTTAAGGGGGTTGACTTGATTAAAGCTTAGAACTTTGAATTTGTTATCATATATTTAGTAACTGTTTAAGTACATTTTTCGCTATACAGCTCGGCGAAGTAAGTCATGTTAAAAAAGGTACAGCATTGGTCAACACGATTCCGGCCGACTGGGTGATCAAATTTCAAAATGGAAAAAAAAACGTTTTTTAATCTGTGTGACTGTAGCTACGAGATGAACTAGGGTAATTTGAAAATATTGAAAAATACAAATTTTACGAGACTTAGAATTTTTTTTCCAAAAAAACACTTTTTTGGCGCGTTTTGTTGCATAAAAAAAAAGTTGAGAGTGTGGCTTACACTCACGGGGCGTTGATGTTAAATAGGTTGTATACGATATGCTCCGCCTTTCACATTCCTGCGGTTGTACGTTACATTATACTCTTCATCTTCTTTGGCCATCACAACCGTTTTACGGTCTCGGCCGCTGCCACTAATGCCCGCCACTCGCCTCTGTCCCGAGCGACATTCCACCAGGAGGACACTCCCAGCTTCGCAATATCTCCATGGACCTGGTCGCGCCATCTCCGCTTCGGTCTACCCTGCGGGGGAATGCCTCCCAACTCGTTCGCATGCCGACTGTACACCCGTTTTGCTGGAGCGTTATCATCCATACGGGTAACATGTCCTATCCAGCGCAGCCGCTGTTGTTTTATGCGCTTGACTAGGTCAGTGTCCCCATAGAGCTCATACAGTTCGCGATTCATTCGGATGCGAAATTCGCCGCCAACGTTTAGAGGTCCATAAATCCTCCGAAGAACTTTTCTCTCGAACACGCCAATTGCCGCCTACATTACATTATACTCTCCATATTCAAAACTCGATACTCAGTAATGGATAATAGTACTCGATTCTAAGTATTTGATACTAAGTTTTCGATATTAAGTACTTGATACTCAGTATTTGATACTCAGTATTAAGTACTCGGTACCAAGTTCTCGATTCTCAGTACTTGATTCTAAGTATTCGATACTAAGTACTCAATATTAAGTACCCGACTCTCAGTATTTGATAGTCAGTACTCAATTCTAAGTATTCGATACTTATTACTCAATATCAAGAACTCGATACTCAGTACCCGACTCTAAGTATTCGATACTTAGTACTCGATACTCCGTACTTCATTCTAAGTATTAGAGAGTAAGTATTCGACACTTAGAACTCTAAAGTAAGTAAAGTAAAATGGCTTGTCAGGTTAACATAGCCCCAAGGCTTGTCAAGTTCACACAGCCCCAAAGGGCCAAAGCCGAGCCTCTCTCAATCTCTTGGCTCGTGCGCTTCCAATTTTAGCACAAGAGAAAGCGGCCTACAGCTTACTAATTACTACAAAGCTGGCGCCAACAGCAAAGATGTGTGGCCGGGTGTAAAGTTTATTCAAAGAAAAATCTTTTCATTAGATGTTCCGAGGCGGGATCGAACCCACGACCTCTTGCACAGCGGTCGCGCACACTAGCCGCTGAGCCACCCGGCCACACGCTCGATTCTAAATATTCGGCTCTAAATACTCGATGATAAGTTTTAGATAGTATTCTGTGTGTTTGTTTTTGTCTTTGATTTTGTCTTTTGTACCTGGTGGGTGGGTGTACCTGGCCAGCCAACTGATATTTCAATCATTTTTTTTAAATATAAAAAATTAAATATTTAGTTCAAACTTTTTATTGTCTTAAGGATACACATTTTATGAGGGATTACTGAAATTTTTAAAGAAAAATATTAAAAACTCTGCCATTGTGACATCATTTCCGGCAAGTCTTCGGGAATAAGGTGCGTCCGCGTTGCCAGCATATCTCCTAGCAGGATAATCCGAAGTGAAAATAAAAAATACACTTGTTTAGTTAAGACTCTAAAGCTATATACTCAGAAAAGCTAAATCGATTTAGCTGGGGTCAACTCCTTATAAAAAAAAGCTAGCTAAACGGTTGCTAAGACTTTTAGCTGGCCTCTTAGCTTGAGCCGTTCTCAGACAAGCTAACTGCCTTAGCTCATACCAGCTAAAAGCGCGTGGCGCCGCAACCTTGACTGGCTTTGAGCAGTCACACTGTACCCTTAGCTGGGACTCCAGCGTAAAAAGTTGTATTTTTAGCAAGGTCTAGATTTAGTTTGTCTGAGTACATAGCTTAAACTAGAACTTGGACGAAGAAAAAAGACAAAGAATGGAAATTGGATTTTTGGCAGAGGTTTTTACAAAAAAAAAAAAAAAATTTTGGTAAAATTTCGAGTCATTTTTTATTTTTAGTTGTAATTGAACAAAAAACTATTCTTCGTCCAAGTCCTTGTAAATTGTAATTCGAAGACCTGTTCAAAATTTCATCAAGATCGGTTAAGTAGTTCTCGAGATATCTGACAACGAGAAACGCGTAAAGCTGCTCCTTTATACCCTGGAGCCCGCATCGACTTGAAATTTTAGGACAATAATCTAGAGATGTTGTAAAATTTAATAAGACAATAAACAAAATTATTTTTGGAAGCCGTGAATCCCTTTGTACCCCTTAAGATTTCTTTATTTTGATTTAAGTACGAAAAATATTAACTTTTCTGAGAAATTTCATTTTTTTCAGCAAGTTTAAAAAATTCCCTAAATCTATCTGCCAATCGAAAAAATTAACTGGCTTGTAGACCATTGCATTCCCAATTTTACTACATTTACACTTTTTTGATATCATCGCGCTTTTAGAAGTTATGGCCCAAAAACTATTGAATTGCCTAGTATTTACCAGCAAAATGTCTTATTAGGAAATAACGTCTGTTTTTAAGCTGTCTTTCGAGTTTATGCGCGCATGCTGCTTTGGATATTTTTAGAAAGGTTTTGGGGCTAATCTTCACATTTGCAGAATTATCAATGCCTCAGTGATTACGTACTCACAGCTACAGGTCCACAAGTAACTATGTCAATCCCACAAGGGTTAATTGAAATTGGGTTCAGGCAGCAAATAACTTTGGTTTACATAATAAATGTTTTTCAATCATATTTAATTTGCGTAAATTTTTGCACAAACTTCAGCTAATACACACAAAGCCAGATCAATCCGATAGTTGGTATGATGAGGCAACTGTGGCCTGGTCAGGCCAGAACAGCCTCACACTCTCCTCTAATCTTCTGATGCGCTGCGGGATTTGCATGTTGTGTTGACTTGCGGTTGGAGTTGGACTTAAGCTAACTGTTGTGTGGGCACCTCTCTACTTGGACGTGGGCTTGGAGAGTTCAGCCAATGCCCGTTCCTCGGCCTCGGCGTTGCGCTTCTTCTCCTCGGCCAGTTTGACATCACGTACGGCCTTCTGTTGTGCCTCGATTTCGCGTACCTTCACCTCTTTCTTGGACAGACGGCTCTGATGGGCAGCTCCGTAGGCAATGCCCACCAGCAGAAGGGACCAACGGCCGAATTTGATGAGCGGCGAGACACGAACTGGAGCCTGAGACATTTTGGTAAAGCAGAGCACAGTTATGTAATGGTCCAAACGAAAGCTGCAAGAGAAAGAAATCGAGGTAAGTAAATCGAATCGGTGAAGCAGAGCCAAAGATAAACTAAAGCACTTAGAGTTATTCTCCACTTAATATGCAAAAAATTGTATTTAGATTACCAAATAGAGGGGCGACTGCAATTGGTAAAAATATAACCTTAAAGCAGCTGTCAGACTGACAAGTAAGAGCTATCGATATATCGATAGTTTTGTAGCGACAGGGTGGCCAACACACAAAAACATAAATATTTAAATGATTTTATGTATAGAAGAATGTTTTTCTATATGGCTTAAATTTTCAAAGTAAATGTGCTTAGTTGCTTTGTTTTTTTTTTTTTTTTTTAAGTTTTTATCAAACCTTATCACAGCTGTATGATGTTACCCAACACTACTTCACGGTGAATGTCATTTAAGAAAAGTTAGCTGGAGAAAAATTGTTTTGTGTTAAAAATGGACCTTAGCAGCTGAAATAGCAGGTGCCTACGTATAACATACTTACTCTGGAGCTGCCGGAAGTTTAGATCTATTGAAAGCAGCTGCCGTATTAAATGCAAACCCCTAAATTCCCACACAGACCTTGAGTGGCTGCACACACACACACTCGCTGGCACGCACTCACATATACACACACAAAAACGTCGTCGCAGTCCCTGAAGTTGTTTTTGGCCAAATTAGCGAGCTAAAAAAAATTTTAAAATTTAAAACAAAGGATTTTTGCAACATTATGGTGAATGTGCCACCGCCTCTGTTGTGTAGCACACCGCCACCCATTGATTTTGGCGAGGACGATGAGGATTCAGGCTTACCCACGACTATACACTTGGATGAAGGTGACGAATATTCCTCCTCCGACTTTGGCTTAGTCATCAGCAGCAGCAACAACAACAACAATAACAACACACACGAAGCCGAGCTTAATGGAAAAGGTGAATGTTTATTATTTTACGCTTTGATGAAATTTTAGCTTTTATTTTGCTTAAACCTTTAGGCGGGCCACCTGATCTAAGTCAAGTCAACACAGTTGAGGCGTTCAATTACCAAGTGAAATCAACGCATGATTATTCGGATGTTTATCATGAGCCGCCTCCTCCGCTAAACGACATGGAAGAGGAGGACGAAGAAGCTGAAGAAGAAGAGGAGGAGGAGGAAGTCCACACACATGAGAATGTGCCCTCTTTAAAATTGGATAGTCTCAGTTTGTACTCCAGTGAAAGTGTCTCAGAATCACCGCTAGCACCCCCAGTGCTGAGCCATCAGGTTACGCTGGAGGATGTGTCCGATGACAGCGATGAGGAGTGTTCACCAAAGAAACCCAAAGAACTTTATATACCTGAGGGTGCGCAAGATTTCTTTGCCATTGAAATAGTGGCCACGCCCACAGAGAAGGAGGCGGAGGCTCTCCAGACAATCGGATCTTCGTGCGAATCGGGTATGTACACCCAACCATCATTTTTAACCCCTATCTCCTTTTCCCATTCCATTTTCCTTATTTGAGCCTGACTGCTCAGAATACTACTCCTATGCGTCGGTAATGTCGAATCAAATCTCGGGGTTCAAAAGTGGTGGTGCCCTATATGAAAGTGCAAGATCACCATAAGAGACTATTCATTTGAGTGCCACGAGTTGACAACATACCTTTCCGCGAACCATGTTTTAGTCAAACCACCCAGAATCAAGGAAAAAAACCAGGCCAACTGAGAGATGCACTCAGAGCCGCAAATCCGCGAATCGACGATGATCAATGAGCACTGAAAAAAGAGCTGCCTTGTCCAACAAGAAGCTTGCGATATAGGTTCTGCCAAACTGTGGAAAACCATCGAAAGTTTGACAGCAGACCTGAGGAGGCAAGATCACACCGCAAGATTGAACCGCGGTTTCGGTTCGGTTCAGTCTTAACCAGAGCTCGCAAATAACAATTGACCGTTTTTCCCTTTGCTGTTTACTAAAAACTATACACGCTCTTTTTCTAAGCAGAACACTTCGTTTCTCTTAGTTTTTGTTTTCAGTTGACTGTTCTCAGTTGAGCTATTCTTGTTATGCTCATTCAATAACAACTTATAGAGAGCGATACGGCTAAGCGCTCGCACATTTAGAGTCAGCAGATGAGCAAAAAATGAACGGCACATCGTAAACGGTCTTAATTTTTTTTTTTTGTTTTTTTTTTTTTATGTGTGTGCGTAGCTTGTGTGATTTACTATCCCAAACAGACGCCTCACTCGCACCTACACACATACAAACGCAAAAGACTTTTATATTTTTCGCTCGCGACGAAGCGGTCTGCGAATGAGCAGAGCAAAACGGAAAAAAACAATTGGTTGATCGTTGAGCACTGATCGATTTATTTAAGTCTATGTGAACGGTTCATCTCTGACTCTTTGCTCAAAGGGTCCGTAGATAACTGTTATTTTTGGACAGCTCTAGTCTGAACTTATTATTTATTTTATGAAAGGCTGTCTCGGTTTTGCAAAAAGTTCGGGAATTTGGCTGGCATTGCATATGCATTGACATTGATACTTACTTACTTTATAATCTGAGCGGAAAGTTATTTTTCGGGCTTTTGAAGTTACGGCAAGCTTAAAAACTGCCAGAAACTCATTTCTGTTCTAGGATCGTCCCTAATTCCGTCGAATTTCAACCCTTACAGCCAGTACTTAAGGATAACTCCACGATTTTAGCCTTAATCTGTTGGGAAAGTATTTTTTCTCAACAAATTCAAAGGTAAGGCAGTCCGAAAAGTTTAAAACTCGTCGGATCGACCTTTATTTCACCGAACCTCAAGCCTCGAAGGTAAGGGAGTCCGAAAACGTTTTAAAAACTCATTAATTTTCTTGGATCGCCCTTACTTTCACCCTATCTAAACTCTTAATGCCCTTTTTTTTTGAGTATATCGTCTCGATTCATGGGTAATCTGGTCGAGCAATTTTATTTTTGGACTTTTAAAATTGTGCAAATACAAAATGGTGCAAAGTTCCGCAGATTCCCTTTTATTGATACGTCTGTTTTTTCATTTTCCCCTTAAATCTGTTTGAAAAGTTATTTTTTCGGACTTTACAAAATTACGGTAGGTCCGAAATGAAGTCCGGTCTTAACTTTAACATTCAAAAATTACATTAAATCTGTCCGAAAATATATTTTTCGTTCTTTTAAGGCCCCCATTTTTCGATTTTTTTTCTCATTTTTTTTGGGTTTTTTGGGTTAGATATTTAAAATTATTATCCTAAAAGGGTTTTTGGAAAATTTGACGATTGAAGCAATGATTTTGCCTAGCAGACGCATTAACATAATACTTAAAACTTGAAACGCGTTTTTCAAAATTATTCACAGCTTTTCTCAAGTTTTACTAAACTGATTTTGATGATGCAGGGCTAAGGCCCGAACCTCGATTATTAAAAAAACGAGAGCGTACGTATAGCCTTCCCTTATGTTTGTTAGCAGAGCATTAACATTAGAGCTAACAAGCTAACAATAGCTATTAGAGCTAACAATAACAAGTTCTATAGAACGTGAAGAGGAAGAAAAAGAAAAAAAACTTATGATAATAAATAATAAGAAGAAAAAACTTAACCTCTGCTAAGGCAAACAAATTAAAATATAGTTTTAAATTTAAGCAAAAATCAAAGAAAATTAGGTTAACACAATAAAATAAAAGAAGAACCGAAAAGTCTCCGACCCGGTGGGGGAAGATTTCGTAGCCAGTCCGGCAAGCTATGCCCCTTCTCATAGCTGGGTGTAGTCAGAGACTTTCCCGGAGATATACGTAGGGACTTTTTTAAGGAGAAGAGAGAGATCTGTTAAGAGCAAGTGTTAAAGATTGTTAAAATTTTTACACGAGACCCGAAAACGATTGTGCTGGGCATAATCAGTTTTGCAGTTTCTAATTGGCCAGGAAGGAACAGAGAAGTAAGGGCGACGTAAGAGTTCAGAGGAATCTACATTACCGATAATTAACTTATGAAGAAAAGAAACATCTAAGACTGTTTTACGGTTAGCTAGCGAGGGAAGATCGATAAGCAAGAGTCTGCTGGAATACGATGGCAAACGAAGGTTAGGGTCCCAATTTATGCCACGATCAATATGCTTTTTATGCTGCGGACACCATACGGACAAACAGTATTCAAGCGCGGGACGGACTAGAGCAGTATAAAGAAGCTTTTTGGTGTAGGGATCATTAAATTCCTTCGAACTACGTTCAATGAATCCAAGTGCACAATTAGCCTTATTAACGATATAGGAGATATGATTATTGAAACTCAGTTTTGGGTCAAAAAGAATTCCAAGATCAACTACATCCGATAAACGTTGGAAGGCTTCATTAACAATCGTGTAGGAAACCAGCAAAGGTTTGCAACGATGGAAAGTCATAAACATACACTTGGAGCAAATAAGGTGTAATTGATTGACCAAACACCAAGCCCGCAAAGAGTTAAGATCATCTTGCAATCCAACTGAATGCATAGGGCCGTTAAAACATAAAATAAGTTTTACGTCATCGGCATATATAAGTATCCGAGAATGGGATAATATTGTGGAGAGATCATTAATAAAAAAAAGTGAAAAACAACGGACCTAGATGGCTACCTTGAGGTACCCCAGAGGTAACAAACACAGGCCTTGAAATATTAGAACGTAGCAGAAAATTGGAAGGAAATCCCAATCGATCGAGCTTAAAGAGGTGATCAAGATTCACCGAGTTAAAGGATTTACTGAAGTCGGTGTAAATTACATCAGTTTTCTTTTTCATAAGGAATCCATCATTAACCAAAGAAGTAAATTCAAGCAAATTGGTTGTGGTTGACTGACGCTTCATAAATCCCTGCTGGAAAGATGATAAAATCGATTTACAATAATGCTTACAGCTTAGAGGTGGATGTTACAATCTCTTCAAATAATTTAGGATTAGCGGAAAGCTTAGTAATGCCTCGATAATTGGAAATATCATATGTATGGAGAGGAATAATATAAGACTCTTTCCAAAGAGTTGGAAAGACTGAAAAATCAAGTGATAGATTGAAAAGCTTAAGCAACGGTTTGCATAGGAAACTAGAGCACTCTTTGAGCACACAACTAGGAATGTTGTCAGGCCCAGGGAAGTTTTGGGATTTCAAAAAGGAAAGTAGAGAGGTTTCAGAAATTGTGGGAGCACATATTAACTTGGAAGACGAATTGTTATAAGGATAAGAAGATTTAGTGTATTGGACAGAGAAATAAGTGGATTGGAAGAAATCAACGAATAAGTCAACAGCAGTGGAATCATTTCTGGCCTTTTGGTGACCTAGGAAAAAAGAGGAAGGCAAAGCAGAAGATTTACGCTTAGAATTCACAAAACTAGAGAATTGTTTAGGATCCTGTGCGAATTGAATTTGGCACCGGGCAAGATATTTGTTATAGCACTCAGAGTTAAAAAGTGTAAAGTTAGATTTTGCTATTGAGTATTTAGAAAAGTCAATTGCAGAACCAGTTCGTTTATACTTTTTGAAACATCTAGACTTAGTATTTTCCAAATTGGAAAGTTTTGGACAATACCAAGGGGGATTTAGTGACTCGGATTTAGTGACGCTATTAGGAATGCATATTTCTAAAAGAGAATAAATAGATTCATAGAACAAGGTTACAGCGAAATCGAAATCAACCGCATTATACAAAGGAAACCAGTCGGTTGTACAAATAATTTGATTGAGCAAAGTAAAGTTTCCTTTACGAAAGCAGCGACGGGGTTTATTAGGAATAACGGTAGTTGAAACGGCAGGCCCTGATACTGAAAGCGAGATTTCAAGTGTAGGATGGTAAGAATCTTCGGGAAGAGACTAGAGTCTTGTTGCTGTCAGTGATAAAAAAAGATCTAACAATTTATTTAAATTGTTTTGTACAGGATTTATTTTAAAAAGAGACATGTCAAGCAGACCCCGGAGATTCGACTTCCTTTCTATCTTCTATATAATCCAACTCTCTATATCATCACTATTTACATTCATTCTCTAACATACACTCTTTCTCTCCCACTCTTAAGAACAACCTGAAAAAACAAGAGCAGCTACAACAACAGAGAAGGAGGTACCTAAGCCAAAAGAAATATCAACGGAGGAGGTTGATGATGATGACGACTTTGGTGATTTTGCGGACTTCTCAGCGATACCCTCGCAGGAAAAGCCAGCTGCTGCTCCTCCTCCCCCTCCTCTTCCTGCTCTGCCTACACTTTCTCCATCCTCTCCGGAGTGTCAGGAAGACGGCTTTGATGACTTTCAAGAGTTTGCTAGTCCTGTAAAAGAAGATGACGATGATTTTGGTGACTTCTCAGAGCCCACATCAGCACCTGTTTATAACACTGTGGTACCTCCACCTCCTCCACCTTCGGCTGTCGTTCAACTGAGCCTCAATGAACGTATTCAGCCCGTGCTAGAGCTGATGTTTCCCTCTGCTAAAGAATCTGCTTCAACAAACGTCCCTCTAAGACCTTTGATTCAAGCTCAAAGGTTTAGTTTTGGTGCCATAGAGCAGGCACGGGCCTTGGATTATCAGTGGGGCAGTTCGGAAATGAGGCACTCTCTAGTGCGTTCCTTAGGAATCGATTCGCGGAATATAGTAAGTGGCTATAAAATCAACTTGATCCTAAGTCTAAATCTTACTATTCCTACAGCTCTTTGGCGAGAAATGGAATCCCTCAATGCCGCGTTTTGCCGCCAATTTAAGCTTTGATCCGCTCACGCCTCTCAAGCCATTAGCTGCCATTAGCAGCAGCAGCAGCGGCTTACCGCCAGCACTCGAGGGTAAGTCCTAAACTCTGGCTTTGGTCTTGCTCCACCTTAGTTGCCGCAAATTAACCGCTACACGAAAGTTTATCATCTTTTGCCTATCGCTCGCTAACTACTTTACCCCAAAAAAAAATGCTTTTGTTGCCCTTACCCTTACAAAACACACGCTTTCCACCCGGATTGGCCTGCCGTTTATGTTTCTGTTTCCCCCCACTTCTCACTTCTCCTTTTCAAACTGAAACCAAAAGAAAAACACATTTATCCTTATGATAAATTGTATTTAGCATCACATGTACAGACCACTAAACAATTGGAACAACTAGACCAACTAACGATGGTGGCTAATGCTGATAAAATAAATCTTGTTACCTCTAACTACCCCCACAACAACAACAATCACCGCCACAACGTTAACAACGATAATGCTGCTGATTCCCACTCGGATGCCAATGAATTGCACAAATCTCTTCTTACACATTTTGCCACCATCTGCAACACAACAACAATAACAACAACAATTAACACAAATCTCACTGCTCACGACGCCTTGCTGGACCTTAGTAAGTTTCGCTGGCTCTCCTTGTGCTCCATGTTGTAGTTGTATTTTCAGTTTTTGGTTTCATTTCTATACCTTTCTCTCTGTCTCACTTTCCAAACTGTTTCTGAGTTTTCGTTATTTGGCACAAAAGTATGAAAACCTGACCTGACCCCCCATCCAGCTCACCCCACCCAACTAACTAACCAACCTAGCTGAGTTCCAAGCACCAAGTAGTTGAAATACCCCCTAAAATATATTTTGCTATCAAAAATCTAAATGTTAAGTGCTAAATGGGATATTCCAAACCAAATAGAACTCTGAGAATTGGAAATCAAATTTTACAGACAACTGTTTATGCTTTTAATATACACTCTTTACCATTTTAAGCACCAAAGATAAATATTTACTGCTTACTTTAGCCTTTATACAATGTAGAAGATTCAAAGAAACAAAAAGCAAACACTGTGAAGGTAAAATAAGAAAGATAGTTAAGGGGGAACCTGATTTTCAATGAACTTATCATGAAATATACTTGTTCTACCATATTGGTAACAGGTAGGTAGGTAGTTCTGGCTGGCTACACAAAGACCTTAATGAATCCAGGAGTACCATTTTAATCTTTGAAATGCAGCGGGACCTATGAGGTTTTGCAAATGCCCATATTTATTTGAGGGCCTCTTGGATGCCTATTCCTAAGATGTGATTGCATTTTCCGCAGGTGTCCACTGTTGGTATGCAATGCAGTGATCAGTTAATAAGCTTATAATCATCCTGAAATCCTTTTTTGGAGCTGCTGTGTATCGTCTGTAAGGTGTAAAGTTGCTTGTTGGCTAAGCCCGACTCCGGCTCTTGCAAGCCTGCCTGTCGTCTTATTTCCATCCATACCCGGTAGCTACGAATTCAGTAGATTTGCACTTTAGAGATAATGAGGGAATCTAGAGCTTTCCTGCGTGCCCGGGTGTCTCTGCATTGCCTTGATTGCCTCTTGCTTGGCTGCGTTCGTATATATTTATTTAATCATTTCATAAATGTAGTTCTCCCATCTCTGCTGCTTTCTTTATGGCAAAGACTTCCTCCTGAAAAATGTGGCTTTTATCGATCCGACTCCTCTTTGAGCCGTCTGTAAAAATGTGTGTTACTTTTTGGGCCAGTCGTGTAAGCCTACCCTTTGGACCCAATCTTCTATGCAAAAAGGCAAAGGGTAAATGGGTTCTGTTCACAGCCTTTATCGCTTGTACGAACTCAACTCTAAAGAACCATAGAAGCTAAGTACTTGGGTGTCATTCAGCTCTCAAAGCTTCTTGGAAGAGAAACTTCGAGGAAAGAGAAAATAAGGAAAAATGGTTTCGATAGGAGACGGGGCCCTGGAAATAACTATAAACCTGGGTCCAGTAAATACTTTCCTTAGGTATGCAGCAGTGAGAAATGCATTAAAAGTCCGGAAACTGAAATTTTCTTATAACATCTAATCCAAGGCACGGCATTTTAAGCACTTAAATGAACTTTGAACTTTAACCGAACAAAAACAGATTAATCAGCCATACTCTCATTTTCACGAAACGGATAGAAAACTAGGAGATGGCTGTTTAATACAATTAATACAATTATTACCTAACTAAAAGTACCCACTCTAAGTGGACTACTATTTATATTTCAGGAACAGCGCCTGAAAGTATGTTTGTATATTTGTCCCTTATGGACGTCTAAACCGCTGAACCGATCTTCACGAATTTTTCACAGTATGTTCATGTCGATCAGTCTCATGTCTGTGAATTGGTCCAAAAACCACGAAAATTTCAAAATTACACCGTTTATCCTATTGCAATGAAATTTTGGTTAATGGTTGAAGGCTTTCCCGGGGAGGTTTTTAAGTTAAAGAAATTAGCGGAAAATTGTCCAAAAACCGCGAAAATTGCAAAATTTACGTTTTTGGTATAACTTTGGGAAAGTGTGAGACGCTTGCCCGGAAAGGTTTCCAAGTAGAAGAAATGGGCGGAAAAACCGCGAAATTTGCAAAATGTTCGATTGTGAAGAAACTTTGGGGAAGGTTTCTAAATTGTAGAAATGAGCGGAAAATAGTCTAAACACCGCGAAATTTCAGATACTATACCGTTATCCTATTGCGATGAAACTTTGGGCAATTGTTGGACGCTTGCCCGCCAAGGGTTCTGAGGTCCAAAAAGGTCCATGCAGGCGTTGGTAAATGGAAGCTGTAGATTACAAGGTCCAAAATAATGCTGAATTGGCAATTTTTGATTTGAGCCTGGATTATTGTGAAGAATTGATAGGCAGCAATTGTAGACGGGGAACCAAACGGTGAAAAAAGTCACGAAATGTACAAAATATTCATGAGTTTAGATAATCATGAATCGGGTAAATAGAGGAAAAGATCAAAATGTTTATATCGATTTGCAGCCAAGCCTAGCTTGAATATAATCGCTTTCATAAGGTTTATAAAGACCCGGGCGACGCCGTGTATTCAGCTAGTAATTAAATGAAAATGGCTTTATTGATTTTCAAAACCGCTCAAACCAATTTTCGAAGCACTTTTTCCACCCCGAATGAGACACCCCCAAAACATTTGTTTTTTCAAGGGGGTAGTAAAGGAGGGCCGGAAAAAAATCGACTTTTTTTTGCTTTTTTTCATATGTTAGATATTCAAAAATATTTTCCCAAAAGGATTTTCGAAAACTCGAATTAGTTTAGGAGATATAGCCCTTTTAGTGACCCAATGTGACCTAAATTCCAAACAACTGCAAACTTAAAACGCGTTTTTCTCGAAACCACGTTTTTCAAAATTTCGGCCGCGATTCAGCCAAAACTACTCGACCGATTTTTTTCAATGAGGTATCAAACGACGCAGAATTGTTGTCATTCTGGCCTGAACCTCCAACTTTTAGATACAACAATTTTTAGTATTTTTTTTTACACTAGACTACAAAAAAATACCAAAATTTTTTTCTCATTTTTAAAGTGCCACCATTTTGCCAAAAATGAACTTTTTTCCAAATCTCAGGTTCAGGCCAGAATTACATCGATACTAAACCAGAATCTTTTTTCCTTTTTGAATTCGGATAACGGTGTGACCCCGAATTACGGCCGCCATGGGTGCACTTTTTTTTTAATACCACTTTTCGCAGACCAGCAACTTTTCAGCCGACGACATAATTCGAAATCAAAAAATTTTGTATTTTTTATTCATTCATTAACTTTCAAATAAAAAAAACCGATTTGAAAAATATCTTACCGTTTTCTTTCTGTGAATTTTTAAAATTGGATCTAAAAACAGCACGCGCACTGCTTCGTCCGGAATAGAATATCGTTCACCACGCAGTTCTTTTTTGATGTTTAGGAATAAAAAGAAATCATATTGTGCTGAATCAGGGCTGTACGGTCAAAGAGTCGCTTGTGTGAAGTCATGTGTGAGAGCTCGCATTGTCATGATGGAGTATAATTCTCCTTCGGCAGTTTGACTTGCGAATTTCTCAGACGACTTCCTTCAGACAAATGGTCGTGTACTACTACTTAAAATTTACCGTCCTACGTTTCTCAAGCGGAACAGTAACCACATTACCTATTCGGCTGAAGAAACAGGCGACCATTTGTTTCGTAGTGTTTCGTGCGCAAACAACTTTTGTGGGATTTGGCTCGTCTTGGAACACCCACACGGTCAATGCTGTTTTCTTTCCGGCTCATACGCATATCTTCATGAGCCGTCACCTGTGACGATTAACTTCTTTTGAATTCACTACCAGCGATATACAGTAGTTTTTGATAGTGCTTTATCGCCATACAAAGAGCTGAGTCCACGGTGAAAGTTGTGGAAAATAATCCATCAAAAACCTTCTCTTGAAATTTCCATTTTAAAGCCCAATTGAGTTTTTCAACTCATTGCAAATAGTGCAGGTACATCAAAACATTGTGAGAATGTTTATGCTAAAAAATGTCTAAACTTTATTTTGGTATTACCCGATTTTAACTATTGACATTAGTGTTACCAATTTCCAACATATTATCGACAGTTCCATTAAAAATCGCTTCTTTCTTTAACAATGAATCGCAGTTGAAGCTGCCTTTATATGTGGGAGGTCATGGAGATTTCTGCACTTTTTTTGACACTAAAGGGAGTGGGAGTCTAGAATCTTATAACTTTTTGCCAGTTTATTAAGTTAACAATTTGGTACAAAATTTAACTTATGTTTATAGCTGAGATAAATTTGGAATATCCCAATATAATGTACATTTGTTTACTCAATGCTTGAACTTTGCTCATTAATTCATTCTTTGCCCTCTCCAAATCTCCGCAGGACTTGACGCAACCTCAACACAAACGAGCCAAATTGAAGCGGGGCCTGGCCCGTCTCATGGGCAAAAGTCATCAGCCCCCAACAGCGCCAGCTTCGAGGATGGCAAACTGCAAATTGAACAAGCAACAGCCGCCGCAAGCATTGCCTCCTCCATTGGCACCATTGACGCCACAGCAGCAGCATCAGCATATGCTGCTCCAGCAACAGCAGCGACGCTATCGCCTGCTTTATCAGCAAACGGCTATGCCCACAACCTCAACGGCAGTGAGCAGCTCCATCAGCAGCTGCCGCACCAGCAAGAGCAACAGTTTGATCTGAGATCCTCTCCATCGCCGCCGCCTCTTGCACCAACACAAGATGAAATTATCAGCAACTGCACCACTACGACCAGCTATACGCTGCCCCTGAAAGAGACCCATATTTATACACCCTCGAAATCTGATACTGCTGTGGCCAAGACCACAACGCTGGCTCCTATTGATTTCGATTATGAGATTGCCTCGACAGGAATCATCATAGACGAGACGGTTGTCAAGAAGGAATATCGCGATGTTGAATACAAGCCGCCTTTTGGCCTGGACTCACCCAGTAAGTTAGCCAATTTTGAGCTGCCGGTGGTAAAGTCCTTGCCCGGACAGGCGGAGAAGGAGGAGGAGGACGATGATTTTAGTGATTTCCAGTCAATGCCAGCAGTTAAAGCTGGACCACGCATTGGCACACCCACATTCGGCGAACAAATGATACTCAGTCCAGCCATACTGCTCCCCCAGGCTATTCCACTGGCCAAGCCAGCCATTCAATGGGGCGAGAATGCCTTGGCCAGCATAAATGCGGAGGAAATGGCTCGAATTGAAGAGTTGTTCTCGGCTCAGGCGAAGCCGCCCACAATAAGTGCCACAGTGGCCAAGCAGCCACCTCAGCAGCTGCAGCAGCAACAACAGGAGGATGATGAGTGGTCGGATTTTGTGTCCGTACCAATTCAGCAACAGCAGCAACAGTCACTTAACAACAACAACCATGTAAACAACTTGAGAAAGCCCCCGTCCGCGGCAAAAGAGGATGACTGGTCGGATTTTGTAAGCAGCACACCCTTGCCGGCTCCTCCGGCTGTAGCCCCAGCTCCACAATTCAATTCCGGTGCCTGGCATAGCGCCAATTTCTATAACAATCCGCTCAGTCTCTATCAGCAGCGGCATCAACCCCACACCCACAGCAATCTAGTGCGTCATACCAACAACAACAACGGCAGCAGTAACAACAACAATGTGCCAGCCACTCCCCAACAGATTCACATCATGCATGACTTCTCGACGGCACCGTCCAGCCAAGCCCCAGCGACAGCAACTCCAACCTACCAGCAACAGCATCAGCGACAACAATTCCAGATAGGCAATGCGAAAGTAGCTCCACGCATCTCCCTTATACCCGATCTGAGTTTCATGGCGCCAGCTTTGCCCACAAATGCCGGAGCCTTCATGAGTTCGCTGCCCAAGCCCAGTTTTAGTGCCAAGAAATGACACATGTTGCGACGAACTCATCGTCATCAGCATCATCATCATCAGCAGCAGCAACAGCGGCAGCCGTTGAACCCAATGCCACGCCCACTGGCTGAAGAGGCTAGCATTTTGACGTAGGCTGGTCAATAGAGAGAGAGCGAGGGACAGTCAGTATTATGAATCCGTCTTGATATTTACCATATAAGCCTAAGGATTGTAGGAGGCAACTAAAAGCAAAACTGGTTAATGTCGTAGTTGTTGTTGTTGTTGAATTTAATGTTGTTGTTGTCGTTGTTGTTGGTGCGTGTATATGTGTAGGGTCTGTTGTAGTAGTCATAGAATACAATGAAAACGAAATTGTTAGTGCAATATTTAGATTTTTTTTCCATTTATGATTCAAAATTTGTTCAAAATTATTATAGAAAATTTTTCAAATTTTATTTTATTTGAAAATTTAATTCAATTCATTCCAAAATTCCTTAAACGAGGTTAGTCACAAAAGTAACCGACAAACTTGACGTCTTCAACGCCTCTCAAAACGTCATTTAAGGCCAATAATAAGCAAGTTCAAGCAACGCGACTCTGTGACGTATTAGATGATGCATTAAAAAAAAACAGGGAAAAGTTAACTTCGGCTCGGCCGAAGTATACCCTTGCAACCTCCATTGAAAACAAACAAGTTTTTCTAACTAAGACTAATTTTCTATGGGTGCTATACTATATAGATGTACAATTTCGACCAAACATAGTGGAAGCTGGAAAAAGGCAAACTAAACAAAAAGTTGAGGTCTCAGAAATATGTGAGGTAAAGTTTAAAATAAATGCGCGGGACGTTTCTATTGAAAACAAGCAAATTTTTTTTACTAGAACTATATGCTATAGTCATTCAATTTTGACCAAAATTTGTAGAATTGTGTGGGAGCATTTAAAACAAATAGATGCTAGTTTTAAGGACATTTCCATTGAAAACAAAAAAGTTTTTCCAACTAAGACTAATTTTCTGACTCTACTTTTCTATGACAGCTATACTGTATAGATGTCCGATTTCGACCAAATTTGGTGGAATCATAGTAAACTTAGAAATACGAAGTTTGGAGGCATTTTCATTGAAAACAAAAAAGTTTTTCTCACTAAAACTAGTTTTTCGACCGATCGTTCCTATGACAGCTATATGCTATAGTCATCCGATCCGGCCGGTTCCGACTAATATGCAGCGTATAGTCATCGTGCAAAGTTTGGTGAAGATAGCTTTCAAACTGACGGAGGAGTTAGCATAGAAACAGACAGACGGGCGGACGGAAAGACGGACAGGGCTAAATGAACTCAGCTCGTCTTGCTGATCAAGAATATATGTGGTCGGAGATGCTTCCTTCAATGCGTTACAAACATCCGCACAATTTTATAATACCCTCTGCAAGGGTATAACAAAAAATAGGGGAAAGTTAACTTCGTCTCGGCCGAACTTTTGTTTACCCTTGCAGTTTGTTTTTCTAAATAAGACTAATTTTCGGACCTTACTTTTCTATGGGAGCTATACTATATAGATGACCAAATTTAGTGGAATCTTGGAAAAGCATAACTAGCTAACATGGACATTTTTGAAGGCGATTCCATTTAAAACATTCTTTTCTGGGATCCGGAAAGACCAATTGTTGTAGTAATTACACTATTCTATAGTAACCTTTATTTGGTCTCTAACAACTGAACTTATGTATGTTATCTGAACTGTGCCCTACCGCCGTTGTTCGAGTAATCGAACAATCTCACCTGTCACAACTATAATAGGTAGAATTTTTTGATTTCGGATTCGTGATTACTGGGTCCTAATTACACAAGAAAAGAGGTAAAAACCTCTATATAAAAAACTTCGTGCAGCGCGGCATAAAATGGGTTAAAAGACGTATGATGTATGACTACAGGTCATTTAAAATCGGTCATTCTTGGGTTTAAGGTTTCTATATAAACATTTGGAAGATAAAAAGGCATATTTGTGACAATTTTGCGCCAAATTTTCCAAAATTTGAAAGTGACGTTGCTTATAGTTGTTTATTTAAAGCTTTGAATAAATTAGTTTAGAGCTAAGTGCTCAAAACTTAAACTTTCGCCCAAACAAACTTCACAAAAGAATGTGATCGGATATAAAACTGAAAAGTAAAATTTTACAGTTTTCCCCCATTTTCCGTCATTGGGATATATTTTCCCAAAAAGTAAATGTCATTTTTATATAGAGCTTTGAAAATGATTTTGAATCCAATCGAATGGAAATGAAAAGGTTTTTTGTGACAATAGTCCACAAATCTTCGGATTTTCAAAAATTTTAAAAATTATATTGATCACACTGGTCGACACGCAAAATGATTTAAAGATCAGACAAGAATATTCTTATAGGATTTTCAACGCTGATCACGAATCTGGCCTGCAAAAGTTCCCATCACGTCGAGATTGTTAGAAAAATGGACTGAAAGTCCTGTTTTCCCCTTTTTTCGATCATGTAGAGAATAATGCCGAGGTGCTAAAAATGTCTTATAAGTCTTAACCCATTAATAGCCATTGTACCCAAGCGAGTACAGTAAAATTTTCGTATTCAAACGTCCGTTACGCTAAATGACGTATACTCAATTTAGTTTTTCACAATCCCAGTCGGATTTGTCGGAACGTGGTTCCCATAAGAATGCCTTCTGGCACACTTCTTTTTACTAGGAAGAATGCACTACCAACTTTTGCAGTATGACAGAAGGCATATAATCTTTATGAAAACTGATGCACGTTCCTTTTGACAGTAGGTTAGAAGCGAAGAAGTCTGTACAACATGCAATCGCCCCTTTGAATAGCACGTATGCTGCACATGTGCTATTGGAAACCAAAATGCAAAATGGGACGCGAACGATTGAAGACGGTTCGTTTTGTGCAAACATGTTTTTTGCCGTATTTTGGAAGGCATAAAATCTGCATTACATGCAAACGTCCCTTATAATAGCACGCATCCAGCATGGAGCAGAGAGAGCCGAGCGTTTTTACGAAGTTAAACCAACAACAACAACACATCTGCATCTGGCATGCAGTCAAGTCCGACTGGGATACTTCAATTAGATAAGACTGCTGCTCCGAAGCACGTCAAATTTATAAACTGTTTAGATGTTTTCTTATTCGTGTGAAGTATTGTGCCGATCAAAATTTTTATCTTATCTGAGTATAGGCATAAACTGATCAAATTTTTTAAAAAGTTCTTTAATCATTGGATGTTTTTTTCCGCTATGAAGGATAACCATAATGAATCTCGTCCAACTGTTGATTGACTACTTTTTATTGACGTTTTGCATTTTTGTTCATATCTGACTTAATTTCACGCAAAATATAGAGGACATTGGGTTTGATTAGCCGGGCCGAATCCTGAGCAGAATTTTAGAGGTTTGCCAGGTCAGGGCTTACTTTTTGGTATCGGCACTATTTCTTGCTTGGGATTCCCAAACAGTTAAAGCATTTCTGGTGTTAGAACCGGGAGATTCTTGATCGAATAGAGGTCATTTAAGACATACAACAAAGCCGACTTCCATACAAATCCAAAAAAACAAGTAAGGGAGCGCGCGGGCCCCGCTTACCCGTTCCTGTTTCGTGTGTTTTTCTTTACATAAACATCCCATAATCTCAACATAAAAACCGGCGCGGCCGCGCGGTCTGTGCAGCCCCCCTCTCTCCCACAAGCAAAATTGATTCGTATATACTCGGTGTTTATGTCCGATCTAGTGATCTTTCGAATGATAGATATTGGGCCTTACTTGATATATGTAAAGTTGGAAGGTCTATCTAAAATTATAAATGTGGCTCGACAGTTTTTGCGCTTAAAGGGGGAGGGGGAGAAATTTTCCAAATCTGAAACAATCGTTTTGAATCGGGTTACACCTATCTACGCAAAAATTGGGTTCCCTGAGAAAACGGTTCGGGGGGCGGAGGGCCGTTCGGCTGGTGCTGTCTATTATCTATAGGGTCGCTGGTTCTTCTTCCTGTTACATACTTTGCACAACTCATGATCCCCCTTTCCCATTCAAGGGAAAAGCAAATAAAGTCGGCGACCAGTACCCCATCTTAAAAAGAATAATGAGAAAATGTATCTTTTTCCCCCAGATTTGAATGATTTAGCTCATATCTTCAATCTTATGTTCCTTCTGTGACTATCCTCGTCGTTTGTGTTATCCAAATCGTAGGGGCTTCGCACTAGCCAGAACTGTCAACCCGCCTCTGTATCTTATGTACTTAAAATCAAAAATTAAATGTATCATAGAATTTGTTAGCTATTAAAAGAAACTCTGTAGCATTCCAAGTGTTGTGTAAGTAGTTTTTGCCATGATCTCTCCATTAATTTGAGAAAATAAACTTCCGTTTTTTATGTTAATTGTGTTTCATTTTATTTATTTTTGCTTTTAAGTTTAATATGTATGTATGTATGCATGGGTGTGTGTATGTGTGTGTGTGAAATTAAAACAATTACAAGTAATATTAACTAAAACTAAATGTTTGCTGTAGATGTAGACTTAACTGTAAATTATATGTGCATTACGATAAATTATCGTTTCTCGGTTTTTGTTTCATTTTGCTATTTTGGGGAGATAAACCAGAAATGGTCGCTGCTTGGTTTAAATAAATGAATTAACTATGCATTAAAAATTATCATAAATGTGTTAACTGTATAATTAATTAAAAAGCATATGCGCAGATTAAAATAAAATATAGTTGAGAAAACACAAACAAAAAACTTTTTTATATTGGAGTTAAAATTCCAAAAAAAAGGTTCATACACTACAAATTGGAACTTTTTATTGGGGATTTACGCTGGTGTGGTGGGCGGGGACGGGGAGCGTTCATCAAGTAGCAGCAAAGCTTATAGCATATATGTATACTTATCGATAGTAATCAGTAGAATTGATCTAGGATGTGAGTAGGATTGAAACCGGCTTGTGTGTGTCGTGGGATTTTGAGTGTGGGGGAAAAAAAGCAATATTTGGGTGTTCACTTAAAAAACATTAGCCAAGATTTTCAAATGGTTTGGTAAGATCCCTATATATGTATATCTATAACACTTTTCTTAAAAAGTTATGAACATTATTCAATGTACATGTAGCTGTGTCCGCAAAAGCTGCTCACCAAAATTGCAATGTTTTTTACGTATTCCTAAGAAAATCAAAAAAGTCCCGTAAGTTCTATATTTTCTCCCAGTTTTTGATACTTTTGTGCTCATGCATCAATGTTTTGCTAAGAGAGAATGGACAGCTTTTTTGGAGCGCTTGAATAGTTTAGAATTCGTATTCAATGAATTCGTATTCTATGGAAATAAAATATCTCTGTATTCCGCCCAAGAAGATTTCAAACTGAGATTTCCAAAACAACGTTTTCCAAGAACTTTTAGCTTCCTGGGTGCAGAGTTATAAAAAATAAATTAAAATAGGTTAATCATTTTATTGGCCGAAAGCTTTTTTTTAACTGTTCATAAACAGTCGAGAAGAATTTGTAATCTATAATTGCTTCACACATAAACCATTACTGAACAAGAAGAAAGCGGTCGCCCGCTATAACTACTGTGATGTGCCCTCACGTGCGACCGGTGCTGCCCATAATTGTTTGCTTTCAATTTAACTCGACAACCGTTCATCCGATCTCTACCATTCCTTTGGCGGATCGATTATTAATCCTAATTACCAAATGTGTCCAGAAGGAACGAACCTTCTATCTAAACTAAACTAAACTGTGGGAGATATGAAAATTCCATACTTGACTGCTGAGTTAAGAAGCATAAGTCCATGTCAAACTCTATCTCTTACCATCTTGGCGGCGTTCTCGGGACAGGGCTGCCTTTGCACAAACTATTATACTCTAGTCCTTGGTCAGAGTATAAAAATACAGGGTGGGGCAACATATCTCCCGTATCTGAAATGAGAGTCATTCCGCTCAACGATAACCTGGAGGGCTCGACGTGGTCTCATTCGAACTGTGGGGTCTTAAGGTTTTGTCACTTCCCAGTCAGTCGTGATCATGCGGTGAAACAACGTGCAAAGAGCATTTGCCGTAGAGGCCTATTTATCCAACGGTCGCTCAGTGATCGCAACGCAGCGGGTTTAACCCCAGATTTAACCCCTTGCGACTTCTTTATGTTGGGTTACCTAAAGTCCCGGGTCTTCACCAACCGTCCCAGGACTCTTGAAGACCTGAAGACGAACATTCGAGAGGAAGTGTCCAACATTGCGCTCGTCATGTTGGAGAGGGTGATGCGAAACACCCGTAATAGCTCCGTTCAATGCATAGAAAATAGAGGGCATCGCTTGAACGACATAATTTTTAAAACCATGTAAAAAAAAACTTTAAAGGTATTTCCTACAACTAGCTATCGTCCGAGATACACACCCTTCCGATACCAAACATAGTTTCGGTACTAGTCCCCGATAACCACACAAAATTTTCCGTAAGTTCTCCCATTTTTTTACTTTTCAAAGTCACATCTTAAAGTCTATAATAAAGTTCTTCGCTTAAAAACAAAGTTACAAGTAATCGATTGGATATGCATTTTCACCTATAGGACTTTTCCGGGCATTTTCATCTACTATGAACATTTTTTTCTAAGTTTCCTTTTTTCGTGCGCACCAACCTAACATTACGCATGTTTATGGAAAATCCTTTATCTCTACGATAAGCAGTCTGGGCTGTGGGTTGCCATGAGATTTATATAAAGGGTGATCCATTTAGAGGTTTCTTTTTGTTATGTTTCTCAATAAAGATCCGCTATTTTCGCAGCGAATATGGATACGTCAATAATCAAAGTTTGATGAGACACAAGAAGAGATTCTCGAGAGATTTATGTGCTGGTGTAGTCATCAGTCCGTAATTCTTTAAATATAAGGCCGATCGGAGCCACATAACCGCCAGCTACGACTTAAGACTTGGAAGCTAACATTACTCGCATAATTCGAGAGATACTGGTAGAAATGCTGGAAAGAGTGAACGAAAGTTGGACCTTCCAAATGGACCACAGTTGATTGAAGTCAGTTTTTTAAAAGTAAATAACTTCAAAACAGAGTTCGATGTAATGGGGAAAAGTGGGCGTATAACAGAAAACAGTTGGGCCTTAGATTACAACACTATATACCATTTGAGAAAATGTTGGTGAGGAAGTATGCGTTCAGTTCACAATATGATACACAATTTGGAAATTTGTGTGTGGTCTTGTGGACTAGCAACTCCATACACTTGGTTTATGTACTGCTACCTTACAACCTTGCACAGTGCTTGGTGTATCGAATTGTAACGTGGATTTCAAATACATGTGCTGTACAACTCCACACACTTGGTGTATAAAGTTGTAATGTTATTGGAATCCTACTTTGTTAACGGTGAATATATGGAGCTGTAATGGATGTCAGTTTAAAACAGTGAGGGGCAAGCCCTTGCTTCCATTGCTCCGAGAGATATTTAACGGCAACTGGCGTCACGCAGTCGCAATAAAAATTGCCTCGCTTCGAAGTGAGTTAAACAACGAATCCTTTGCGGATCAGCGCAGGGCGCTGGTAAGTCGCACAAGCAGTTAGCAAAACAGGTGCAGAGTGCGCAATCGAGACGACTGCAAGAGCAAACGTATGCAGTGTGTGTCTGGCTGGCTGACTGGAGCCTCGCTAATAAGGGGTTGTTTTTCTGAGCAAATCGAGCTGTGTCTGCTCAAAATGTCTTTTTTGTTGTGTTAAATGAAGAGTGTATAAAAAGTCTATTTGCCAAAACAATTTCAACTGGAAATAATAGACAAATATATAGACTATCAAACTGAATCTCCATATATTTTAAAAAATGGTTTACATAGCGTAATAAAATTGTTAATTGTTGTGGCCGGGTGTGGCTCAGCGGCTAGTATGTGCGCCCATTCTTTAACTAAGAAACATTCGCGGGCATGAGTCCTCAATGCTTGATCGCATATGAACATATATCTTTGCAAATTTTTCGGCTTTTGAGCCAAAAACAATACTCTAATAATGCCACCGTATTCCTCTGACCTGGCCCCACTTAGACTTTTTATACTCTGTACCAGAGGTACACAGAGTATATTAAGTTTGTGATAAGTATGTAATAGGCAGATCGAAGCATTTCCGACCCTATAAAGTATATATATTCTTGATCAGCATCAACAGGCGAGTCGATATAGCCATGTCCGTATGAACAGACAGATTTCAGAGATGGTAAGAGATAGAGGTTCGAAGTGTATGGTACAAAAACTTCTTATACTTGCAGGCAGATCAAGTTTATTTTCAATTTTTGCCACGCCCCTCCCGACACCGCCATTTTGAAAAAACGTCATATCTCCTTCAGTTTTATAGATAGAAGGTTTAAACCTTCTGGACATACTTTAAAATCAAGATTGTTTATGGATCCGTCAAAGGAATGGTAAAGATCGGATGAACGCTTGTCGAGTTATAAGGAAAACAAACAATTATGGGCAGCACCGGTCGCAACGGACCGACTTTCTTTCATGCTTCTATTCCCTTGGTGTCCTATGCTAGCAGTTTTTTTCTGACTGCCTGTAAAATGGCGACACTTTTTGGGAGCTCCGTTATTATTTAAAATTTCTTTAGATGAAGAGTGAATCACCAAACCGAACCGAAACCGCATGGCTTTAAAATCCATGTAATAAACCGAACCTTCGGTTCAAAGACTTAGTGAACCACTGTACCAGACCATTCCTTAAATAAGATCGGTTTGAAACTGCAAATAAAATGCAAAGTATTGAAAATATCAGCTAAGAAAAATTGGTTAGGGAAACTGTCATGATTAAGCGTTAACCAATGAACCGAACCTTCATGAAGTCTGTCAAGGGAAAATTTCAGTGTGGATCATCGACTTTACATTCAGGTCGGTCGAGCGTGTTCAAGTTTCGATTGTAAACACATATCCAAAGACTTTGAAAATTCCCCGCCATTCACTTGTAAGGCCTTTATTCATCTTTTTAAGTCTTTGTATGTACCAACCTGCGAATGCAGAGTATCGGTCCGATGAGCGTTTTTGAAGATTTTGAATTTGCCCCAAATTTTAAGCAAAGGTAACGCTGTCGAGTTTTTTCCCATTATATTTCGTTGCAATTCTATTATTCTTATGTGAACGCAACAACTGGTAAATCCATCACAGACCAGATATTTACATTGCGACAAATGCTGGAGAAAACCCGATAAGGTCAAAGTTCTTTAAAGCTCTGTCTATTTTTGGTATACCAGCAAAGTACGTTTGACTTTGCATGATGAAGTTTAGAAACACACAAAGCTTGGTCAAAACAGGAAAGAACCTCTCCGAGCCATTTGATACCAAACGAGGTTTTAGGCGAGATGCAATGTGCCAGTGTTTAAATGTCAAAACATTCTGGACATCATGTTAACGATGTAATGCACCGCAAAACGTATTGTACTAACAAACGGGCGGTAAGCAGGGCGTGTATCTCAGAGAATTTTTAAAATTTTTGGGCATAGCGAAAATCCAGGACAAGGCGTTAAATCGCTTGCCTATCCACGCGCAAAAATTTCGACGCCTTGGACCATCCGTTGCAATCGCAAGATTAAAACTCAGGGTTTTAAGGATTTTCGATTTTGCAGCGACATCATCTGTACTGCCTATAAAACTATAAAAATTTGCTTTCAAACCAATGTTACTACTATCGATGCACTCTCTCTGCACAAGTCGCTTATCAACTCAGTCCTGCATCTAAATGGTCCTGTGGATCAGCGGCTAGTGTGCGCGAACGCTCGCTGTGCAAGATTTCCTGGGTTCCACCCCGCCTCGGAATTTCTAATGAAAAACTTTTTCGTTGAATAAACCTACACACCTAGTCACCCTCACTGCTGTTGGCGCCAGCTTTGTAATAATTAGCCATTGAAAAGCTTCTCAAACTGACTTTCAGATTCGGCGTTAAACTGTAGGTCCCTTTCTCTTGAACAAAAATTCGAAGCACACAAGACAAAAGATTGAGAGGAGTCGGTTTTGGCCCTTTGGGACTAAGTCAAGCTATTTTACCAATGAATTTGGCACCCGAGCTATGGGAACACACAGGCGCATAAAAAACAGCGGCTGCGCTTGAAAGACAAGAAACTTGGTGTGAACAACTGGTGTCAGCTCGCACAAAACTGATGCGAGTGGCAAGCATTAATTGCAGCGGGCGAGACCGTTAAGCGTTTGTGATAGAAATATAGGACCAAAGAACAAGAAAAAGGTTTATATCTTGTAAAATTGAAACGCATAATAAAAAAATAGCAAAACATCTTTGTCCAGTCTTTAGCATTGTTTAAAAAAACAGTGAACAATTGTAAAATCAAAACTTAGTTTCAAGTTTGCAAGTTGAGCAGCTGAAAGAGCAAAAAACTCTTGGTTAGATTCATTAGATTCTCAGTTTTTATCCAAACTACTTGGGGAATTGTAAGTAATCGGATTCTTTTCAACAGTGAACACTCCAAATGATGCCTAAAGTATTGAAATTAGCGTAAAAACGGCTTAAAAGAGAGATTATGATAGTATTTAGGTGTCAGTTACTCACTAGTCTTCTGTTATTTCTTTTTAGTGTTTTTTTTTTTGGGGGAAGTGGCGAGGTGCACGGGGTATGGCAGTAAATGGTATATAATAATTAGCAAATTACACATGTATCTAATATAAATATCCATAATATTATGTAAATATGTATAAATAGTGAAGGTCTTAATCGACTTCATCATGATCATATTATTCTCTCTCTAATAATCTTCATTTCGCTTTCATCTAAATGGTCAACAGTTTTCAATTCTTAATCCAAATAAAAAAAATATATGCGCGAGTCGTGTGTGTGTGGGTGTTTTTGTGTGTGTGTGTGTGGATGTGTGATATTTTGCACTAACAGTTTGCTTGTTCATGTTGGGCAGTTGTTGTTGGGGGCCAGACCTCAGAAGGCCAGCCAGGGATGATGTAGCAGCGACTCCTTGGAGCGATCCCCATAGTCATAGGTCAACTCCTCGCCTGGCTCTATATCGTCTTTGGCCAGCAGCACCAAATGTGGTCGCTGCTTGATTACCACCACTTTGGTCATTAAGTTGCCCGTGCGCGAGTGATTGATAAGGCGGCCCAGCTTGCCTGTATCCAGGGTGGCATCGATGCAATACTGCTGGGTTTTATGCTTGAAATAGTACATATAACAGCCCGCATTCTCGTCCAAAGCATAGCGTCGTTCACGATCGCCTGCCTCGCCAACGGAGATGAGATCCCCCACATACTCCACAACGAATTCGTTGCGCTTGAAGTGACGATCGGCTACGACGCCACGACCCTTGCCCATGAAATGCCGCACCACTAGACCCTCGCAACGCTCTTCGAGCACTGCCTGCTCAAGATTACGCATCCATTCCTCCTTGACAGCAGTCTTGGTCTTGCGCACGCTGCGTCGTACGGGAAAGAACTCTGTCATCTCGCGATTGCCATTGGTGGCGGCCAGGGGAAGAGCTTGGGACTTGGCTGTGGTCTTGGCCTTGGTGCCCGGCCCCTTGTGGGTCTTGGGTTTGGCTGGTAAAGGCTTGAGCATGGCTGTATGGGTTACTGTGGGTGGTTTGTTAAGATTCTCCAGCTCCTCGGCGGCTTTGATTAGGGCACGCATATCGTCCTCGTCCTCCAACTCTAAATCGTCTTCGTCATCGTCGTCATCATCTATTACAACGATCAAGTCCTGGTTTGGCTGTGTATTTGGCGGCTGGTAAGGCGCTTGTGGTTTTGGCTGATTCAGTCTACGTCGCGATTTGCAAGCGGCTACCGCCGCTGTGGTGGCAGGCAGCTTGCGTGGCGATTTTCTAGGTGACAAGGGATCCCCACCTGCTTTGATAATGGCGGAAGCCTTGCGTGTACCACCCACAACGCCCATCTCTCGTGGCAGAGTTTTAATGGGCGAGGGGCAGACTATGCGATGCGGCGTGGCTGGCTTGCGTCGACGCCCGCTACCCGATCCGGCAGCCGGGGACTCCCCGTTCAGCGTGTTTAGGCTGCAGGCCACGCCACTGTCACAGGAACTGCTGTCATTTTGGTCCGCTAGCTCAAAACCATTGAGCGGTGCCTGTCCCGCCGGCCCGCTGAGTGTGACAATCTGATTGAAGCGTCCATTAAGCATGCAGGCACTAAGCACAGAAGGCGGCGATGAGAAGACGGCGGTGGCCAGTTCGAAGCTCTTGTTGATTTTGATGCTCGAGGCCTTGGTGGGCGTGCGATCAATGTCGAGGGTGAGCACCGGTTCCTGTAGGAAGATATTGTCGGTGGTGGCGCTGCTGCTACTGCTGTGCGTGGAGCTGTGGCTGTCACGCAAGGCAGATGAACGATGTGTCTGGAAGTCGATGTGTTTGATTTCATCCACCTCCTCCTGCTGCTCCTCCTCCTCCTCCACCTCCTCATCGTGCTGATAAGCTGGCGACGAGTTGCTTGAAGATGGAAAGCAATGGCCCTCATACAGTAGCTCCACTACCAAATCATCTTCTTCGACTAAGGCAAGTTCTGTGTCTGTGGCTGCTGTGATGGTTGTTGTTGTTGGTATTGTCTTTTGCTCTTCAATTGGTTCCGTTTGAGAATTTGTGTTAACTTGATTGGCTTTCCTGGCGGCAGCATTCGCCTTGAAGAAGTTCTCTATGGTGCGTGTTTGAGAACGTGTGGCCAGAGGCACGCCTGCAAGGGCAATGGGTAATTTGTAGAAGCAGAAGCTAACCTCAAAATTCACTACAAAAAAACTCACCAATTGTGCGACCATTTGAACGATCTGCAGCTGCTGCTGCTGTTGTTGTATTTATAGTTGACTTTTCAAGGCGGCAGTCTTTTCGCTTGGGGCTGGCAAAATACTGATCCTCCAGCAGATTGGAACCAGCCACGGCTGCAGCTGCATTCAGCGAGAGTGTGGCCTCCTCTGCCTGCTCCTGCTGCTCTGCGCCCAGCTGCTCCTTGGCGGGGCGAGCGCGTCGCCTTACCATGATCATTTATATGTAAGAGTTGACTCTCTTTTTCTCTCTCTCCCTCTGTGGAAGTCCAGGGGCGGGGGTAGAGCGGGCGCGTGATTGCCGTCTCGTTGTTGGCGCGTTTTTCTTGAGGAATTTTTCCACAAATACTCTAATAGAAACGTTACACTTACACACACATACAAAGAAATTATTAATATCAAATTCAACTTCAATTTGTTTTGTTTTACGTATCGTCGCCAGCCATTATAACTGTTAATATGCAGTACAGTTTTTGGCCACCAAAAAAAAACTATTCGTTGCTGTTGTTGCTTTTGTGTGTGCGAACACAAGGAGAGGAAGAATATCAAAATGCCTCGCTTCTGGTCTGGTCGTCCCCCCTCTCACCTAACGCTTGTCATACGCAGCAGCAGCCCATTGTTTGATTTTCATATTTCTTAATACACATTGCACATAAATGCACCGCAATTAATATTTTTATTGGTTGCACTTTTCCTTTTCCGCAAACTTTTTTTTCCTCTTGCTTGTTCTTTCTTCTGCTTTGCAGTTGGCAGAGGCTCGCAGTGTGACCGCACGCGAAAAGCGTAAAAATACAAAATGCCATAAAATACCAACTTTGATTTGGGTTATGGTTTAATTTTGTACAATTCAGAAAGCCGTTAGAGCCTGACTAAAAATTAGGTTTGCCGCCTGCATGGGCCTCGCCCGGCGCGCCGGTCCTAGAAGTGATTATCGGGCCGCCGGGCCAATGAAAATTTTGCCGGGCCGCCATGGTAACTAAGTAAATTCAACTGACGCTTCAAGCAAGGGAAGCAGGAAACTGTATCCAATTGCGGTCAAGATAATAAAGATCTTTACGAGCGATATTCGATCAGCTAATTATAAGCTTTGAAAGTCGCCACCTCGAAATCGAAATATATAATTCCTACTCAACAGATAATGTACCCGTGAATTATGGAAAGCATAATTTCGTTTATCAAAAGCTGACCTCGCAAAATTCGAAAATTATTAAAAGCACACGTTATCCACAATGCCTGTAAAGCCTGTAAAGCTTTATAATTCGACATGGAAACTCTGGTGTTGAAAATCACCGCTGAGTTTTCGACGAGTGCCAAATCCGTTGATGATCTGAAGCACTGTTTCGATGATCTTGATATGGAGTAAGAAGACGTTTTGCGATATGTGGTGACCAGATGGTGGTCCCTTTTTCCGGTAATCGAGCTGACTTCCAAAAAAAGGCCGGGTTTAAAGCAATACTTCATCAAAGAAGGAGAAGATGAAGTTGACAAATCGATATCGAGCTTTGTGAAAGATCAAGAGAAACAAGTAAGGGAGCTGTAGTCGAGTGCCCTGACTACAAAATACCCTGTTCCCTTGACTTCTTGTGTTTTTACACACATATACACACTCACACATACATACACCCAATCTTACATACGCACACACGCACGCGCAAACGCGGTAGCTGACAATGCAGGGCCCCCCTCTCTCCCACAAGCAAAATTGATTCGTATATAACTTCGGTGTTTTTTGATCTTTTCAGAATCAATAGATATTGGGCCTTACTTGATATATATAAAGTTTGGAAGGTCTATCTTAAAAATTGTGGCTCTGACAGTTTTTTGCGCTTAAAGGGGGGAGGGGGAGGAATTTTCCAAATCTGAAACAAACTCGACTTGAATCGGGTATACACCTATCTACATGCAAAAATTTGTGGCTCTAGCTCTTATAGTCTCTGAGATCGACGCGTTCATACGGACAGACGGACAGAGCTAAATCGACTCGGCTGTTGATGCTGATCAAGAATATATATACTTTATAGGGTCGCAAATGCTTCCTTCTACCTGTTACATACTTTTGCACAACTTCATGATCCCCTTTTCCTATTTTTAATGGGAACAGGGTATAAAAACTGAACGACAATCTTGACAAAAATTTACCGTTCGCAGAATGCTATTTATACTTCGTTCATCATTTTATGCACCACATGACCTAAAGTATACAAAATCAGGAATGGGAACAATGATTCACAGTGTAATGACTTAATTGAGAGACGGGCTGCAAACTAGAATGGATAACAAGTACTTTGGATCTAAAGTCAACAAAAGTCTACCTCATTTAACACAGCATCAACGATCGAAATTTGAGATAGAAGCATCATTAGTTTACCATCTAATATATTTCGGAAAATGATACGATTTTGAAAACTCTCCATTTCAACACTTTTCAGTGTTGGACCTTGCAGACGAAATAGTAGACCGAAAACTATTTTCCAAATCTAAAACAATCTTGATCTGCGTATGGTATTCACCTACCTACATGCAAAAGTTGTGGCTCTATCTCTTATGGTCTCTGAGATCGACGCGTTCATACAGACAGACAGACCTGGCTAAATGGACTCGGCTGTTGATGCTGATCAAGAATATATATATTTTATAGAGTCGGAAATGATTTCTTCTCCATGATTCCCTTTTTTTATCTTTTTTTAGATCTGGAAAATTTCCCCCTTTTTCATAAAGGTTGGATAATAAATGGCAGAGAAATAAAGGTTATAGAAAAAGTTGCTTACTTTTCGGCGCCGCATACGCTGTTTGTTAACATAATGTCGAAACTTTCTCATTAATGTTAATTTACATAAGGAATATTAGTAAACTTTAATTGGCCTGCGATCTCGTTTTTAAGTATGACTAACATATGGGCATTTCCACAGCACGCACGCGACAGTCGTACGAATTTATTAACCTTCATCATAAAAAATAACAAAGAAAAATTTTAAAATAAATTTGTCCATATTGGTTTTTGAATAGCATTTTAGTAGCACTATTTTTAATGTATAAGCTGCGAGTTGTAGAAAGAGAAGGTCCCAAGATACTGGCAAACAAAAAGGAATACGTTATGTGACAGAATATGGAAGTGCGTTTTTTTGACTTTCATAAAAATTCAAAAATCTGCGAAACCCGTTCGAGTTTCTTAACACAACTAATATTAGCACGATCTGCAAACATTATACTATATATTTGGAGCTGATTCGTTGAAAAATAAATGTCGGTGCTTTTTATATTTGACTCATTATGATACGTTACGTGACATACGTTATGTGACAAATTTTTTCTATGATTACTTTTGTGGTTTCTTTGATAATGCAAAGAAAAAACTTACTGTTAATTGCACTCAAATAGTTTGTTGTGTTTTCTTATGCAATCTTTGTTTACACTTTGTACCCTTAAAATGACTTTAGAGAACAAAATTTAATTAAATCTATAGGTACTTTTTTAGGAAAAAAACCTGCAAAATAATGATAACAAGTAAGGGAGCTGCAGTCGAGTGCCCCGACTACAAAATACCCTGTTCCCTTGATTTCGAGTGTTTTTTTTCACATACACACACACACTCACACATTCACACACTCCAACATACACACAAACGCATGGCAAGCGGCCGCGCGCGATAACTGACAATGCAAGACCCCCCCTCTCTCCCACAAGCAAAATTGATTCGTATATAACTTCAATGGGAACAGGGTATAAAAACAAGGCTAGCCCAGCATAAATCGGATTTCAAACTCCGACACCAAACGACCATACAAAAAACTGCACTAGCGATACACTGTATGGAGAGCGGACATTCAGCAAACTTCGAGGGAACAACAATCTTACAACAAGAGAACAACTACAGGAAACGCTTTTCTCTTGAAATGCTTCACACAATTGACACACCTACAGACAAGAGACTGAACTACGAAACGGACACTGAAAACGTTGCTCATCTTAACAGACACCTCTTAGAGATGAAATAAGTCAGTATTGAACTCCACGTCGGGCTGTACAGATGTGTCATAAATTGTATGTAAAAATGTTCACGGTTTTTTGTTTTCTGTTTAAATGTATTATGATTGGAAAATTGTTTTTGTAGTGCCCCTGAAGACGGATGCCGATGTGCGTCCGAAATATATTGGATAAAAACTAAATTTAATTTGAGTTTTAATCACGACCTCGAGCCGGCTATTAGCAATATTCTATACCATATATGGTTACTAGATCAGGTCGTCTCTTTTTGAAGAATTGAATACACTTGGCATTGAGCAATTGGTTCCAACTTTTCAAGCAATTCCGACTTTCCTCAAATCTGATCTACTAGCCGTTGATATGCTTGTCACCTTCCATGAAAAATTGTTCAGGTTAAACAATACATGCAAACGTTTACACGAAAACAGGTAGGTTCCCAGCCAACCAAACGCTCGCAAACGATATCCAGGTTTGGAGTTACCCGGCAAAACCCGTACGGGTCGGGAAATGATAGTAAAATGATTCATGTGTCGTTCAGTTTGTGGCAGTGAAAGCACATTTACGATAGTCGGCCACGGTTGGCGTAGCTTTAAGCGGTATCTTGGGAGACTTTTTGAAGTACTTGCGAGTAATTTAAAATACTTGTTTTTTATTTAAAATAAAAAAAATTATTTGTGAGCCCGTAGTGTGCGCCACAGGCCGGTGTCGCCACGCCGGCCCGCGTCTACCTTGTCTGGGACTCGAACTCAAAGGGACTCAAGAAGCAGGACATCAACGCTACCGATACAATCGGGTCGCGCGTGACGCTGGCGAAATGACAGTGAAGAATGAAATCAACACGCCTGGGTGGTCGAGTGGCAAGACATTAGCCTTGCAACGGCGAGGTCAGGGTCGAGTTAAACCAAGGCATTAAATTAAAACCTATTTTTCTTGTTTTTTTTATTTCGTTTTTTTATTTTTGGTTTTTTAACATTGTCTATTTTTTTCAATATTTTTACAATGCGTTTTGGTCCCAAACTCGATATTTTTCGTAATTACGCAAAATGCCACATGCTGGCTCGCTTATGAGCTCGCTTGCGAGTGCTCGCGACAATAAAAATGAACTCTCATTCCTTGTTTACATGCGAGCTCGTTTGTGAGCATTCTGCGATAGTCTCGCAAAATGCTCGCATGCTGGTTGGCTGGGTTGTCTTGGCAGTACCGTAAAATAAAATTGTAAATAAGAACCTCGTTCTTCAGCGACAGTTTGTTGTTGGCGTCCGAAAGCGTCCAAAAGCCTTTGCTAAGCATCTTTCCAACTACTTCGGCTGAAAGAACAAACAACTACAAATCAACGCCGGATCCCTTTATTGAAATATAATATTGTGGTCAAAAAAATCGAACATTAAAAATGGATTGTTGCAACACTGTTTGGATTGTTCGGCCGTTCGAATAGTCTGTAAGCACCCCTGATATAAATCAATTGATCAGATCAGATTCGACCGCTTGCAATTATCGTTTAGAAGGAAGTTTTTTTTTATTGCTTTACAAACATCTGACCAAAATTGTGATAGCTAGACAGTGGATTTTGCATATTTTCAAACCAATTTTAATACTAGTGGACCAGGGCAGATTTGTTTTTGTCAATTCGTTCACTGCATTTGGTGTTTTTTGAAATATCAACTTATGAAATAATAGTTAAAGTCATTTTGAAATCAAATGCGATTTTTTTAGCATTATATAAACGTAAAGAGTCAAAACAACATGCAATGTTGTGCATATTAACTTTGTCCTACTTGGACTAAAAACTGTTTAAAAATATGCAAAATCCGGTGTCTAGTGATAGCCTGTGCAGAGGTTAGAGACCCGAAACTATACCGATACCAACAATTCGGTTTCATTCCGGTTCTATCGGTTTTAATAATAACGGTAAACGGTTTTCGGTCCTCATAAAAAATTGTAGTATTGCTTTCGGTTCGTGTATTGAAACGGTTTATTTTAGTTAACTTTCCCTGTTTCGGTATGAATCCCTGCTTAATACTCTCAACACCAATCTCGCAAAAGCATGTTCAATAAATCCACATGGATTAAGAAATTAGAAAACGGCGCTTTCAGCATGTTAGACAATCAAATTATGATTAAGATAATGGAAAATTTGGAATTTGAAACTAGCCTGTTTTTGTTCTTATTCCGTGTAGTTTAAATTTCGTCTTAGATTTGCTTAAGCTGTATTTCCACTATTCTGATTCCAATTTGAGATAACAGACAAGTGTAATATTCAATCTGAGAAACACAAAAATGAATGAAAAGCTGCATGAGAATTAGGATATTTTTATATATATATTTCTCAAATGAGTTTTTTGACAGCCAACTCACAGTAAACTGAGGTATTTTTCACCCATTTCATATGAGATCTCGACATGTGAAAATACAGCTTTATAAATACAAATACTGAGATTTGAATTTAACAACTTTAACTTTAAATTACATATTATTATTTAGTATTAAAATACCAACATCAAGCCACGGTCACACTGGCACCAAGGCGGCAAACTATCGGCCTAGAGACGCCCGAATAGCTATCGATATCTCCACTTACATTGCCAAAGCCAGCCAAGAACATTGGCGTAATTTTGCCAGGCGCGCGTGAAAAATCTTCAATCGTTAAGAAAATAAGCCAATTTTAAGTGTATTTGCTGGTGAAACATTTGTAAATAGCAGGAAAAGTTTGTGTTTGTTGTTACCATTCGAGTGTCGATGAATGCGCGTTGATAGTCAACGCGCAAAATATCATAAAAACCGTTTTGCATTCGACCGCCTTGCAAAAAAAAAAAATTACAGCTTGAGCGCCTTTTGCGACTCTTGAGACTCTTTGGCACGCACCGTGAACTAACGTTTAAGATTGTTCCGTTTAAATAGAATCGAGTTTAATTAAAATAAATCAGCCAATATGCCGATTTGCAAACGCGAGGGTTTCGACCTGAACCAAAAGGAGGGCAAGAGTGATACGTTCTACGATAACGACCTCGTCTTTTGCTGCTACATCACCAAGCGCATCTTTCGCGAATATGAGTAAGTGTTTGCCTCCTCCAAAGGGCTAGCCTCTTGTGTCAAATGCTGCAGCTGGCAAAGCGGAGACAGTGCTAAAGTATACAACAAAGCGACGCGGGGAACGCATGCTTTCCCAGCAACCCAACTGATGTGCTTGTATGGGTGTGTGTGTGTGTTCGCGTTGTTTTTGTTGTTGGGCAAACGGAAAGCGCGCGCTAACAAACTCACAGCTGCCTGAGCACAGTGGGACAAGGGAGCTCAAAAATGCTTAAGAAATTAATTGAAACTAGGCCTGCCGTATTGTACCCAAACAAAATAATATATAGATAGCTCTGTAATATAGCTCTTTTAATATTTATATAAAAAATCCTAAAACACCAAATATGGTTTTGTGGGATATAAGGGTGGGCTCTCCATTATAAACAGAAAAAATTTAATGACTTCCCTTAAAAAATCAGGGATGCAATCCACTCGAAAATAAGTACTGGTTCGATTCAGTGGTTCACACAGTCTCGGTTCATTCATGTTTCTTTGGTTCAGTGGTTCATAAAAGCATATTATGAAATATTTTGATTTCTGTCGTAATGTGACTTTTCGCACACTTTGGAAATTGCATTCCTATAAACCATTTGAATATCTTTAAGATCCTTAAAAGAATATCAAAAATTTATGAAGTCGGATGTGTAGGACTCGTATATAAATTCAAAGAATGCACTTCGAAAATTGAGAATGTCGGCTAGAAAAGAATACGTATTATGTATCTTACACATCCTATTAATCGTTTGACATAAACTAGGGTGAATTAGGGTGAAGAAGTACAATAGAAAATTAAGAATATTGTCAAGTCGTCCTTGAAGGCAATATCTCTCCTAACTATCAATTCGGTCTATCAGTGGTCTCATTTTTAGAGGGTCGAATTTGTATTTTCTTAGGAAACTGAAATTATTGAAGTTATCATTGACGAAATCGATTCACTTTTAAAAACTCATCAGAGAGCTGAACATAACCGTTTTTCTTTGTGGTTTTCGGTTCGGTTTAGCATTTGTGAAAGAAAGCCGGTTCGGTTTACGATTCGGTTCACCAGCTGGAAAAAGCGGTTCGGTTCAGAACCGGTTGGCATCCCTGGAAAAAATTACTTGGACACAAATTGGACTAAAATAACTAAAATATGTGAAAGTCATAATGCCATGGATTAATGGGCGAATTCAGCAGATAAATCCGATTTACGATTTCTGATTTACGATTTGCGATCTCTGCTGAATGACAATGTTTGCTAAGTTTAGGTTATTTTCTGGCTTTAGTATATTTGGTCAAAAATACATTCACACCATAAAAAATTTAGGCTTTAGTATTAAATACAACATGCAGAAATTTCGGAACATACGCCTTGAAGAATAATTGATTGACCTTGCTTTCTGTTGTAGTAATCTGCGGCGTTTCCTACAGGTTGCTTAATAGATATATGGCACCCATCAATTGCCCCAATCGCTCCTGGGATGCCACGCGATTTTTGTTTAAATATTTGTGCAGTAAAAGTTTGCTGTGAGTCATTTGGCCAATTCACATATGTAGGCATTAGCCTCGATAGAGTCCCTGTTATGTTGTAAAATATTTGGTGGCCTGAACTTGTTGGAATGTCGAATCGATCGCCAACAGACGAGAAAGATTTCTGCTTACTTAGCAGCCAAATTGAAAATAGCATCTTCTTTGCAAAACATACAATTGTTTCATTCTCTGCTAGTGCCGTTGCATTTGCTGTTACACCAAGAAGTTCCAGGAAAACGCAAAGTTAACAGAATTCTATTATAATGCATAAAACATATTTCATATATGAACCTCAAAAGTTGTGCGTGACATCCTAAAATGCGCCTTGAATTGGTCCATTCTGTACCTGGGAACTGTTTCCTCGTAAAATGATTTAGAGCGAAGGCGATTCCTTTTGATTTTTCGATTGCCCCAATAGCGGCTACGAATGGGTTGCTCATTGACCAGATCAGCAATTACACTCATATTAAATTCATCCTCACAAAAGACCGTCCCAATTAAATTCATGTTTTCACAACTCATTTTATGCACAATTTTTGAGAGCTGTCAGTTTATTTTTAGTTTTGGGGTTAACAGTTGGCCGTGAAATCGGTAAACGGTCTCACCAATCATACATTTTATATGATTCCATCTCAGCAATCATGTTTGCCAAATTTATCAAACACAATCGGCAATCACTGTATTCAGCAGGTAAAATCGGCAATCATAAATCGGATTTATCTGCTGAATACGCCCAATGTCTAACTAAATTTTTCAAAGCAAAACAATTGTCTTTAAAAACTTGAGCAGATAAATTATTTATTACCGAAATGGCAGTTTGCATTAAAGAACTCGGACGTCAGCTTTGCGCTGTTAATTGGCGCATTATCCTTCTGAAGTGTCAAATCATCGTCAAACTTCAGCAACTTGGTATCTATGTGCAACTAAATGCGCCCCTTTATATGGCGTCCCTTATACAGGACCATTTGAATTATCCCAATTGAGCCTTAATCTGTCCACGTCTGCTAGTCGGTGGATTTAATGTTTGCATCGGTTGTCAATATCGGGTTTCCATTCGATGCGTGATGTTGTCTCATATCCTCTTGGGTATTTAAGGAAAATACCAATTGTATTTTTTGGAGGTCGCTTTCATGCATTGCAATGATCAAAGCCTGTTCATGCTCCGAAAAGCTCGTTCCACAAGTCTTTTTACACCCAAATACACCATTATTTATTCTGATGCTCTTTACATCATAACTTTTTACTCACGATTCCTGCTATTAAACCAACAATCTAGCAGAAGCAGTATACGAAATGTAGAAGACACATATAATCATTGACTAAATGACCTTGCAAGTTCTCGTTTTGATATAATGTTAAATCTGTTTAAATGAATATAATTATTATTGATGTCCAAATAAAAGAACTGTAATATTGGAAAACAATTTAATAAAATTTTTTTTTACTTCGACCAATTTTCTGACCGATTGTTCGTATTGGAGCTATACCCGATTGTTTTATGTATATAATAATTTTGACCTCGCTATGCGAGACCTAAGATTTGATTTCTATGGTTTCTATGTAAAATGGCTTGACACATCCCCAAAGGGCCAAAGCCAAGCCAATCAATCTCTTGGCTTGTGCGCCTCTAATTTTCGCACAAGAGAAAGGGACCTACAGTTTAACGCCGAATCCGAACGGCAGTTTGAGAAGCTTTTCATGGCTAATTACTACAAAGCTGGCGCCAACAGCAGAGAGGGGTGACCGGGTGTAAAGTTTATTCAAAGAAAAAACTTTTTCATTAGATGTTCCGAGGCGGGATCGAAACCACGACCTCTTGCACAGCGGTCGCGCACACTAGCCGCTGAGCCACCCGGCCACACAGTGAGTGTTTGTGTATGTGGATGAAAAAACAAGAAGTCAAGGAAACAGGGTATTTTGTAGTCGGGGCACTCGACTATAGCTCCCTTACTTGATGTAATTGCACCGAAGATAGAGATTTCTGGTCGTATACATGCAGGGCGCGCGGCATACAAAAAGACACACATGCAAAGATTTCGTGTGTGTGAGCGCTGCATAGAACAAAACCCGGTTTTTTATCTTATTTGATTGGCGCTTGCGCGTGCAAACAAACTGACCAACAACGATGTATTGGTGTTTTTCTTTGTAAGTATTGGAGAGTGCTCTGCCGTATGCTACTTTTGGGCATGTCTGGCTTATATAGTCATCTATAGTAGTTTTATGTGGAATGAAAGTAGCTTGATTCATCTGTATTCAAGCTAGTTGGATTTCGTACTCTTAATGTAAGTCCTTATGATCTTGAAATGTCCAATATGAACTGCTAATACCTGCTAGCCTACATGGAAACAAAAAAGTTTTTCACACTAAGACTAGTTTTCCGACCGATTGCTCCTATAAAAGCTTTATGCCATAGTCATCCGATTTCGATGAAACTTTGTAGAATTGTGTAAAGGAACAAAAGATAAATACAAGCTAAATTTAAGGACTTTTTCATTAAGGGCATAAAAAATTTCAAAAAGAAAAATACCAGTAAGAAAAAGAAAAATGGGGGGCGGAAAAAAGTTTTTACCAAGACATTTTTTTTCAGAACAAATAGGTCATTGTAGGAGCTACACTACGTGTTAAAATTTCTGAAATATTTTGAATATTTGGAATATTCATCCGATTGGCTTGAAACTTAGTTTGAAAGCTAAGAAGCGAATTAAATATACGTATGGTCAAATTTTTACATCATATTTTTAATATATGCTAGTTCTAACACTATAAATGAATTATATAATTTATGAGAGCGAAGATTTCTTTGTTGGTCGTGAGCAGAGCAGACCAAAAATATGGGTTGAGAGTTATTTAAGTGCTATGATTTAAAGTGAGTTTGTAGGCAGTATAAGTGGAGTGATGTCAGGCTGGATTTCGTAATATGAATTTGTATTTGGAAGTTTGAAGATACGTTTGATAAAAATACGTTTGATAAACAGACTTTGAAGTCGCCCAACTTCTCCATAACGGCCGAGTCGTTGCATGGAATATCGCAGACCTAACTTCAAACATGCGAAATTTGGTGCTAAGCAGCTTTTCAACAAAGTTTATCCATCTGCCATTTAAACCTGATTACTGTCTCTATGAGATTAGATCGTGGGTTCGTCCCGGCATCTAAGGAAGTTTTTCTTTGAATAAAACTTTACACCCGGCCTCAACTTTGCAGTAATTAGGCAGGAAAAGCCTCTCAAAAACTGCGTTCGGTTCGGCGTTAAACTGTGGTCCCTTTTCTTGTGCTAAAATTAAAAGCGCACAAGCCAAGAGATTGAGAGAGGCTCGGCTTTGGCCCCTCGGGGCTGTTGTCATCTTGACAAGCCGATTTTACTTTTACTTTTACTGTCTCTAGCTCGTCGTCATTTAAGAACCACTTATCGGCTCTGGGCCGCCTTTAACCACCAATACCCTTGTCTTTAGTACATATATCTGTAGACTCCATAGCTGATAATAGTCGTAGAGCTTATTTATCATGCTTTGGACCATCTCGTGGGTCTCCGCCAGTAACGCCATATGATCAGTATCAGGAGACGTCCTAGCTTCATGAATATTGTACGATTCCCAAGGGGCTTAGCTTCAGATATTAACTATGATGGTTTATCGAGTACTGTCTTAAAAAGGTTGAAGCAAACTTAGAGCTTTCTTTTCTTGTATAGGTAGGATTGATCACGCACACGCTATCGGCTGTGAATCTAATCACTATTTCTGTTTTTGAACAGCTTCATGGCATTCAGACACGATATTCCTTTATAGTTTTGAGAAATTGTCAGATTTCATTTTGTGTGGATTGGAAAATAATGCTTTCCTTAAAACATCTGGGAATGCGTCTAAAAATTTTTATAAAATTTCTTAAGCCCAAGTATTGGTGATCGGTTTGATCTTGGCTCTACTAATATATTTCTTATCTCCGACAGAGACTACTTTCGACACGTAATGGTCATCAACTCAACGGTTTGGCAGTGCGAGGCCACCGGTCGGGAAAATCTTACTTACGAGGAGGCCTTGAAGAGCGAACGCACTGCCCGCAAAAAAATGGAACAGTTCAAACATAGCCTGCGTGCACCTGTGCTCCTCGTGGTCGACCATGCCCGGCAATCGGTGGTGAAGACACTCAATTTGATTGTGGCCAAATTCCTGCGCCAGCGTTACTTTTTCAACGAGATGGTGACCGTCTTGGGACACAAGAAAAGCAATCTGTTTGAGGTGGTTGGCATCAAACCAGGCAAAAAGATGCCGGAACCAGACAATGACATCTACGAGGACACGGAAGGACTGGTCTATCGTCTACGTGCTGTAAATGGTGATGAAATTACAGTGCCCTTTGATCAAATTCGTCGGCCGCGTGTGGAATTTAATTTGGCCACTCTGGGCATGTTTATCAAGAATCATGTCATCCGCGTGGACGGTCTGCTAAGACCCAAACCCGAGGCTTATAAGCAATATGTGACGGATAAGGGAATTACATTTGGTAGCATTTTCATAGGCGTTATGCCACGTTACACTCCGGCCAAGATTAAGCGTCCCGATGGTAGTGATTCAAAAAAGCAGTCCACGTTGAACAAGTACATACTCAAGCAGGAGCAAACGGTGGCAAACAAGGCGGCCAAAGCGAAATCACTGGCTGATCAAATGGAGCGAGCGCGTCTGGAAAAACAAGCCAAATTGGCGGATATGGAACGTCAGAAGGCGGAGAAAAAACATCAGCTATTAAAGCGTGTGGAGGCGGGCTGTGATTATATGCTCCAAAAGACGGAAGATCTGGAGCGTAGTGATCAGCGGCTGTTGCCTGTGTATCATCCGGTGGTTACCTTTCTGCCCGACAAGCTACTGGGCGATGCCTTCATGCTGCGCGAGTTTATGCACACCTATGCAGGATTGCTTTCTGGTGTGGAGGTGTTCAGACAGAATCTGAGTTTCTATGAAACTAGCAGGGCTCTGAGTGCACGCGAGGTGGCTGGTCCTCTGTCGGATATCTTGCTGGTGCTCTTGGGCACTGTATTTGATCTGCAGAAGGAGGAGGAGGAGGAGGTAACAACGGTGTATTTGAAGGGCCATGGTCATGCCACTAAGGAGCCGGAAATGAGCATGTACAATGCCTCTCGTGCACATTTTTATGCCAATCGCCATTTTAATTTCAAGATTAATGAACTGCCACTGGATGCTACGACTTTGAGTGAAGTTTTGCGCCTACATCTGCTGGGATCGGGTGCTATGGTCAAGGATTATGTGGAGAAATGGCGTATAATGTACCGCAACGGTTATTCGGCACGCGAAGATCCTGGTTTGGAGTTAAGACTGCAGCATTCACATATATTACGTGCCCTCAAGAGCTATGCCATATACCAGCTGGGCTTTAGGGACATCTTAAGAGTTATACAGTGTCTCATGTCGCAGATCTTGACCTATTCGGGCACCATAAGCGTCATAGAGGAACGTATGGAAAAGATGTCACAAGCCAAGAAAGAGGTACGCTTGCTTATAAAGGAAGAACACCGTCGTGTGGCCGCCTTGGAGGTGACCAAGCGTAAGCTGGCCAGCGACTATGAAGAACAATGCCTTACGGATGAACTGAAGGATGATGAGGACAAAAAGAAGTCATTGGGCGAGAAACTAAACAAAACCATAGCCGAGCTTTTGGCCAAATCCGACCATTCACAGCGTAAGCACGAGAAGCAGCTGAGCGATCTAAACTCACAGTTCTTCAACTTTTTGGTCTACTTGGGTATGGATCGCTGCTATCGCAAGTACTATGTCTTAGAGTCCATGCCGGGCATATTTGTGGAGCACTTGCCGGACCGCATGGAGTGCCTGGAGCAGCCGCCTTTGAATAAATCCCAGGCAGAGGTACGTAGTCAGGCTTTGCTGCCCAAGACACGCAAGGAGTTGCGCATGCATTTCCTCAAAGTCTATGGAGATGAGGCCAAAAAGTCGCGTCGGAGCGACAAGCAGTCCCTGGAGAACAAGGAGAATCAGGAGCATCTCTCGAATGGTCATGCCGAGCCCATGGATGTGTCTGAAACGAATGAAGAACCCACCCAGCATCAGCTGTTCATGTGCAGTGGAGATCGTTGCAATTGCGTGGTCCATGACGAACGAAATGGACAGCGAACACGTTGGTCTTACCTCTACAAACCGGAGGAAATTGATGAGTTGATCCAAGCCTTGAATCCGCTGGGCTTCCGTGAATCTGAGCTAAGGGATCAGCTTACTCCCCTAAGGGCTTTGATACAGGAGCATGTGAAGAATTGTCCCTCCGATTTGCTTACCCTGGACACCGAACAGAGTCGTCATAAGTTCATCAATACCATGCAGACGGAAACGCAGCGTAAATATGCTGAAGCCAACTTTTGGCCAACCCGTGGGCACAGATCTGAATGAGGTGATGTATTTGCATCTGTTGGAACGCATTTTAAAGTTCGAGAGCGACATCTACACTGGAGACTTGGGTCGACTAAATGTGAAGGATATGGAAAAGTGGCGACAGGACTTAATCAATGGTCGTTATGAGGCCCAGGTGAAAATACAGTTTGGTCCTGGGGGCAAACATGATGGAGAGCCGGCCTCAGCTGCAGGCTCGGATAACGAATCGCTTGAAGATGGCGGGGAAGACGAGAAAGAGGCCGGCGGCTATGTGGGTAGATATGTCAAATCCGTCTACCGAGATCCGGGTTCATATCTGGGACCTACCCTAGAAATCGATTCCGAAGACAGCGCCGATGACGAAGTACCTCTCATGGAATCGGAATCGCTGCAGCTGCAAGTGCGTAACATGGCCAGCGCTTTGCTGCAAGTGGAACAGGCCATAGGCAGGCGCTTCTTGAAGGAACCGTTTGGTATAGGCAAGCCCCAAAAAGATGCCAAGCAGGAGGTTTTAAAACTGGCCTGCGAGGCTCGCCTGCATCAATGGGAAATCTCTCTAATGGAGAGCACCAGCTATGCGCAAGTCTTTATGCATTTAAACTTGCTGCACGACTGCATCAATTGGAGGCGTTCCACTAACAAATCACAATGCAAGGTCTGCTCGCGTGCCAACGATCCGGAAAAACTGCTGCTGTGCGATGAGTGCAATGGAGGTACGCATATGTACTGCATGAAGCCCAAAATGCAGACGGTGCCCAAGGGTAACTGGTATTGTCACACCTGTGTCAAGCAGCTGGGTCTAAAGAATCCAGACTACGACGAAAAACAGAAGAAGAAGCGCAGGGCCCAAAAGAAAAAGTTTATCTTAGAAGAGGAAGAGAAGGAAGAGTCCGCCGAGGAAGAAGAAGCGGAGGAAGAAGATAATGAAGATTCAGATTCAGATTTACCTAATCAGAGTGATGCCTCTGACATATCGTGGAGCAAGACCAAAGCCAAGGCAAAATCTCGTCCAACCAATGGACGTCGTAACAACAGGCGACTCAAGTCCAAAGAAATTGATGAAGTTGTCGCTTTGGTTAATAATGAATCCGAGGAGGAAGAGGATGATGATGACTTAAAGTCCAGTGAAAATGGCCCCGATAGCTCCGTGGAAGCAAAAGAAGGAGAAGAAGAAGATGAAGAAGCGTAAGTATACTTTATTTTTATTGAATTTTAATTAAGTCTCACTCTCTTCTTATACTTCCCCCATGCAGCGAGGAAGAAACTGTATGCCAGGTGTGTTTCTATGATGGCAGCGAGATTCAATGTGTTCGCTGCAGCCAGCACTATCATCTGGAATGTGCCCAATTGAAACGACAGCCACGCACAGATTTCGTCTGCAAGAAATGCAAAACCACAGAGTCGCAACCGCGCCCACGCAAAAGGCAAAATTCTGGTAAGTGGAGAAGAAACTAAAGTCATCTACAGATTAAGAGAGATCGATACGAAAAGGCTAAGCAAGGAATCACTAAATCAAGTCACAATTAGCCAAACACCCCTGCGAATTGTTTTGTTTTGGTTTGAATAAGAGATTTGTAGAGCTTAAAAGGGACAACATTGTAGCAAATAGTATCTGCCCAAGCTTAACAACTGAATTATAGAGACTAGAGATTTACGTATAAACGGTTGCATATTGCTCTAAACTTGGATGACCTTTACTTTACTTAAATGTAAAGTGCCAAGAAAAAGTTCGTTTACTGATATGGAAGAAACACTTCCATTTCTTAATACCAGACATCTGATCTAGTAACGGAGTATAAAGTAAAGCAAATTTTATTATATACATATGCTACTAGCATATAACCCGATGCGCTTTTCTACGCCCCGCCATCAGTAAAACAGTCATAAAAGAACGGAAAGGCATAATAATCGGGTTGAAGTAGATACAGTAAGAAAAATTTTCCTTAGATCTTTCCGGTAGATTTTCACAAATTAGAAACGCTTTGAGTTTTGACCTCGAACCTTTCATTTGTATACCCTTGTCGAGGGTATTATAAAATTTTCCGGATGTTTGTAACGCATTGAAGGAAGCATCTCCGATCTTCTTGAGTTGATTTGACCCTGTCCGTCTGTCTGTTTCTATGCTATCTCGACTATCGACTTAAGAGCTATCTTAACTAAACCTCGTACGAAGTCTTTTAGTACAAATGCGATGCACATTTGTCGGAACCGGCCGGATCGGATGACTACAGCATATAGCTGTCATAGAAACAATCGGTCGAAAAAATAGTTTTAGTGAGAAAAACTAGTATGTGTAGATTTGTTGTGGCCAGTTTGTCGTTGGTTACTACTTGTCTCCACTTGTCTTACGCTTCCAAAGTTTGTATTAGTTTACTATCCTTTCACTAAGTTTGGTCGAGATCGGACATCTATATATACTATAGCTGTCATAAAAAAGTAGAGTCTGAAAAGTACTCTTAGTTAGAAAAACTTTTTTGCTTTCAATGAAAATTTCCTAATTGGCATTTATTTGTTTGGAATGCTTTCTACAAAGTTTTGTAAAAATCCGATGACTATAGCATATAGCTGCCATAGGAACGATCGATTGAAAAACTAGTTCTTGTAATAAAACTTTTTTGATTTCAATGGAAACGTCCTTATCATTGGCATATATTTATTTTATATACTTTTTCACAATTCTACAAAGTTTTGTCAAAATCGGATGACTATAGCATATACCTGCAGTACGAATGATCGATACAAAAAGAAGTTCTAGTGAGAAAACCTTTTTTGTTTTAAATGTAATCGACTCCGAATTTCGTACCTGTTAGTTTGCTATTCTTTACCATGATTCCACTAAGTTTGGTCCAAATCGGACATCTATTTAGTATAGCTCCCTAAGAAAAGTAAGGTCCGAAAAGTAGTCTTAGTTAGAAAAACTTTTTTGATTTCAATGGAGGCTGCAAGGTTATACAACAGTTCGGCCGAGCCGAGGTTAACTTTCCCCTATTTTTTTTATTAATAATTTTTTTTAAAGAATGTAAGATCGCAAGATTATTTAAATACACTAAACAATGGTACAAAAAATGTTGTAAAATGTTGTTTGTGCGCTCGTAAAATGCTTAGTGAGTAGAAAGAGAGAGCGTAACTTCAAGGATGAGCGTAGGACATAGTACTCATAGCCCTAGGGAATAGGAGTAAGATTCAAGCTTCCTTCAAGACCTCTCGACTCTACATAAAATAGGCTATATATAGATCATAAATCATGACCTTTCAGTTTAGTTCAACAGTTTGATTTTTGGGTTCATTTTCGAAGTTACCTGCTCGGTTAGCGATGCATTCAATCTCTTCTTATTTTTCTGCAGCTAAGATAGAAGTTATGATAGGTACCTACAACCTAACGACAATACCAACTGTGACTAAGTGCATAGCTAAGACGTAGCTTTGTAAAGTGTTAGTAAAGTGTAAAGTTGGTAGGCTTGTAACTTTTCGAGATAGATTATAAGATGAGACAGCCCGACGCGACCAATAACACAAGTTTACAAAAACGAGCTGAACTCAAATAAATTGTCCGTTTTCCCTCAGAGGGTCAGGTTTAAGAGAAATTTGCATCGGACATGGTTTGTTCACATTTTTAGCTCCTGTAGCCACATAAATTAACCTATTCAAACCAAATTTGTTTTTACGTAGACTAAATTGAATAATGATCACGAAAAAACAAACCAAAGTTTAGTTCTGGTTCTTAAGATAACAATTTTTTGATTTAAATATGAAAAATATGAACTTTTTGAGAAATTTTATTTTTGCGGCAAGTTAAAAAAAATTCCCTAAATTTATCTGTCAATCGAAAAAAATCGCGAAATTAACTGGCTTATAGACCATTGTATTCCCAATTTTACTACATTTGCTTTTTTGATAACATCGCGTTTTTAGAAGTTATGGCCCAAAAACTAAAGAAACTTAAACTTAAAGAAAGATTAACCTGCTTAGCCTCTTGTAGAAATAGTTTTCGGTCTACTAATTCGTCTTCAAGGGTTTAACACTTAAAAGTGTTGAAATAGAGATTTTTCAAAATCGTATCATTTTCCCCAAATATGTAAGACCTCGATGGTAAATTAATAATGCCTCTCTCTCAATTTCCAATCCAAAGTACTTGTCATCCATTCTGGTTTGCAACCCGTCTCTCAATTAAGTCATTACACTGTGAATGTGTGTTTCTTTTCACTGTTCCTTTTTCCAAATGTTTTATACTTTTGGTCATGTTGTGCATAAAATGATGAACGAAGTACAGATAGCAGCATTGTGTGAACGTTAAATTTTCGCTAAGATCGTAGTTTAGTTCATTCTCTTGATCTTTCACAAAGCTTCAAATCGATTTGTCAAATTTTTTTTCTCCTTCATTGATAAGATATTGCTTTAAGCCCGGCCATTTTTAAATAATCCGCTCGGTTGCTGGATAAAGGGACAACCATCATCTGGTCACCGCATGTCGCAAAACGTCTTCGTACTCCATATCAAGATCATCGAAACACTGCTTCAGAACGTCAATGGATTAGGCACTCATCATAAATTCAGCATTACAATTGCTCTTAATTATTTTCGAATTTCGCGAGGTCAGCTTCTGATAAACGGAATTATGCTATCCATAATTCACGGTTGCATTAGCTGCTGAGTGGGAACTACATTTTTCGACTTCGAGGTGGCGATTTTCCGAGCTTATCATTAGCCTATCGAATATCGCTTGTGAAGATTCCTTACTATCTTCGAAAAAATCGATCATTTAGTCTTTGACTCCATATTTGATGTCAAAATATCTGACTTCTGTTTCGCTTGTTTGAAGCATCAGTTGTGATTGAGACTTTCATTTCTTCCTAAACCATTTCGATCGACTTTGGGGCTAACATATTCTCTACAGAATGTCGTAACTCTGCGGGAAATTCAAATTTACTTAGATCACATGGCGGCCTGGAAAAATTTTCATTGGGCAGGAGAAATAATTAGGCTCCAGCTCTTACATGTCCCTGTAAGTTCTTCAGAAATTGTTATAGGGGACAATTAGTGCACGGTTCCCATCAGCCAGTGAACCGCGGGGAATGTATGTATAGTCAGTGCTTCGAAGAGAAGGATGAGAAGGGTTATCACACTTACCCTTAATGTCCTCTGTAAGAGATTTGGCGGCAGTCGTTAAGCGATGCCAAAAAGGATGAAATTGAGGCAAGGGCTTTTGACTGATGTTACAAAAAAGCTGTGCACAAAGTTCTTCGAGTTTCGATCCAACAGTATAGATTTTTATAGAATTTGGTAGCCCTGTCGGACCTTGATTTAAGGCTTCTCTAGAGGTAAAGAAGATGTTGAGGTGATTACAGAAATATTCTTGTGGATTACAGTAGTCAGTGACTCTGGGTGGAGGGTGTTCTCCTGTAGGATGCTAGAAAGACCGAAATTGGGAGGTATGTTCCGAATTACATCTAGATTCGTAGAAGATAACCTTCGAGAACCATTTTGGTTGCCTTCGAGTACGTGTTAGGACCAAAATTAATGCAATTTTAACGAACGCTCGACCAAAACAATTTCACAAATTAATTAAAATATATTTCTTTTTCCAGCCAATGATAATGATGAGGAGGATGAAGACCAGGATAAGCCGCAGTCCAAACGTTCACGCTCCTCTCGCAACTCTCTACGCATTTCGCTCGACAAATCTGCCCGTCAAAGTACCGGCAACAGTGGCAGCAATAATAACAACAATAATAGCACCAGCAACAATAACAACAACAATCGTCGCAGCGGACGCCGAACCAATGATAATTTGCCACTCAATAGCTCTGCTTTATACGATCTGCTGGAACAGATAATGAAACAAAAGGAGGCGTGGCCATTTCTGCGGCCAGTGTTGACGTCCGAGGTGCCCGACTATCATCAGATAATCAAAACACCCATGGATCTAGCCAAAATCAAGTCGAAGCTGAACATGGGTGCCTATCAGCTGAATGAGGAGCTGCTTAGCGACATACAGTTGGTGTTTCGAAACTGCGATCTCTACAATGAAGAAGGCAATGAGATATACGAGTAAGTCGACAAGCTGGTAAAGCATTGTACCATTTATTAACCAAAGACTGTTATGCTTTCAGTGCTGGCTGTAAACTGGAGCGATTTGTCATGGATTGTTGCAAGGAAATGCAGTTGCCCTTTAGACCCAGTGACATGAATTCAGAGGCTACTTGCTGAGTACCGAAGACTCTTCCACAGCTGTCGTGTAAATTATTTACCTTATTCTTAGTTAAGTGTAACCAATTCAACAGTCCTGAAGCGTAGTTAATGTTCTCCTTTATGTTTAATTTTCGCATTTAAGTTAAAAGTTTATCTCACGCACAGGCCAATCACAAATGGCAAAATGAATCAGTTGGGTTTTATTTTCAACAGTCGCATCGTATTACAACTATGATTATAAACTATTGTAGACATTAAAAACACAAAAAGTTTCACAGTTTATAGCTATCAATTATAATATTAATAAATAAAAAAGTAATTGAAGAATTTGCTTAATCAAGTTTACAAACTAGTTGAAGAATATTGAGTTTCACAGAGTTAAATACCAATCAACTGGGACACATACTTTCACCAGTTCTGCAGAATTTCTTGTTGCACTAATAATTACAACATAAAATGAAACACACTTATACAATACTTATTCTTAGGAAGAATTCTAATAGCTCCAGAATAGTTTTCCAAATCTACTGATCAACCTAAGGATCTTCATGCTGATCTGCGCTCTTCTATTATTCAAAACCTTGGGACAGACGAAATATTTTTCGAAGCTGAAGTAAACTCTACGATGGACCGTTTGAAAGATGAAGACGCAGTGAAATATGTGGTCAATTTTGGTAAGCATTGGACAACCAATACTGAAATGAGAAGTCCAGCTGATGTAAGACATTGCCAAAGCTTGGTGCTACAATTGGCGTCGGGCCTAGGAGCAGGTTTCAATTGGTAGCTCGGTTCAAAATGTCAATATATTCTGTTCTAAAAGTGCGCGTATTTGGAACCGATACGAGTGGCATGAAGACCCCACCCAACATTCAGGTTTTCATGGCCAAGTCCGTCCAAACTCAAGGGTGCAGTGTTTTTGTGTACAAATAAGTATTGAGGTTTTTCCACTACTTTGAAATTATATTTGTAAAAATTTGTACAATGCATTTTACTCAAAGTAGAATTGCTGATCGGACAGGTCTGTATCTAGTGAATACGGCGAGCAGGAATCCTCGGGTTCTTTTTAAATGCATTTTGAAGTTGGCATTATTTAAGAGCTATGAGTTGAAGTATATACACAATATTATAATAAATTTTGCTTATGGAGAATTGAAGTTACTCATGCAATTTGGCAGATCTCAAGTGGAAAAGGCAGGATGAAATTGTGGAAGAATTTGTGACGTACTAGCTGTGCCAGCATATCTTTGATATTAAATAAATAATTATTTAATTATTAAAACTTTTATGACTGTTTTAATGACCTTTAAAACTTGAAATGCTAAAACTTGCGTAAGTTAAAGTCGGTCCAGCCCGACTTCGATTTACCCGTTACTCAGGGCAATTAGTGTTTAATAGCCTTTCCCTATGTTAATTAACAGAGCATTAACATTAATGTGACCATTTCAACATTATGTGAGCAAAAAGTGCATGTAGCGCCAAAATGCATGCAACGTTTTTTATAACCTTTATAACTCTGCCATTTATTATCCGATCTTTATGAAACTTTCAGAGATTGTAGATATTGGGCTCATACACTTTGATTTCTTTAAAATTGTTGGAGTTATTCAACATTTTTTATTCTGGGGGCGGGAGGGGGCGTGGTCAAAATTCGAAATAAACTTTTGATCTGCGTAGGGACAATAGGAGTCTACATGCAAAATTTGGTGGCTCTAGCTCTTCTAGCCTCCGAGATCTAGGTGTTCATACAGACAGACGGACATGGCTATATCGACTCGGCTGTTGATGCTGATCAAGAATATATATACTTTATGGGGTCGGAAATGCTTCCTTCTGCCTGTTACATACATTTGCACGACTTCAGTATACCCTTTTACTCTACGAGTAACGGGTATAAAAAATTTGAAAAAAACACCAAGCGCGCCATGAAAGAAAGGTCGCACCAAAACGAAGTCAAATTTAAAACCAATCTAAATCAGCCTCAAAGTTGATTATTTGAAATCAATTAGTATGACCCTCAATTCCTGACCTCTGGGCACACTGCACAATTTGCATGGAGCAGCTGATCGGCGAAGTCAATATCAAATCTAAATCACTTTCAGGAATATCACTACTGCTTACGCTTTTACAGCGAGTTTTCTGTCAGATCACTGATATTTACTGAGTTTATTCTTGCAAAAAAACATGATATCCGATCATAATTTTTCCAGAAAATGCAAAGCATAAAAACAAAATCATGATTTTTTGGTACACACGAATTTTGACTGTGGTTGTTGAGAAAAACCACGACTTTTTATTTTATTAAAAACAGTCTGGCAACACTTCTTTTCAAAAAAAGACAGTTGTTTTGCTAGACAATGGACAACAGAGAAAACCGATGAGCTTCTCGCAATAGTTAAAGCGACGGATAAACTTAGCCAGCTAGATGACAAATCCGAACAACATAATCATTTTGCCTGAAATATTAAATACAATTTCGCTTTTTTCCATTTAATTACTCGCAAAAAAAATTAATTATTTTTTTACAATTTATACGCTGGCTGTGCCTGAGTGCTGCCAACTTTAAAAAAGTGGTGCCCAAAATGCCAAAAGCCTATCCCATTGGATATGAACTCATAATTCTGCCGGCGTCGCAGCCGAGACACGCCTAGAGAGAGCGAGAATCTGTATGTGCCAGGCATGGCCCGGGGCCGAACCAGAGAGAAGATTAGAGCCACTCTAGGACGCCGCTCTTTTTTGAGTGATGTTAATGGCATTGTGACAACAGACATAACATTCTGACAACAGAAACGCAGGCCCGGCGGAAGGGAAGTACGGGCCCGGGGGGTACAACTCACGGGCCCCATTTTTTCTCATGCTGTACATAGTTTTTTTTTTAAGTTTTCGCCAAAAATCCGGGCTCCGGGCCCCCTTCAGAAGCCCGGACCCTGTCGACGGGCCTGCAGAATCGTATTGTGACATAGGAAAACACGGTGGTTAGAGGGGGACGAACATTGTCAAAAATAACATTGAGAACGAAAATGTCAGCGAACAGCTGATTAATATTTTGGGTGAAAAGTTTTCGACGCAAATCTTCTTTGGCCGAACACACTCTGAAATGCATCAGTGAGTGTTACAGAGAGAGACAGAGCCCCTCTTCTTGGGGAACCCTGTTCTATAATTAGCACGCTCGGCGGCTTGCTATCTCACGACGCGTGCTTTCGGCTTTTTGTTATCTCACGAGGCATTTGTTCGATTGCTTGTTGTGACATTCATTTCGTGTTCCCAGTCGGATTTGTCGGAATGTGGTTCCCAAAAGAATGCCATCTGGTACACTTCTTTTTACTAGGAAGAATGCATTACCAACTTTTGCAGTATGATAGAACGCATATAATCTGTATGAAAACTAGTGCACGTTCCTTTTGGCTGTAGGTTAGAAGCGAAGAAGTCTGTACAACATGCAAACGTCCCTTCTAATGGCACGCATGCAGCACCCGTACTATTGGAAACCAAAATGCGAAATAAGGCCCGAACGATTGACGACCTTTCGCTTTTTCCAGACATGTTCTTTTTGCCTTATGTTGGAAGGCATAAAATCTGCATAGGATGCAAACGTCCCTTCTAAAGTCGCAGCATGAGGCAGAGACAGCCGAGCGTTTTTACGAAGTTGAACCAACAACAACTACCCATGCAATCGTCGCTTCTAATAGAACAGTTCCTGCTGCGTTTCGTCCCTATACAAAAGCGAAAGGAAGTCTGCAGGATTTTGCAACTACTTCTCAGTGGCAAAAGTTGTAAACGAGATGTGTTTCTGGCATGCAGTCAAGTCCGACTGGGTTTCTCTGCTACGAACACAAGAGTAAAGCTTGATTGTGTGAGTTTGGGCACCACTGCTCTAAAACCATGATAATGCTAGCATATACATCTACATCCAAACCCTGGAACAGCACTTTACCTATATAAACAAGGTGATGCATATGCCAGAAAACAGATTGCCCAAAATCGTTACGAAACATTTACTTCGCTCCAAATCGCAATTCTTTTCGACATGGGTAACACTAGCTGAAAAGCGCAATATTCATTGGAATGAAAGTGACGTTCACAACTGGCCCAATATGCAACAATCAATTATCCAAAGGGAGGAAGTAGAAGCCAGAGCAAACTACGAGCAGAAAGCAATCCAGAGTAGCACCCGAAACACATACAAATTATTGAACCACAACTTAAACGAACAAAATTATTTCAACGACATTTATGACTCCTTCAGCATATCACTAATATTTAAGGCACGAGTTGAACTGCTCGCCTTAAATTTTATGCCACATATACCGACAGCAAACGAAGAATGTTCTCTGTGTAACCTACGGGTTAGAGAAGACGTTTTCCACTTTATCGCAATATGCCCCATTCTTAGCGAACTCAGGCGGTTACACTGGAGGAAGTCATGTTTAACAAAGGAAGAATACTTGGCGGTTCTAAACGGTGAAGACTGGCACATTCTAGCTGAGTTCTAAAAGGAGACTCTGAGATACCGGCGGAATATTATCAACGAGTATACTTGATACTTGATTGATACGTACATAGTAACAAGAAAGAAAGTCGGTCAAGCCCGACTATAACATACTGTGTACCTGTGAAGTGCTGCCCATCACCGTTGCGACCGATCCTTAAAATTTCTCCAGCGGATCGATAAAGAATTCCGAATACCAAATATGTCCAGAAGGTTCGATATGCGGGGGCGTGGCCAAAGTTGAAAATAAACTTGATCTGCCTGCAAGTATAAGAAACATATGTTCCATACATGTCAAACCTTTATCTCTTAGACGGACACCTTTGCACAAACTTAATATACTCTGTGAGCCTCTGGTACAGAGTATAATAATCCTTCTTTCAGCTCTGTAGGCACACACTATAAAATAAATTTTTAATTTATTATACGACCAGAAAACTTGTTTGTGTACACTTCGTGCTATAAACTTTATTCGATGGACTTTAAACTGGGAGACTGCCGCTTGACTCAAAATATATGAAATTTTAATATGTTGTATCCTCTTTTGTTTATTGAAAACTGCACTTAACACGGCTTATTTTATCCTCTCCTGGAATTTTTCCTTTTTGTTCTAGTTTTAATCAAGGCTTTCTAGAAGATAAATGAAATGTGTTTTTAGCAAACAGAATGCACATAAACAAAGTGCACAATGAGTCGTTGGGTACAGAATATTTGTCCTTGGGTATATAGACCCAATTTTCAGCATTAACAAAAAATTTGTTTAAAGATTTTGTTAAATTTTTGAGCAAACGATTAAGAGCAGAGGTGGTAACCAAAATGTAATCAAGAGGCGTTTCAACAACAGTTTTTATCTTTATTATTCAACTCTCCACCTATTGTATTGCGTCGCAATACTTGTTTTTTGCTGTTGTTTGTCTTAAGTTGGGATGATTTAAATGTAAACTGCTTGTAGCTTATATCCTAAAATGAAGATAATTTATCTTAAGATTTTATTTTATTGCTAACAAATTATATCGACGATTTACCTATGGTATTCTTCGTGATTCAGTTCCAGTATATGCAATATAGGAATTTCCCGACTAATTAGTAGGTTGGCTAGAGGAGGATGTGGAGGATATAGTTGATGTTGAGGACTCGGCATTGCCTAGATCTGCAGTTAAGTTATTGATGCTGGTCTTGTGGTTGTTGTTAGAGGCCATTTGACTGTTGTTGTTGTTGGCCTCAGAGTCCAAGACAAATGGTAGCGAATTGGAAGTGCTGGGCGCCTGCGATAGTTGAGCCTCCATGGAGGTCATCGATATGGTGGAGGTGGTGACTTCATCGACCACATTGCCGCCCTCGTTCATGTCATTGTCGTTGCCTTCAGCATCTGCTGCATCATCCATGGATTCAGTGTCATAAGAAACGGCACTGTCGTTTCCCTGATCGCTCTCCCGTCGCAAGCGTCGAGCCAAACGTCGACGTTTCATGGCCGCAAATCGAAGGCGCATTAACTTGCGTTTGCGTTCCATTTGCTCAAAGTTGGCCTGCAGCGAGTTTACTGTAAAAAAAAGCAAGGAATAGGAATATCAGTTAGGGCCAAGTCATACACATGTGCACGCCGTGTCAACACTAGCTCCAAACATTGGCCAATAATTGTGGGTTGTGTGGTGTGGTCAACTGTCAGCAGCATTGACACTAAGCAAACAAATCGCTGCCAACCAGGTGTCTTTGTTTGTCCTGCTCAATCTTAGTTCAAGTCAAGGGTCAACCATTTCAGTTACGTTCACCATGCCGCGGGCTCTGCAGCTAATTATGCTGACTCTTATGGGACTAGCACTGGGATATGGCTATAACACCAGTAGCAACCACAGTAACAACTTTATGGCTTCAATTCTAAGTGAACTGAAGGATGGCTTGCATTTACATTTGAGAAGTTTTGAAGATGCAGATCATAGTTTGGTGCAATTTCTTCTGAAACAAAAACAGTGCTCTTTAAGCATTAGCCTGGCTCAAGAGCTAGCACCAAACTTGGACTCGGGGCGACACCATTTTCTTCTGTTTGCTGATGTGGAGCAGTTAAACCTGACTTTGGCCAAGTTCATTTATCATGACGGCTTCTATATATTGGCTCTAGTTGAATCTACGTTAGATGAGGATGAAAAGTTATTGCAATTTATGGAACGGGTATGGCTGCTGCAAGGCCACAATCGCATGTACTATAAACAGTCGACTAAGGATCACCTGGTACTCTATAATCCTTTCAAGAAATGCCTGGTACCGGTTGATAAGCCAGGTGTTTATGCAAGTATCTATCGCAATCTTTATGGCTATCCCCTAAGACTGTACACCTTTGATTCGGTCTATTCGTCGTTGGTGGGAGATGGAGCTACAAAGAAGGTTTTGAAAGTAGCTGGAGCTGATTCTAAGTTGGCCGCAGCAGTCGCCAGGCAATTGAACTATACAGAGAACTATCTGTGGCCGGATGATGAGTTCTTTGGGTGAGTTACAGTTTTTTCCACCACACTCCCAATATTACTTGCGAAAAACTTTTGCCACAAAAAGTGTTTTTAAAACTCCAACATTTTTATTGAGAAAAGTTCTGCCAATTAAATTACAAAAATATCAACATTTTTGTGTGACCAGTTTAGCAATTTTTAAAGTCCTTTTGACTCAGGTTAGACTTTTTTAAGGTTTTAACACCAAATTCGGGCATCGAAAAATCAAAAAAACCCAAGTTAGGGGTTCATGTTGCATGGACCATTCTCTACCGATTTGTGATCAATTTTTAAGAAAAATCGGTCGACTGAGTATTTCAAAATGCTTCGGCTCAATTTGAAATAAAAGATGAGGGACTAATTAGTAAAAAGCAAATAATAAGTTCTGCCTAAAAAATGCTTAAGATATTAAAGATTACCAAAAATCTTCGGCGAACTTAATGGTATTGGATATGGAATATCTCTTAATTAACGACGTATCGCAATTTAACAGAACAATAGGTTTGGCGAAAGTTGTGTTATGATAACCAAAAAATGCTTAAAATGCAACAATCGACAAACAGATCTGGTACAGAAAGTTCGGACCAGGGGTTCATACGTTTCATGAAGTTTAAGGTTCGGTTCGCGGCTCCTAAGCATGTCGAACCTAAGGATGTGGTTCATAGTTTCTTAGTTTGCTTAAGAATAAATGAATCAATGATTTAGTAATAATTCTTTTCGTAAAACCTGTTGAGGTCGACTGGACCACAATCAATACCGACCTTCATACTGACTTCTTCCACTACTTTTAATAGTACCTGGTTTTTGAAATTGGTAGATAGCCCATATCTTCAATATACTTTAAAATAACGGGTGACAACTAAAAATCTGCACGAACTTTAAAATGCCGCCATAATATGACTACATATACATAAGAATTGCATCAATGGATTGGGTCGAAAGGACCGTTATCAGCCACTCGACTTAGCTTCCGGAAAATGTCTCAGCAGGCGGCCGGTACGACCTTGGGGTCGAGTTTCCGGATACATATGCGAATCCTGTTGGTCAGTTTGTTGATATTTTTGGCCTTTCAGTAGTTTTTGTAAACTGCAGCACTCAAGACTTCCTCAGAACTTCCAGGCCAGAAAACATAATTATATTCGGAATGATTTTCCCTTAAAAAAGGAATCAAAACCTTCTTTAAACACTCGTTTAAGTACACTTCCTTGTTGACTGCAATGCCACTTGGCTTGAACCACGGCTTAACTAAAGCATAACTTTTGGCTCAAGCTTTAGCATGAACTTATATTTCACATCAGCAGGTGTTGACGATACATCGGAGGTGTAAAAAACACTATTTCACGGTACATGGCTGCGACTCAGACCAAAGTAAAATTCATCGTCTAAAACAAAGAGTTTGCCACGATATTGGTTGCAGATCCACCGACATTTTGTATTTGGTCAGGTGTGTAACTTGGTGCTCTTTGCTTACATCTGACAACAATATTATTCTTTTTCAGCACTTTACTGATGTGTTGTTGGCTGCAATTAAATTTTCTGGCTGCATCTCGTTGACTTATGTTGTCTCTGTTGTTAAAAAGTTGGGTTAGCTTTCTGACACCTTGGCCGTTCATAATGTTTGCTTTCCGACCACTTCCAACTTCACTTTTTATTATTTTTCGTTGCAAAATACTATAAATAGTGCGTTTGGACTTGCCCTCTTGGGTAAAATGGTTTACGGTAAACACTTTACCTTTGTCAGCGTGCATTTCGTGGAAGTTTACAACGCGATCGCGAAGACTTTCTTGCTCGGACGGCATGATGGCGACTACTTGTCAACATTTTTTCTGGGGGCATGAAATCGTGTTGACAGGAGAACAAAGAGAAAGAAATGTCATCCCGAAAGCTTCTATGTAAAGCTCAGCTAAGGGCGCTCTCTCTCAAAGTTTGTGCAGATATTTAGTGGTCACCCGTTACGACGCTAGTACTGAAATTTCTCAACTTGACTTTTGCATTATTTTCCATCTAAAATTGGTAATATAGTAAACTTTAAATTAAATCAAAATCTCTTTAAAGTTTTTACAAAAGTGATGAAAGTAATTATTTGAACCAAATTTATAAGGTTCGGTGTAAGTTTTGGTCCGAAAGCTCGGCTCTGCACCTGTTTACAGTCTTGATTAAAAAATATAAAAAAGGACAAAAGATTCTACGGTATTGTGACCGTTGATTAATCGTGATGTTTTCATCAGGGCCGCAATCCTAAATAATATTGTTCGCGGTTTTTGGTGAAGCTGTTGATTACAAAATTTTAATCAATCTAAATAGAAAGCCAATTTAATTTTAAAAAATGCAAATTACTATTCTTAATCTCAATGTGGCTGTTTTAGTGACATCTTTTTAAAGAAGATTGAGAAGTTATTTTTGTTTATAGCTTTAAATCAAGACACAAACACACCACAAACGAGACTTGTCGACTGTACCGCTGTTTCCAGAATTATCCGTTACTATCATCAGCAGTACTTGCCTATCTTGTGCAAGTCGGCAGCTGCCTACCTCATGCCAGCTTTGCTATAACTGCTTGGGAATTCCAAAGCAGCTTAGTGCAAAAACCGACACCAAAAGACAACGCCAAGTTGGCAGTAGTGAAATTTGAGTCAATGATTATTTGGACGTTTTCTAAATCTCAATTTACACGACCTTATCGCTCAACTGATTTTTTCAGGCCTGAGTGTCAAAAAAAAAAACTCAGCTGAGCAACTTAGTTCAGCATTTACATACCCGTAAACTTTGGCACAGACGAAGTTAGCATTGCTTTCTCGTTTTCTAATAAAATCATCCTACGAACACGAGAAATTTTGACCAGGCAAATTTGTATGGCTCGAGATTATGGATGTTAGATGTTACATGTGCTCGGTGTGAATAGTACTAGGCAACAAGGTCCATATTGAAGGGTTTGGAAATGGTCCATCACGTCACGTTCCGAAAACCAAATCCCGATCAACACCCAAAAATTATCTAGAATCACCACAAACCCTTCAATGTACTGGAAAAAGTCTAGTTATGTTGCCTTGTGTAGTCGATACATCACAATCCCCGTTTCTAATTTTCGAATTTGTTCAATGTTTTCGGAATTGTAAAAGGTTCGTGTTTCCGTTTTTGAAAGCCGATCGGGCAATTCCTCTTTCAACTTCACATTGCAAAATGTCTTCCAATGGACAATGCTTTTATCCGAAACGGCCATGCTCTCATTTTCGCAAAACTTTTGCGAAGTCAAACCGGTTTCTGGGCCAAATATGGACCGAAATGGGGGCAGGGCTGATTAGAACTTTTATTTATTCCGATCCAAAGAACTCGGAAACGAGAACAGGCCTGAAAATGTTGGCGTTTGTTTTGGCTGATTATGTCGTAAACCTGCTTATCCCCATCTTCGATTCCTTTACAGCGGACGCTTGTCCAATGGCTCGTACAGCGGAGGCATTGGCCGTGCCCATCGCCGTGAGGTGGATATTATTTATTCGGGCTTCTTCGTTAAGGACTACCACTCCACACACATCCAGTTCAGTGCCGCTGTCTACATGGATGATCTCTGTCTGTATGTGAAGAAGGCTCAGCGTATACCCCAGTCCATTGTACCACTCTTTGCCGTTAACGTCGATGTCTGGCTGTGTTTTCTTCTGGTGGGTTTCTTTTGTGCCTTCATTTGGCTTTGCCTAAGGCAATTGAATCTTAGCCTGCATATCGAAGGCATCGCTGGTGTTGAGCTGAAAACTGTTAGTTTTTATAGTATCGTCATGCGCATCTTCATCGACACCTGGGTGGTTTGGGTACGCGTCAATGTGGGACGTTTTCCACCCTTCAACTCGGAACGTATTTTTATTGTATCACTTTGCCTGGTTAGCGTCATTTTTGGTGCTTTGCTGGAATCCAGCTTGGCTACGGTATATATACGCCCTCTGTACTATAGAGATCCCAATACATTGGCCGAGTTGGATGACTCTCAAATTCCTATTTATATTAAGCATCCCGCCTTTAAGGACGACCTCTTCTATGGCCATGACTCTGCTGTGTATCGTCGGTTAGATGCCAAAATGATGCTGGTAGCCGAAGGCGAGGACCGGCTGATCAACATGATATCCCAGCAGGGAAAGTTTGTGGGGGTTACCCGCTCCGCCAGTCTGGAACTGAACGACATACGCTATGTGATGACCAAGAAAGTGCACAAGATCCCCGAATGCCCCAAAAGCTACCATATTGCCTATATTCTACCCAATCCGTCGCCCTATCTGGATGGTGTCAATGATGTAGTGCTTCACATTTTGGCCGCAGGTCTCATGGATCTGTGGACCAGGGAGATGAAGGAACGAGCCAAATGGAGTATACAAAAATTTCCCGACTACCTGGCCGAGTTGGATGTGGGCAGGTGGAAGGTATTGACTCTGTCAGACGTTCAACTGGCCTTCTATGCCTTGGCCGTTGGTTGCCTGCTGGCTGCTCTGATTTGGCTAACTGAGATGTGGTTAAAATAAAGTTACACTCACTCATCTTAAATTCTGGTGGCTTGGCGGGAGTTGGGGTGGTCAGGTCGATTTCGCGCAGTCGCTGCTCTCGTGCCGCCGCCTCAGCCGAAGTGGTGGGCATCTGATTATCTCCGAATATGCGATGTGTCTCATCCAGCCAATCGCTGATGCGCGCCTTCGTGGCCGCCTGGCGCTGCTCACCCAACAGTCGAGACAGCAGTTGCTCCACACTGCGCTGCTGACCCCCTGTGCCTCTGATGGCCATCTGTAGCAGAGCACGACGGCGTTTGGCAATTAGATAGAAAATTCGATTGGGATGTATCTGCCAGCTCAGCTCGCTGACATTAGGCGTATCGTTGTCATCATCTTCGTCATCCTCACTGTCCTCGCCACCGGACACCGTACTGACCTGGCTGCGCTCGGTGGAGGAGCTCGAACTGGTATTGCTATTTGTGTGATGGTTGCCGTTGCTTTTCCAAAGTTCCAGCTCGCGTTGCACCAGAGTATCAAAGAAGGCCAACATTACCTGATCCTCGTCCGTGTTGCGTGAGCTAAAGTCCTGCGACACATGGTCGGTGGTATTGCGATGGAGAGTACGGGTACAGAAGGGTAATGCCGATGGGTGCATCAACGAACCCTGCCAGCCATGCTGGGCAAAGGGGCTCCATAGCTGAAAAGGTAAAGTGAGAGTAGTTAGCAGAGTTTGACGTGGAGAAAGGACAAATAAACTGAAGCAACCATTAAGGAAACAAAAATGTAAATATTTAAACATTTTTATTTTGATTTGACACAGTGGCATTGCGGGAGGTGGTCGAATGTTGACAGCGGCTACGCCTTAGATGGTCCATTTGCTCCAATTTTTGCATACTTTTTCCAGCATTTCGGCCGGCATTGGCTTTAATGTTGTCTTTCAGGCCTGCAATTGTGTCAGCATCTTTGTCATCCTCACTGTCCTCGCCACCGGACACCGTACTGACCTGACTGAGCTTGTCCCTGTACATGAGCGATTTTAAGAAGCCCCACAAAGAATGGTCTAGTTACGTCCAATCACATGATCTTGGCGGCCAATGGACTGGTCCAAAATGTAAGATTAATTGCTCGCCAAACTCGCCTCTCAATTGGTTTTGTGTATACCATTTTGTATACGACGCTCATGGACAAATACCACTTGTTCTTAATAAATAACCCATGTTACTGAATATGGGTTTAACGACCTGTTTTGATTTTAGTCAAAGTGAATGTTAGCAGGCTCAAGGCTAATAATAGTTCAATAATCAACCAGAAAATTCAACAGAGAATACATATGAACATGAACAGTAGCTGTGGCTGTGTAGACGGCCGTTTTGGCTGACGCCATGGCAAAGCCTTTGTCAGTAGACTTTCAGTTGCTATCACACCAACAAGCCATTTGCAAATCGCCAGGCGGCGAATAACGAGTTGAGAATTTCAAGTGCACAAATAGCACGAAATTTCAACTAGCTTTAAGCTCCGCTGTTTACTAAGACTAAAACTGGCCGCACCCTTATCTACAGTTTCGCATGAAATTCGAAGTGAGCCAACCCTGCCAGCAAAACAAATGGAACAACCATCAAACTATAGTAGATTAGAAACTATGTTTCTATCGTTACAGTAGACTCTGAAGGATTTTATTGTATATATGCAAAACGCATTGCAAGAACAAATAAGAACACAAGGAATTCTCATTCAAATGCTCGCTTCGCAACAATCCAAATGATGGCTCTCCTACTAGTTTCACTCTAAAATGCAAATGGCATTCCTCGCCACAAAGTGGAGTTATCAAAAGTCTCCGAGACAATAAAATCGACATAATGCTTCTTGCGGAAACTCACTTGACGGACCGATACAATTTTTAATTACCTGGGTATGCACTTTACGGCACAAATCACCCAGATGGTAAAGCCCTTGGTGGAACTGGCATCCTCGTCAGAAGCATTATCCACTATCAGCATTTTCGGAAACTTCCTACAAGCCACTTCGATAGGTGTAGAGTCTAATCGAGGCAATATCACTCTGTCCGCGGTTAACTGTCCCCCACGTTTCGCATTATCAGAAAATCAATTCCTAGATTTCTTTACTACACTTGGTCAACGTTTCTTGGCTGCGGGTGAATATAGTTCGAAACATCCCCACTGGGGCTCCAGACTGACAAATCCCAAAGGGAAGCAACTCTAAAGCGTACTCACGCGCCCAGCAAACATACTCGGCTATGTATCTCCGGGAAGGCCTACATACTGCCCGGCAGATCCAAAGAAATTACCGGATCTTATAGATTTTGCTTTAACAAGAAAAGTTTTACAAAACTTGGTAGCTGCAGAAGTCCTTGCAGATTTGTCGTCAGACCATTCTCCAATAATATTCACCCTTCTGTTAGAGAATATCCTCGGAGACTGACTTCACACAAGACAAACTGGCTGAAGTACAAAAAATATATCAGCAGTCACATCGAGCTGAGGCCAACCATAAACAGCAAAGAAGACATTGACAATTCAGTTCAAGCCATCACCTCTGTCATTACTGCCGCTGCTCATCACTCAAACACCCACACAACAACAACAGCACTCTGATAAGCGGCGTGCAAGAAGAGAATGGCAAAGCTTTAGATCGCCTGGAGCAAAAAATCGTCTGAGACTTGCAAAACGCATACATCGCAAAGCACTCGAAGCCAAAGAGCAGCTAGCACATAGCCGTTATATCAAAAAATTTTCGCCTACAAGCACCAAATTTCCCCTATGGAGGGCACGCGCCAGTATAAAGCCACCTGCAAAAGTAGATACGCCTCTAAGGGATCAGACAGGAAGATGGGCCTGCAGCGACGAAGAAAAGGCAACTGTCTTTGCACTTCACCTTAGAAATTCTTTATAGCCAAATCCACCAACCAATGGCTATGAACTTCAATTGGTTCCGACCGCCGCACAAACTGACCCAATCGAAGTTTATTCGTTAGAAATAAACAAGAAAGATAGTCGGTCAAGCCCAACTATAACATACTTTGTACCTGTGAAGTCCTGCCCATCACCGTTGCGTCACGTGCTGCCCATACATGTTTGTTTTCCTTATAACTCGACTATCGTTCATCCGATCATTAAAATTCTTTCAATCGATAAAGAATCCCGAATACTTAATATGTTCAGAAGGTTCGAACCTTCTATTTATAAAACTGTGGGAGATATGACGTTTTTCGATATTGCGCTGGCGGGAGGGGGCGTGGCCGAAATTGAAAATAACCTTGATCTGCCTGCAAGTATAAGAAACACATGTCAAACCTCTATCTCTTACCATCTCTGAGATCTGTTTGTTCATACGGACAGACGGAGACTTTTGCACAAACTTAATATACTCTGTGTACCTCTGTTACAGAGTCTGTTACAGAGTATAAAAATCCTATCGGAGAGCTAAATCCCAGAAAAGCACCTGGAAATGACCTAATTACGCCTAAAATGATTCTAGAACTTCGAAGTCCCGCCATTACAGATATCTCAAGACTTTTCAATGCTGTTCTGCGATGTGGATTCTTTCCAACTCAGTGGAGGAAGTCCACAATCATAATCATTCAGAAACCAGGAAAGGATAAAACACAAGCGTCATCATACAGACCCATTAGTCTGCTACCTTGCCTGTCAAAACTATTTGAGATCTTACTCCGTAAAATTGATGCCCATGCATAAAATATCATTGGCTCACATCAATTTGGGTTCGAAGCAAAGCGCGGGACTATTGAGCAAGTCAACCGTTTAACTTCAGACATTCGGACTGCATTTGAGCACCATGAATACTGCTCTGCAATTTTCCTAGGTGTTGCCCAAGCATTTGACCGCGTTTGGTTGGATGGACTTATATTCAAGATACCCTGCAAACATTTTGTCGTGTTGCTTATCTCTCTATTCAAAGGGAGATTTTGGCGATAGTTCGAAGGTGATCATTTGGGAATAGTTTGGCGATTTACACAAACAAATTACATTAGGTATCGCATTTTCATCAATCAAGGGAAAAAGCGATATGTGGTATCGCAATTTTTTCATCCAATCGGGAAATTGGCGATACATCACTAAGTAGGTTTTAGCAGCCCCTTATATATTAACAGGCAACGGAATAAAAACTTGAGAACTACAAGTGGTGTTGTCTTTGAAATATGGCAGAAGCGAATTGGTGAATACTGATAGGCAATTTAATATAAGCAGTATTTAAGCCGTGTAGCAACCAACGAGTGCGATAGTGCAACTGGCTGAAACGGCGTTCCAATCGAGTTCAGTCCGAGGGTCCAGGATTCGAATACCAGTGTAAGTGATGCACTTATATATATTTAATATAATTCGTAATTCTTCAGAATTTCCTGGGAAGAAGCGTATTCTTAATTCCAGGAAAGAAACGCATTCCTAACTCCAGGAGGGGAGAAAACGCTTTTTTCTCGGAAGTTTGTTTATTTTTCTTATCGCTTAGCAGAACTTTTTCCTATCATAGTGTCACCTTTCTTGCCGTAGGGAGATGAGAATGCGATAATTGTGCGATATCGCTAGAGTCAAGCTATACCTACTAGGCGAATGGATTTCTGTCTTCCGCGATAAAAAATGTCTGCTGGTAAGGACAATGCTTCCCCCAAATACTAACAAAGTGTTAGAAAGTTACAGTTCGTCAAAGTGAGTACACAACGAAAGAGTTCACCATAGGAGCCGGAGTGCCGCAGGGTAGCGTACTCGGTCCTTTCCTATATGTAATGTACACTGCCGACATACCAACAGACCCTCGACTTACAATAAGTATTTTTGGGATAATACGGCAATATTAAGCAGATCACTACGTCCAATTAACGCAACAAGTCTCTTGGCAAGCCACCTAGCTAAAGTGGAAGAGTGGCTGGCCAACTGTCGCATAAAAATCAACGAGCAAAAGTGTAAACATGTGTCGTTCACACTTAACAGAAGCACCTGTCCTCAGCTATCCTTAAACGCCATTTCGATCCCGCAATCAAACGAAGTCGTTTACCTAGGTGTGCACCTCGATAGAAGGCTCACATGGGGTAAACACATTGAGTCGAAAAAACTGGCTAATTAACTCCCGTTCCCGTCTAAAACTGGAATATAAAGTCTTACTGTACAAAAGCAAAAGCCTGTCTGGACGTATGGCTCGCAGCTCGGGGAAATACCTGTGCGAGCAGTGTGGACATCCTCCAAATATCACAATCAAGAATTCTTATAGCCATCACTGAAGCGCCATGGTACATTCGTAATGAGTTTATCTACAACGACCTCAGCATCCCATTGGTCGAAACTGAAATAGAGCAACTTAAACGAAAATATTCTGAGAACCTTCTTACCCACCCAAACCAACATGGAAAATCTCTCTCCATGCTAGCAAAGATTTCCCGCCTTCGAACCCAGCGATTGACTTAAAGGGCCGCAGAACACAAACTACCTCCAATAGGGGATGTTTTTAAAATAGTTCCTAGATTAAGATTCAATAAATAACAAACAAGCTTAAAAAAAAACCTCAAACTGACCCAAAGGCCAAAGCCGAGCTCCTCTCAATCTCAAAGGGACCTACAGTTTAACGCTGAATTGCTTCAAAACTTACACCGGATGTGGAAGTTTTTCCAAAGAAAAAATTGTTCATTAGATGTTCCGAGACGTTTCGATTACAATAAATTCGACTTACCTTAATGATCTTCTCTACGCCCGAGGAGGCTATCAGACAGCGCTGACGATTGTAGCGCACCTGATTCACAATGGAACGATGACCGGTTAGTATAATTGGCTGGGTGTCAATCCATTGATTCTTCTCCTCCACTACAAAATACAATACAAATGTCACTTCACTTGTCCAAAATCATCCACCCACCCCGTACTTACTATCCACCCCATCCAAGCGCCAAATAAACATATTAAAATTATCGGAACCGGATACCACCAGTTCATCCTGTGGTCCAGCAAATGTGCAGCTTTTCATGGTGCAAGAATTAAAATATTCATCATGATAGAAGGTGCCCAATGGCTCCGGCGAGTTGGGACTATACAGAATGGGCGGCAGTCGACGATGCAAAGTGAGCAATAAGGTTCCATTACAATTAAAGCGTACGCTCATACAGCTGGGAGATTCGGGTATAAAGTTATACTGGCAGAGGGCCCTAGATGAAAAGATAAAGGTAAGACTTATTCCAGTTGATGGATGGAAGGAACCTACTGTGCATGATGACGTAGATCCCAGAGCATGGCTCCCCGCTTGGCATTTGCTGTGGCCAGAAAATTCCCATTCAAAGGATGAAATTCGACCGCATTGAAGGGCGTGCGAAATTTGGCTATGGCTAGGGATTCAGATTTACCCAGACGCAGGTCGTAGACCAAAATCTCGCCATGTTCCGTGGCCACACTAAACAAATGGGCACTGGTGCGATCCACACTGAGTCCATAGACGGGTCCATCATGAGAAAAGTAGTTAAGATTCTTGCCGCTGGAATTGGTATGCTTATTAGGAAGAAGAACTAAGATGAGCAAGCAGGAGCAGAAGTTACGTGTTTAGATCATGCTGAATGACCAGGTCATCGTTGCCACCCGAGAAGATATACGAGTTAAGGGTATCAAATCCCAAGCAAAATATATTACTGGCATGCTCTCCATACATGGCCCTAGGATGGTTCACCTCGGCCAAGGCCTCCTGGTCCAGATTCCAGAGTAGCACACGCTTGTCGTCGCCGCCTGTCAAAGGATTGGTGATTAATGCCATCACTGCAACAGGTGGTTTCCTACTCCTTCTAGCTACTTACCCGAGGCCAAGTACTGGCCACCCTGGCTAAACTCCAGCGCATTCACACAACCAAAGTGACCCGAGAGACTGCGCTGATACAGATTCCCAGCCGCATTCAGACGTTGCCTGAAGATGCCAGCCGGTACATGACCCACTAAATGGTCATTCTCACGATTTCTCAAGGCCAAGTCCAGATTAAGATTTTCCACATAGCGGCTGTCTCTGGTCAAGCTCATGCTGCCCAATTTGTTGGGGTTCCAACCCACTTCCAGCATACGCACAATCCCGCACTCCACCCACCCCCACACCCACCCGACACGACCCTAGGTGTCCAGACGTTCTGCTGGTCGTCGTGACTCTGGTTCAGTTTCAGGCGACGATGGTGCCTCGGAGTCTACATATTCTGGTCTACAGTTTATGGTCTCTAGTTTTAAATATCGTGGGTTCCAAATGGCGACTTCTTTTTTTATATTTTTCTACATAAAATGCTTCTGTGACGCTTTTTCAACGAACAACTCATACGCAACGACTGCCACTCCACTCGCGAGACTGGAATCATCGGAATATGCTTTAATCAAAATGAAAACAGAAAGTATACAAAACCGAAGCGAGCAAACAGCTGGTTGTCCCAGACAGGCACCGTGGTGCAAGGGTGGTTGTAAAGAGGCCTAAGGGAAATAATGCTACAGTTCCGAAGGGAAATGTTTTCCAAATGGTATCAATTATCATTGAAAATAATTAGGGAAATGCAACTTTTACAAAAAGAGTATCAAATACAAAATATTGTAGAAGTATCGAAAACAGTATGAGCCAAGAAAACCGCTAGAAATTATTCGGGCCTGTTCCAAATTCCGAAAACGAGTGGAATTGCCGCAAACCGAGTTGGTTGCTGTTCCGAATTCCGCAAATCGACAAGAATTGTCGTTTTCAAAACGTGCGCTGCAGAGTCAGCGGAATTAAAAGTAATCGCTATTTAAAGCATTAAAATAATTCCCCAAAATTATTCACTAAAAATTCGAAATTAGTTGAACATTTTTAAGATAGTTTAACATCATTACTTAAACTGATTAAAGTTGAAGTATAATTTAATAGAATTTTTTAATAAACATCAATAAATCATTGCTTGAAAAACAAAACCGAGCGGCCGTGGCCAAACCGAGCTGTTCTGAATTCCACTTTCTTTGATTGTCTATTTCGACCTTCAATCGCCGGCTGCTAGGGTTGCTTCATATGAATTTATGTAATCGGAAAGCACTTTTTCTATTTTATTTTGCTATGTTTAACCATATGTAATATAACATATTCAAATGTAGTATTTAAATACTGGTTTAAATGAAAATAAATGGATTTAAAGAGTAAATAATGGCTTTGTAAATTAAAATTATAGAGATGATGTCAACTCTGTCTGCTGTCGATATACACAAACAAGTGCGCAGGCAGCCAGCCAGCTGTTTTCGAAACCGAGTTCGAAAAGTAAAAACGTAAACAAATCGTTCGGAATTGGGAACAGCAAATAGTAAAACGTTTGTTTTCGATTCGTTTTTATTTTTTGAAAACGTTCGGAATTTGGAACAGGCCTGATTGTGTTATTTCGGAAAAGTGAAAGTGTGTTTGTTCCTTATAGGCGTCTTAACCAAGCTAAGCCGATCTTCACGATATTTTCACAATATAGAAAGCAGAGATCTGCACGAGTGCACTGCAACTACTAGTGCTCTGCATAAGTACTTGATATTTTAACATCCGAGTATTAAAACTACTTTAACAAAATGTATACAGTAGTATTTCTACTCGCGGCATTAGTTCGCGTGGCTTATTGCAAATACTCATACGAACAGAGACCTGAAAAATTCGAGTGTGAAATTATCCACCAACAATTCTGGCCACGCATTTTCTATCTGTCGCTTTTTCACTTGAGTATTTTTTTAGCTCATGCATGCTGCTTGTGGAGTCTTTTTTACTGGTGGCCACAAGGCCACACAAGTGTCTGCTCTCTAATATGACTTCGGCTTATGTTCGTTTCCTGCACTTTTCGTCAAATTCATCACTACATCACACTTCTACTTTGACGTGCATGTGTGCGACGCTCACAAAAAAATATAAACGAGAAAGCAGTTCTGACTTCGTCTTTGCCGAAGTTTAAGTACACTTTAAACTTTTGTGACCACTGACTTAACTTTGTGACCAATGACTTAATTTATAAACTTGATGTCTTGTGTCATTGGAAAATTAAATAAAAAAATTGAATAAAAAAAAAATTGTATGGTAGCTACAAGAAGTGATTATCCGATTTTCGCGGTTCGGACATGTGCAGTGTGCAGCTAAAAGATGACCTTGTGCAAAATTTCAGTTCGATAGCTTCAAAACTGAGGGAATACTTTGCGTAGAAACAGACGGACGGACGGACGGACAGACGGACGGACATAGCTCCATCGACTCAGCTTGTCATGCTGATCAAGAATATATATACTTTATGTGGTTGGAGATGATTTCTTTCTATACGTTCCAAACTTCTGGGCAAAATAATAATACACTTTTCGAGTGTATAAAAACAGTCTAAAATAATGGATAAATTAAATTCTGATATAAGAGACTCCTTTTCATATTAATTAACATTGATTGCAGTTACATGTTTCTCTATGTTAATGTCGGCAATGCCACCGTATTCAATTGGTAAAATCAACAAAAAGGTCCAGAGAAATACCAATATTCCTCTGCTTCTGATCGGGTCTCCATTTTCAACTACAGCTTCAATGCAGCAAAAAACATTTAATTATCATTTGCCTTAGGATACGCAAGTAGTTAAAATTGCATTTGGGCACTTAAAGGATTAAATAGTCGCCCAAAGAATATTGTATCTATAGTCATTGGTTTTTGTATTCTGCACATCTCACATCAGTACAGTGTTACTCCATCTGCATGGCCAGCTCCTTTGTTCCCTCTGAGGTCGTCGATGTTTTCACACCAGATGTCCACCAGAAGGTTCTCCATTTCTGGGGTCTACACAGTGCGTGCATACGTAATTTTTGAAGCTAACATTAAACAAATAAAATCTTTATTTTCCAGAAATAAAAGAAAATTATCTCACCTTTTTTCAGCAATCGAAATTTGAAGTTTGACAATACTTGCGCGCTGACATTGTTTACTTTTTCGTTGCGAATGTCAATTAGAGTTGGCCGCAAAAATATCGCAAACACGTTGAATGGAACAGCACGAGATTGGAACATTGGACGGGGGAATATTTTAAGAAAATTTGGCACGGCAAGTTCTTACGTACCATCTTTGACGGTAGATGGTGGCTAGTGTGATTTGGCTATAACCTGGATTTCGAGTGTTTTCATTTTCTATCCGCATTTTTTTTAAATATTGGGCAAAGTTAATATAAATTAAGTCACAAAGTACTAATTAAAGGATTGAATTTGCGTTTACAGGATCTTGATCTGGGTATGTTAAACACCTACCTGTTAAACACCTACCTGGCAGACAAACATTGCTGGTCCAGAATATATATTCTTTTTATGATCGGAAATGTTTCCTTCTTCCTGTTACATACATTTGCGCAACTTCATGATCTACTTTTATCCATTTTGAATGGGTAAAGGGTATAAAATTAGCTCCAAAACCAAGCCGAAGCGGACTCTATTTTAACCGATTTCGTTCGTGAACTTTCGGTCACAAAACAAGCCTGACGTTCAATGAAAATTACATCCGTGCTTTTTGCTTGCTATGGGCTTAGCCTTATGGTTGCATTGTTTTTTTTTTTTTTATTTATTGCAATGTCTCGTGTGAGGTTCGTGTTCAGTATGAGGCAAGCTATAAACCACCAAATGTTCTTAAAACATGACCAATCCGTTGACACACACTATTCGCGCTCCAAGAACCAGCGGGATTAACCTACTTTTGTAATCGAATGGGCTTGATCTCGGTAGGTTTATGATGAAATTGTTTTTGAGTGTAGCGACTACCTCATAAAGTAGGTTAATTAAATAAACTATACATTGCATTCTATTGAATTGTTTAAGCGCTGTAGAGTTTTTCCAACTACAACAACTCTGAAAAAAGAGCAAACTGTCGGTTTTGCTGACGGGCTCCAGTGTTTTCCGTATTTTTCCATATCCCGCAATTGTCGTCTCTTTTTTTAATTATATCTGTCGTAAATGGAAGGTGCAGATCGAATTGAGAATGTTAAGCAGAATGTCTAGGCAACTACTTAGATGAAATTCCCGACATTTTGCTTCGCCAAAAGCCCTGGTAGCTCAAAATCCAATACATATGCGCCGTTTATAGCAACTCGCATCCCTTAAAATTACACATAAGAAACCTTAAAATTACACATATGAAAGCTATCCCCGCGATAGTGGCCGCTTTTACTAATACCAAGTTAACATTAATTGCAGCGGCCGAGACCGTCAAACGGTTGTGATAGAAATATCGGGCCAAATAAGAATAAGAAGTTAACTAACTGCTCTGAGAGCGGAAAACAAGTACTCCTATTATAAATTTCTCTCTCCCTTATAAGTAGTAGCCCTTGAAATTAGTGTATGCTATGGAATTCTTATTTCGGGTATAATTTTTGTTTTTTGTATCAAATTTTAAAAACAGCTTTCAGCAACAGAAGGCAGACAAAACAAAATTTGTAGTAAAAAATATTTTTAGTTATTTTTTTTTTCTTTTCCAAATTTTTGTAAATCAATATGGCTAACATGAACAGCAGCAGTAGCGATGTCAACACTGGTCACGCCAACACCGAGGAGAATTCGCTGCCTTGTAAGCTCTTATACTACAGACACCTTTCGTTTAACTGTATTCCGTCCCGCTTAGTCTTCTCAGAGTTGGACGATGGTAAGGATCACACTCGTCGCATCTGTATCTATCTGCAAAACCTCCGTGATCGTCTCAGGGAGAACGTACTGCAGCACACCGAATTGCTAAAGTCTTCGGTCAGTATCCTTCGAGAAGTGGGGGATGTATCCGCTACGCTGTCCTTGATGAAGTCGGGTTCCCTTACGCAATCCAACAAGATAAAGCTTCTCATAATGGAATTTGAGAGCGTTAGCTGTGAAAATGCAACTATAGGCGGACTTAGCCTTCCCACTGATAAAATGGAGCTGCGTGGACTGGTCGCTGACTTCGAGCGCCTCAACGAAAATCATCTGCTGCGCGAAAGCCTAATGAGTTTTAAGCGTGCCAAAGATTCGTTCGAGAAGATAGGACACTTTCTTGAAACGAGCGGCAACAGCGAGCCGGCACGTACTTCGGGAGCGCCCAGTCCATTAATCAGGAGCCCAAGCACTAATCGCAGTTTGCGCGAGAGGATCGAGGCTTTTAACAAGGTACTGGAGGAGGGAGAGAATGAGCCACACCACTTTGTCCAATGTTTTAGTAGCCGTTGCAGTTTGGAGGAGGCGTTCGTCTCAGTGGCAGAAGAGAAGCCGGCTTATGTGGCATCACGTACCAACTCTGGATATGAGGGCGATGTAGACAGCGAGATTGATCAGCCTTCTAGCGAGTGTGCGACTAAAAATTAAGAAGGTGGCGCGCTGTGTGTGTGGGGAGTGAAATTATTTGGACTGGCTTTTTTTAATATTCTATTTGATAAATTGTTAGTAAATGAATATAAAATTCATGTCGACCGTTTTCGAAAAAATAACTTTAAGATGCTTTAAACATAAATAAAAAAATTGTGCAGTTTGGCTTGACCTATAGACCTTTCTTTGTTTGCTAACCGTAGTCTTATGCAACATTTTCACTACAGCGAGCTTGCTATCGAAATCGTTATCGCCGCAATAACGCAGAATAGGTGTTTACATTAGCACAATGTTGCGTTATGCGTTAATAGTTAAGAAAACAGTTTTGTTTTGGTTTGACAGCAGCAAGAATCTTATTAAAAACGAATGGAAAATGAATACAAACGATTTATCAATATTTGCGATGGAGCAAAGTGACGGTGTGATGATGCAGATTATGGATTTGGCAGGGACGTCTGCAGAAACCTCTGATTTTCTGCAAAGTAATCCACGACGTCCTCGAAGCATTTGGACACATTTAAGAAGAAACTGGTCGATTCTTCCTAAGTGAGCCAAAAATACTTATGTATGTAGCAACCGTCTTCTTGCAAATGCCCAGCGCCTAACTCAATTGCCTTGTGCGCTGGTTGCATCCAATTGGTCAGTGGACCAACAGCTAAGCCGCTGGCGGGACCCTTGAAGACCTTGGCTATTGTGGGATGGGGGTTGTTTTAATTGTTGTTCTTGGTGGGCAAGTGATGATAGTTGAGCACGTTAGGCAGAAATGAGCAACACTTATCGAGTGTAACGAATAAACGCAAAAGCATTCAAACGAAACTCAACTTTTTGTCAACACTAGGGCCCTATACTTTTTGTATGGGAAAAAATCTGCTTGTTGCCGCTGAACGCAAAACGCATAGCGCAGTCTTGGTGTAAATGGCCTTTTAGGTGTTTTATTTCTCCAAAGTTGATTATCGGTAATGTAGACTCATCTAAAGTTCCAGATCTTGTTAGCTTTTCTGTATCTTCTAGGCCAGGGCCACGAAGTTGAGAGCAGTAACAGCGACGCAACTAAACAATATCCAAACGCGCCAACACGACAAGCTTTTACTATCGGTGTATCGACTGCGCTTTTTTTGAGAGTTTTCCTATGTCCAGTAGATAGTGAAGCTCCGTTCTCTGTTCTAGTCCATCTAGAAACTGTTAACCTTTAATCTTGCTTAGATGCACAACTGATTGTGCCCAGCGCAATTGTTCTTGGGTCTTTTGTCAAAAGTATGCATTTACTTCTCCCTCTCCCATTTAAGCGTGCACAGTCATCATTAGTCATTTATATACCCTTGCAGAGGGTATTATAAAATTGTGCGGATGTTTGTAACGCATTGAAGGAAGCATCTCCGACCACATAAAGTATATATATTCTTGATCAGCATGACGAGCTGAGTTCATTTAGCCTTGTCCGTCTGTCTGTTTCTATGCTATCTCCTCCGTCAGTTTTTAAGCTATCCTCACCAAACATTGCACTAAGTCGTCTGGTAAATGCACATTTGTCGGAACCGGCCGGATCGGATGACTATAGCATATAGCTGCCAAAGGAACGATCGGTCGAAAAACTAGTCTTAGTAAGAAAAACTTTTTTGTTTTTAATGGGAACGCCTCCAAAGTACGTATTTCTTAGTTTACTATCCTGTCCCATGATTTCACTAAGTTTGGTCGAAATCGGATGACTATAGCATATAGCTGCCATAGGAACGATCCGTTGAAAAACTGGTTATAGTGCGAAAAACTTTTTTGTTTGTAATGAAAACGTCCTTATCATTGGCATACACTTATTTTATATACTTTTACACAATTCTACAAAGTTTGGTCGAAATCGGATGACTATAGCATATAGCTGCAGTATGAATGATCTGTCGAAAAAGAAGTTCTAGTGAGAACAACTTTTTTGTTATAAATGGGCTCGCCTCCAAATTTCGTAATTAACAGTGTATTATGCTTTTCCATAATTTCCAAGTTTGGTCGAAATCAGACATCTATATAGTATAGATCCCATATAAAAGTAAGGTCCAAAAAATAGTTTTAGTTAGAAAAACTTTTTATTTTTCAATGGAAGCTGCAAGGGTATACAAAACTTCGGCCGAGCCGAAGTTAACTTTCGCGTATTTTTTTTTTCTTTCGTGTAGTCAAAACGAATCGTGAATATTGACGTGATATAAAAACAAAATTACTTGAAAGATGAGATGTATTGCGGGTGCCAAGAAAATTGTCATAACTTTTTAATACAATACTTTAAAAAACGGATAGCTTGTTCGTTTTTCGGAAACGGGAACAGCTACCAATGCCGATGATTCGCATGATCTGATGATAACTCTTTTAATTTTATACATTTTAGTTGTTGGGGTTGGTGACCTGTTCTTAATTATTTAAGAAATGCTTGTTTGCCGGCTCAAGGTCGTGTGTATTTTATGTGCTGTAAATTAATAACAACACAATATTTTTGGTGTCTCCGATATATTTCGATTTGCCATCGGCATTCGTCATCAGGGAGAGAGCAACAGCGTCCAATCAGTCAGCTGCGGAGTTTTAAACTTTTTATTGTTAAACATTTTATTTTATGATCTGATGATAACTCTTTTAATTTTAAACATTTTACCCCTTTGATTTTTACAAACAAGCCACAGCTGGTTTTTTGGGTTTGCCTAGGCACATTCTCAAATGCCGCTTTGAGAATTATGAAACAGTTTTCGCTCCGAAAATATTACTATATTACTATAAGTACTACTATGAGTACTATGCACTTACTATGAGTACTATGCACTTACTAAACCCTCTATACTCTGTCATTTGTTTCTATTGCACTTGGGTATTCGATAACATAGCGATAGTAAAACGAATGTTGAATGTTGGTCACAACATTGTGACTAAAGTAACTTGAGTAAATATTCCCGAGATTGTGCCGGTGAATTAATTTTTCCTGCAATACACGGTTTTGAAAAGTAAACCGAAAGCAATTACGTTTCGGTTAGAACTTGCAGTTCTCAATTCTGAGTGAATTTGCTTACGATTTACTTTTGTCAAACCACGGTCCAACCGAAATCGGCACCAGAAAATCAAGCGCAACGGTCGAAAATGGAACAGTCGGAATTGAGAGAGGCTGACTTTTGCGTTTTACGTCTCGTTTTGGCTGGCACTGCCAAGTTGTCGGGACATTTAAAAAAAAATTATTCTTAATTCAGTTAAATACTTAAAGGCAATTCAAATTACATAAATAAGTTATAAATTGATCACAGAATTAAAAAAAAATTAACTCAATGTACATTTGGCAACTGTACGAGTGCGCAATTTGCCAATTACTTTTCATTTCACCGGCCGACTGCGTCACAGCTCCATACGAATTTGACATTGTGACACTAAAATGTGACACTATGTGACGCAGTATAAACCCAGCATAACTTTTTAAAACGAAAAGCGCTTTCGTTTTTGTGTTGCGAGAAACTGAATCAATTTTGAATTCCCTTATTTGTGGTCCTTGAACCCAGGTACCAGCATAGGCGTAGTTAGAATTTATGTGAGCGTGGCACTCGAAAATAGTCTAAAACGAAACTATTCTAGAAAAATAGAGGGAAGTTAACTTCGGCTCTGCCGAAGTTTTGCATACCCTTGCAGCCTACGTTGAAAACAAAAAAGTTTTTCTAATTCCGACTATTTTCGGACCTTAATTTTCTATGGGAGCTATACTATATAGATGTCCGATTCCGACCAAATTTAGTGGAATCATGGAAAAGCATAACAAACTAACATGTACGAAATTTGGAGGCGATTCAATTTAAAACAAAAAAAGTTTTTCTCACTAGACCTTCTTTTTCGACCGATCTTTCGTACTGCAGCTATATGCTATAGTCTTCCGACTTTGTAGACTATAAAATTAATATGTATATGCCAATGTAAAAGACGTTTCCATTAAAAACAAAAAAGTTTTCCTCACTAGAACTAGTTTTTCAACCGTTCATTCCTATGGCGGCTATATGCTTTAGTCATCCGATTTGGCAAAACTTTGTAGAATTGTGTGAAAGTATACCAAATAAATATATGCCAATTTTAAGGACATTTCCATTGGAAACAAAAAGGGTTTTCTAACTAAGACTACTTTTCAGACTATACTTTCCTATGACAGATCTACTATATGGATGTCCGATTTCGACCGAACTTTGTGAAAACTTGGGAAATGATAGTAAACTTAAAAATACGAAGTTTGGAAGCGTTTCCATTTAAAATAAAAAAGTTTTTCTCACTAAAAATAGTTTTTTGACCGATTGTTCCTATGATAGCTATATGCTATAGTCATCTGATCCGACCGGTTCCGACAAATGTGCAGTGTATTTGTACTAAAAGACTTCGTGCAAAGTTTGGTAAAGATAGCTTTTAAACTGAAGGAGGAGATGGCATAGAAACAGACGGACGGACAGGGCTAACCTAACTCAGCTCGTCATGCTGATCAAGAATCTATATACTTATTGTGGTCGGAGATGCTTCTTTTTATGCGTTACAAACATCCGGACAATTTTATAATACCCACTGCAAGGTTATAATAAAGTTTTTATAAAAATCAATAAAGAAGTGAAATTGGTTTGCAAGGTTTATGAAGTCAGTTAAACAACCCATTTTGCATCTTTAACTATTGTCTATATTCATAAAATATCACACTATAAACTACAGTAAAATCATCTATATAAAAAAACCCAAGTCTTACGACTCTGTTTCTTCTTCTCAGCAAGTGGATTCGGCTGCCTGGAAATATGTGGTATAGTTGATAGCGAAGAATATCGAGATGGCTCCAATAGTCGAGCCCAGCTGTGTGATAGCTCCTACCCAGACCAGCGATTGACCACCTTGGGAACGCATCACCGTGGTAATACCCAGCTTGGTGTAGCTTACTATGCCCACCAAAAGGGTCCAGGCAAACACCACCAGCACCTCTCCAATGGTCTCATCGTACAGCGGAGGAAAGGGACTCAATACGGCCGTCGTAAACACATAGCTGGTCAACAGGGCAGCCACGATAGAGAGCACCGAGATGACCCTTAACGAAGTAAAATGCAGGAACATGGCCATAAAACAGGCCACCGGATTGGCAATCACACTCAGTGTGGCTGCCAAGTGATAGGCACGCGTGCCATAGGGAGCACTCGAGTAGGATTGAATGCTGCCAAAGATACCGTTGCTGAAGAATGAGATGGCTCCCATGAGTAGCAGTAGAGCGGTATACTGACCACGACTAAGCTTCTCGGACTGCGTCTGATTGGGGCTTTCGTCGTAAACATATTTATTGCCCTCGCTAACCGTAACCTGGGCGTATTCCCTGCGTGCCAGCGGCAGGGCATTAAGCAGCGTGTAACCCACATAGCTTATCACCATCAGTCCAAAGAGGATGAGAAAGAAGACCTTAGTGTTGAACAGCGGTGGTGTTTTCTGAGCCTCATAAATCTCGTGGCCAGTCTCCGTCACGTTGACCAGCACACACTCGTTGCTCCCACCTATGCCTTGTATGAGAGCCGTTACACTTGGCAATAGACCACTTAATCCTTCGCCTATGAAATAGGTAACCAAATACTGTTCCTTGAAGCGTCCCATATAGGGCATAAAAAGCACCGAACTGGTGCAGGCATTCAGAGCCGTAAAGATGGTCAGCACGAAAAGAGCCATACTATGATCACTGCCAGCCACTGGTGCAGTCCGATTGTAAAAGAAAGCGGTGAACAGACAGGATAAGGTGCCCACCATCAGAACCCCATAAATGGTCCAGCCATCGTTGAGCTTGCGTGGCGAATACTTCTGTATGGTCGTGTACAGCAGCGGACCCAAATTGCCCAGCTGCACCATCACACTCAGATAGGATGGCAGACTCCAACCCTCGGGAGCCTCATCCACCAGCAGGGGCAATTGTATGAAGGTGCCATTGACGCCCAACCAAGTGCCGATGCCAAAACAAATGGCCAGTAGATCAACAATCAGACTGCGATCTTTGAATACTCGGCAGTATTTGTGCTCCATCTTCTTGCCAATGGTGCGCCAACTTAGGAAAACACTTAGCTCACTGTCGCTGGGTTCGTTGACGAGGCATCTGTCCAAGGGAGATAAGAGATAAAAAAACATAAATTAGAACACGTGTTGTAATATTCAAAGGGATTATCTGGTAATTACAAATGTTTTACAAAGAAACCTGGTTCGGTTCAAGAATCGTTAAAAACATACAAACATTACTTGAACCCATTAAAAGATAAGGATTGTGGTTTTTTTTCTTTGTGGTTTGAATTTGTACATACGAATTTCTAGAATTTAAAACTGTTTTAAGATAAAAACATTTTAGTATACATTTTTAAAAGACACCTACTATCACTTTCTTTGCCGCATCATTAAAAAGTAAGTTTATATTTCTATATACTTAATTAATTTGATCTGAAGATACGGTCAAACGGGCCGCAAAATTCAGAATGCAGACATTTATAGGGACTTGGGTGGTCAGAACGTGTAGGTTCTTGCAAGCAGTTTATTGTACAAGGCCCAAGCTGTCCCTTACAGTCTGAGCACCAAACACCGTGAAGTCCAAAAGCATATGAATTGAACAAACTCAGAGTACCAGGTCGTCATGCAAATTGTCGGCCTGTCTGATCGTAGCTTAATGGAACTAAATTATGTGCTACAAATATGGCATCTTTTTTTGAACAAAACAATCAAACAACATGACAAACTGTTCGAGGCACATACAGTATCTCACCTAAAGATCTTTTGTCAACTTGGTTAACCTACATAAAGTGGTTTAATTAGTTTCACAGATTTTCCGCCCAGATGTTAAGAAAGAGATGCCTGACGATGATTATTTAACTACTACATCGAAACGTCATAACACTTGGCACTCGATAACTATTTGGAAACAAGTCTGGGCTAAAATACCACATCAGTGTTGTCAATTTTAAAGAAGCAAAAAAAAAAAGGTTTTTAATAGAAAGAAAATTAAAGCCAGAATAAATAGCTTAAGATTTGTAAAGTTTTTACTAATTTTGGTTAATTTTCTTAGTATTTTTAATGGTTGAAATTGTTGTAGTGGTACATCTAGTTTGAATTGTGACCGTTAATCAGGGGGAAGTGTCCCTACCTGGCTCAGGTTTGCACTTCGTTCGTGAGCGTCGAGACACTTTTTCAAATCATATCCAAAAAATAGCTGCGGATAGCGGCAGAATCAGTCTCGGTGATGATTTTTGTGCGGTAATGCGTGAATTTTCTGCCACTTCGATACGGCAGATTTGTAGATTGGCCATGTAGGGTCTGGCCACAATGGTTTAAATAACAAGACAGATGGTCAAGCCCGACTATAACATACTCTGTACCTGTGAAGTGCTGCCCATCAACGTTGCGACCGGTGCTGCCCATTATTGTTTGCTTTCCTTATAACTCGAATCTCGTTCATCCGATCTTTAAAATTCCTTTGGCGGATCGATTGAGTATCCTGAATACTAAATAAGTTCAGAAGGTTCGAACCTTCTATCTAAAAAACTGTAGGAGATATGACTTTTTCGATCTTGCGGGGGCGGCAGGGGGCGTGGCCGAAATTGAAAATAAACTTGATCTGCCTGCAAGAATAAGAAACATATCTCTTACCATCTCTGAGATCTGTTTGTTCATACGGACAGACATACAGACGGACGGACTCTTTTGCACAAACTTAATATACTCTGTGTACCTCTGGTACAGAGTATAAAAAGGGCGACTTATCACATGTGCAAGATTAATTCCAAGAGATCAAGCTTCACAGTGACATAATTTCACAACTTTTTCACAATCGCCATTATGTTTTTCTAAATTTTGACATAGAAAACTTAATCAGCGAGCTCGAAAACACCCGAGTACAGACTTTCAGCCAAATCAAATACGTTTTGAAGAAAAATTTTGCCATATTGGATCGCCAAGTTGTTTTTCTGAATTTTTACTTCAAATTCGTAGTCAGCGAACCCAAAGCCGAGCTACTCTCAATCACTTGGCTTGTGCGCTTCGAATTTTCGCACAAGAGAAAAGGACCTACAGTTTAACGCCGAATCCGAACGGCAGCTTGAGATGCTTTTCATGGCTAATTACTACAAAGCTGGCGCCAACAGCAGAGAGGCGTGACCGGGTGTAAAGTTTATTCAAAGAAAAAACTTTTCATTAGATGTTCCGAGGCGGGATCGAACCCACGACCTCTTGCACACTAGCCGCTAAGCCACCAGGCCACCAGTCCAGTCAAATTAGGTAAATCAAGGGCATATTTATAAATGAAATTTTGACCAGCTAGATTTTTGATTTTTGTGTCATTGGGAACTGCCGCCATATTGGAAAGCGCAAATTGCTTTGTATTTCGGAAAAGATTGACTTTGGAGAAGACAAGGTACATAATAATATTACCTTTATTTTTGGTCCTTACAAATTTTCGGCGCAAGCAATAGGTTATGTTCGACCAAAAATTTATAATGAATACCCTGAAGATTAAGAAAACAAAGAAGCGTCAGACATATTGTCGATAAAAACACATAAAATAATAACAATATAAATTTCCATCGCTTATTTAAACATATTTCTCATTTGTTATTTGATTTATAGCGTAGCTTGGTTTTATCTGCATAAATTCGGGTGATTATAGACAAAAAACGGGACGATTCAAAGTTTGTGAAGCTATAGTTTTGTAACGCTTTGTCACACAGCTAATGGTCATATTTGAAATCTGTTGCAAATTTTATGCTCTTTAGTTTATATTATAAGATAATTACGCGTAGCTCACACGGGAAACAAACAAAAAAATGGAAAAAAAGTTAAAATTAATCTTTGATCGAACCAACACCAATCTTTTATCAGTCAAACCCGAGTACAACGTACTCGAACCAACAAGTGTCGGTCAAATCCGACTCGAACCAACAAGTAAGAAAGTCGGTCAAACCCGACTATAATATACTTTGTACCTCTGAAAGTTTGCGTTAAGGAGGGTGAAGTGCTGCCCATCGCCGTTGCGGCCGGTGCTGCCAACAAAATTGTTTGTTTTTCTTATAACTCGACTATCGTTCATCCGATCTTTACCATTTCTTTGGCTGATCGATCAAAAATCCTGATTTCTAAATATGCCCCGAAGTTATATAAATAAATCTACAAAACTGTCGGAGATATAATGTTTTTTCCAAATTGCGGGGGCGTTTTTCAATGACACAAATTTTAACCTTTTAAGCCTTTTAGGCAGTCCTCTACCGCATATCAAAAATATGGCTGGTCAATATTTCATGAATCGAAACATTCTAATTTGACTGATGAAGCTAAATTATGATTCGAAAACGGTTCGAACATTTATTCGTAAAGAAAATCTATTTCTATTTCACTCGGAAACGGGAACTCCAAAATGAAAACGATTCGGAACGAGTATATTTATACTCTGTACCAGCTGTACCAGAGGTACACAGGGTATATTAAGTTTGTGCAAAAGTGTCCGTCTGTCCGTATGAGCAAACAGATGTCAGAGATGGTAAGAGATAGAGGTCATACAGTCATGCTCCCATTTTTGCATTCACAAAAGATTTGCGATTAGGAGAGCAAATTTTGTAGAAAAACCGGTTTTAAATTGCAGTGGGAAAATCGGAGCATGGCTGTATTTGCAAATTCAGCAATGAACACTGTGTAGAAAATGGGAGGTCAAGATTGTATGGGTAAAAGATTCGTTCCCAGCGATTAGCTTCAAAGTCATATCCATAGCTACATATACAACAATTTTGATTTTAAAATTTGGAAAATCTACCACCAAAGTGGAAAAATGGACAGAAGACTGTTGTATGAAACTCTTTTTTCTATCATTAGATCAGTTTTAAAATCATTTTCAACAAGAAAAAAAGTCGGTCAAGCCCTATTATAGTATACTCTGTACCTGTGAAGTGCTGGAAATGGCGGTGGCTGAAAATCACCGTTGCGACCGGTGCTGCCCATAATTGCTTGTTTTCCTTATAGCTCGACTATTGTTCATCCGATCTTTACCATTCCTTTGGCGGATCGATAAATAATCCTGATTACTATATATGTCTAGAAGGAACGAAACTTTTAACTTTAAAAATTGTGGGAGTTATAAAGTCTTTCCTATTTACGGGGGCATGTCAATCCTCTATCTCTTACCATCTCCGAGATCTGTTTGTTCTTACGGACAGACGGACGGGCGGACGGACAGACGGACACGGCTAGATCGACTCGACTGTTGATGTATCTTTGGTACAGAGTATAAAAAAGAAATGCTTGGCCACGACATTGCCGTTCTATGGCCACAGTCTTACTCGTCGCATGAGTGGTCGATGGTGCTGCGAGTTAAGTCCATGCTTATGGGTTTGAGCTCTCTAAGCAGAGCAGACTGAACCGGTTCAAAAGTAATATAGAGTACTATCTCGTCTCAAAAGAAATTGATATTCGGTATGCTTCGGTACTTTTCGGTTTCAAATGGTTTTCGGTTCGTTACAAATGTTTAGTATCCCGGGACCCCTTTTAACAAGCATTATTTTGGGTTTCGGCATTATTTCCAGGTTTTAACCCAAAGAAGCAGCTGATGAGCTTATAACGAAAAATATTTCGTAATACAATAATGCAATTTAGTTGATGATAAACATTTGTTTTGATTGCAGTAGCCCTGATATCTTAATAGAAGACCTAAAAATAGACTAACTTTTACTACATTTATTTTAACCCAATTAATTTGTAGATGCTGACTCGACAAAAAAAATTGACTAAACACAACCATAAATAAAATGACACATTCTCTTAATACATACCTACATATGTAAGTGATTTGACCAGCTGATTGAAAACTAATTCCATAGTATCCAAGTCAAATGTACACTTGATACTTAATCAGCCAATCCAATAGAAGAGCTGAAGTGGAGGACGGCATAGGGCTGTCTACACGTATTTCTCAATGGCAGATAAGAATCGCACGGGTTTTGGTGGGCCGCGTCACGTTATAAACAAATTTATTATAGGAGCTACCCTCGTGTACGACTTTCGAATGGGAAAACCGGTTTCAAAATAAAGACTTACCTGCCGTTATCCGCTGGGTTGTCCAACGTTGAGATCCCAGCGTACACTGAACCGCCGCCTCCGCCATTGCCAGACATGACACCGGAGTGGGTATGGGTATGTAGCTTTAGTAATTTCCTAATTAATTTATGGTCAATATATGTGACGTTGCTGAGATTAGATTTTTGTTTGTCCAGAGGGTCCAGTGGCACTGCTAGGCCCCCCTTTTACAATGGGCTGGAATTGTGTTATTATAGCTGAATCATTCGAGTGTCAATTTCCAACAATTCCCGTAGCGTGATTTAATTGCCTCCAATTTCTTGATGATTTAATAGAGTTTCTCCAATTGATTTCTTATGGGTTATGCAATGTGGCAAGAGGCAGCGTTTGAGGAATGCACATAAACTAAATATAAATAGCCGGTGGCTGGATAAAAGCACGTCCAGCTTAGAGGAATAATGTGGGCCATTTGATGGACACGGGAATACGAAGCTTCTTCAATGCAAACAACACCATAAATAACAATTCAATGGGAGAATATCGTCACACTTGCATACATATATAGGTAGTTTGACAGCAAACAGCTGTTGAACTTTGTTGTGAGCGCACAGCCAGGCGCATGTGCTTTCCAGAGAGCCAAAGAGCGAGAGAAAGAGAAAGCGTTGATATCCAAGAGAGGCCACACCAGTGGCATAGATAGGGGAGGTTTAGGGGGATGAATCCCCCATGGAGGTTATAAAAGAAACAAGTAAGAAAGTCGGTCAAGCCCGACTATGATATACTCTGTATCTGTGAAGTGCTGCCCATCACCGTAGCGACCAATGCTGCCTATAATTGTTTTTTTCCTTATGACTCGACAATCGTTCATCCGATCTTTACCATTCCTTTGGCGGAATAATTCTGATTACTAAATATGGTCAGAAGGAACGAACCGTCTATCTATAAAACTGTGGGAGATAGAACGTGTTTTCCAATTTGCGGGGGCGGGAGGGGGCGTGGCAAAAATTGGAAATAAACTTGATCTGCCTGAAAGTACATATGAGAAGCATATGTTTCACATATGTCAAATCTCTATCACTTACCATCTCTGAGATCTGTTTGTTCATACGGACAGAAGGACAGACAGACAGACATCAAAAATATATTTACTTTATAGGTTCGGAGATTTTTCCTTCTGCCTGTTACATACTTTTGCACAAACTTATTATACTCTATGTACCTCTGGTACAGAGTATAAAAGTCATAACTCCACTAGCGACTATCAGACTAAAAATTGATTGTTATTACATATTTAAATTTGGTGCTGATAAGAGCGGGGGCAGTTTTGTATGCTTATTTTGCTATGCCCTTTATTTATTTACTTAACTGTGAACAGATCTTCTTTTGAATTAAAAGCTGAACCTATTTCGAACCTAAAACTTCGGTTTGGTTCAATAAATATTATCTACATCAAAATACTTAACCTACTAACCTAGCGACTTCTTCTGTTATGTGTTCAGTTATGGGTTCGGTTATTAAAAAAAATATAGAAAAAATTTTAGAATTACTCAAAGTGAATGTCAAAACAGGTCGTTAAACCCAGAATAACCTCTGTTTTTTAAGATTCTCGACTAAAAAGTTTATTAAATACGTCGTCAGGGGTGACACAGAAATCTCTAGAGATTTTGACATCAGTTAGTTTGTAAGTCTCCCAAAAAACTCGTCGGTGCCACAGATCTCCAGGACATTCATTTACTTTACGAATGTCTAGTTAGGTGTGTGTGTAAGATTAAGGTCCGACAGGTTTGCGTCTTTCGCAAATAATTAGAGCGAAGCTCTTTTACGGACGGTTTACTGGGGGGCAAATCCAGAAAACGATTGTCTTTGCGACAGGTTTCTTTGGCTACGCTTTTGACTTCGCAATGTCAGCAGCTTTGGTCTTTGCAAGACAGCCATAGCAGCAGGTGTGTTGTGAGTGTGTGGGTGGTGAATTAGCGGTGACCGAAATAGTGACCGAACAGTGACCGAAACAGTGACCAAAACTGGGACCGAAACTGAGTCCAAACAGGGACCGAACAGTAACCGAAACAGGGATCAAACTGTGACCAAAACAGTGGGCCAACAGTAGCCGAAACAACCACCAAAACAGTGACCGAACGGTGTCCAAAACCGCGCCCAAAACAGTGAATAGAACTGTGACCTAAGCAGTGACGAAAACAATGAAAAAAACAGTGACCGAAACTGTGACCAAAACAGTGACCGAAACATTGACCAAAACTGTGACCTCAACAGTGACGGAAACAGTGACCAAAACTGTGACCTAAACAGTGACCAAAACAAAGACCAAAACTGCTTTATATTATTTGACAAGTATTGTACATAATTTCAAATCAGATTATCCCTCGTAAAGAGCTTCGATCATTAATTCTGCAAATAAATTCACAGGTAATCAGGAAGTTTTTTTTTTTTTTTTTATTCTTTTACTATATTGCGGTTTATCAAAAATTGGTTTAATTTTGCAAGATTGGAAATGGTTTATATTGGTTCGATTTGATTTATTTATTAAGGATACGCATCAAACTTGCTACAAGTCATTTTGCACTAGCCGTAATCGGAGCTTGAGTAAAATTAAGGCCCTCTTCTGGTCTAGGCGACTGAATTTGACCTGTTTCTTAAAAACTTGTGGAAAAGAATCGAGAAAAGATTTTTTAATTCGGTTTTTTGTATTTGGTTGCACGATTCATAAAAAAATAATACAAAAATAAAAAATGTTAGAGTGCGAGGGCTTTTCAAAAAGTTCTCGGCCTCCAAAGTAGTGTCTTCTGAAATAAGATGTGTTGATGGTTCGCAGCTTTCCGGAAGTCACAATCGGAAAGCAAAACGGAAGATGGGGAGTTGTTTGGAATGAATGGCGGCGATATGAAAATGAGAAATCCATTTTTGACAATTTTTGTGTAGTCCAACGAAGAAAAAAAAATAGTAAAAAAAATTTGTTCTTAATGATCGAGGTTCCGGCCATAGCCACGTTAATTCTGCGTCCATTAAGCCCTACACAGAGAACTGTATGCGGTGCTGTTTTTTTTTTTACTTTAAATATACTTCGAATTTATCACATCGCATAAATATTTCAATACCACCGCAACTAACGCATTTGAATATCGTAAACACCGATTAGTACCGCTTGCTTATATTTTAGTTTTCCGAAACGGGTGTCAATTTGGTAGTAGCCAGGGGTAATCTACGAATCAAAAACAAAATACAAAGTTTGGCACGCAAGATTGTTTTTTTGTGTATGGTGACTTTGCGGTGCGCGGTAGTGGGTGCGCCTGCGTAAGAGCCGAGGGTGTTCGATCCCGCCTCGGAATATAAAAAAGTTTTTTCTTTAAAATCTTTTTCACAACCGGGTTACCTTCGTCAGCAATTGGCGCCAGCAGTGAAGTAACTAGCCAGTAAAAAGATTTTCAAACTTTGCGTTCGTACAAAACGCAGACTCTTATGGTGTTCTTCTCTTTTGCAGACAGTTGTTTAGTGCAGCGATGTTCACCCATAGCCCCCAGGGGCCGAGCGCAATCGGTTATTTACACGCGCACGAGCCGAGAGCATGCTGAAGTAGGGCATACGAGCGTAAGCAGCGTTCTCTTTGCTTGCATTCGTTGCCCAGACGTCGATGAGGGCAGTTCAAAGGTGGGCTATGTCGCTTTAATTTCGAACACCAATACACTCCCTTTTTGGCCTCGCTCTTCTTGAACATCGCTGGTTTAGTGAGCGCTCGCTGTTGCTGTCGGAGGTTGTCGGAAGACCGACACGTTTGTTTTGCTCAACCGAAAACATGGAACAGAAAACACATGAGGTGCGAGAAAAAATGTGCCGATCAGTGAGAGACCGCTTGTGCTGCGCTTGTTTCTGTTTTTCACTGAGGCTGGTCGCATTGAAAAAAGTGTTAACAGTCAGAGTTTTTTTTGGTCGACCAGTGTTATTAAAGACTTTTATTTTTTGACTCGGAGAATAGCAGTTATATTATTACTCAAGTAACTGTTTTTAAATTCATTCTTAAAGACTTGTATTAACTAGTCAATTGACTATTTTTGAAGACTTTTAATTATAAATCAGAAAATAAAAGTTATCATTTAATTTAAAACAAGAGCTTATCATTACATTAATAATTTGATAAATATTGCATGGGTTGAAAGAAGGTTCGAACCAAAACCTTCGCCCATAAACCTCGAACCATTGGTAAATTTTGGTTCAAACCCTCGGTTCGTGGAGCTCCGACAAATTTGTTGGGCTTGCAGCCTATTTTTTGGCCTTTAAAGCCTTACCACTTCCTCAAATAAATTTGTTAAATGTTAAGACCTCATCCCCCCTCCATTTCGAAGAGCTATCTACGCCACTGTATCCAAGAGAGTCCCAAACTCGCATTTGTTTGTGCAGTGTTTTGTGTCTTTTTTATTGCTTATGAAACGTTATCGTTGCCTATTGAAATTATATGCCCCAATCCCTAACAAGGAAAACGATTACCGGTGATTTAATGCTTAGACTTTAGTTGGAGCAGAGCTGCTGATACCAGCGTTTGCTTTCCCGGCAGCGTGAATTGGTGCACATGGGACAACGCATTAGGAATTTGGGATTGATCGGCTGCTCAGACTTCAAATGCTCGGCCACAATGCTACTTAGGGCCTCTATGAATATGGGATGATCATTGGGTGCCGCAGCGCGACGTATCTCCTCCACGCCCACCTCCTTGGCTAGTTCGTCACAGTACTCAATGTCCAATTCGTGTAGGGTTTCTATGTGTTCATTAACAAAGGCAATGGGTACGAGTATAAAGTTCTTGAGGCCCTGCTTGACGTAGCCCTGTGGGAAATGGAGAAAAAGAAAATGGCATTAAATAATTATTTATTAATCTTTCCCATATGTAGCACATTCCCTACCTTAATGGCATCATCGGTGGCGGGGGCCAGCCAGGGCAGTGGTCCCACCTTGGACTGCCAGGCCAGGCTGTAGGGATTGGTTTGACCCAGCTCCTGCATGACCATATGTACACTAGCACCTATTTCAGAGGGATAGGCATCGCCTCGATTTACCGCTTTGAGAGGCAAGGAGTGGGCAGTGAACAGTATGACGACATCGTTGCGTTTGGTTTCCACAAATTTGGCCAGCTCCTCGCGTATGCGCTGGGCAAAGGTCTTGATGAGCAACGGATGGCTGCCCCAGCGGTCTATGATGCTCCACTTGATGTCGGCGGGTACAGTGCTAAGAGTGAAAGGTTTTTGCTAGGCATATACATCGTCTCTTACGTTCTACTAACTTGCTGCGATAGTGGGTGAAAATGGAGTTGAAGCTGGACCCGGAGGTGGCACAGCTGTACTGTGGATACTGTGAGAACAGAACCACGCGTTCCGGTTTATCACTAAAAGACAACAATTGAAATTATTGAGAGATTAAATCTTAGCCTTAGGCTCACCTCTCGATCTGCGCCAGTGTGTCCTCCGTCAAGGGATTTACATAGCGAAAGCCCACATAATGCTTGTGCGGAGCCGTGGCCGGCGATATTCTGTCCAGCTGCTCGCACATCAGCTGGCCCTGCAGTTCGGTCCACTTGAGTATGGGCGAGCCGCCGCCAATCTCTTTGTACTTCTTCTGCACCTCCGGCGTGCGGCGCTGCGCTATCCAGGGCCCCAGTCGACTCTGCACCGGCAGCTGTATCATATCACGATCTGTCATTATCCTCAGTAGATAGTCGTGCACCTGATCTGTGTGCTGAGGACCGCCCATGTTCAGCATGAGAATGGCAGTCTTGGGCGAGTGTTGGCTAAGCCGCCTAAGGCTGGCCGAGGCAAATTTAAGGCCATTGCCTAAGGAAATTTTTTGGTAAGTTTAATCGGGCTGATTTTATGCATAATTACCAGCCAATTTATGTAGATTTCTATTATGCAAAAACATTTGTATAAAAGTAGAACGTTACAATGCAAGACTAATCAAACGGTACTACTAATCTCAAGTACAATCGAGAGTGGTCTTACTAATTGATTTACAAAGGTTTTACTATCGATAGCTTTTTAGTAACTGCGAAATGTAACGAGTCACATTTTATGTACTGATTTCAAATTGATTTCCTTTTTTATACCCTTACAAAGGGTATTATAAATTGTGCGGATGTTTGTAACGCATTGAAGGAAGCACCTCCGACCACATAAAGTATATATATTCTTGATCAGCATGACGAGCTGAGTTGATTTAGCCTTGTCCGTCCGTCCGTCTGTCTGTTTCTATGCTATCTCCTCCGTCAGTTCTGAAGCTATCCTCACCAAACTTTGCACGAAGTCTTTTGGTACTTATACTTATATTGTTTTTAATGGAAACGCCTCCTAAATACGTATTTCTTAGTTTACTATCCTTTCCCATGATTTCACTAAGTTTGGTCGAAATCGGATGACTATAGCATACAGCTGCCATAGGAACGATCGGCCGAAAAACTAGTTCTAGTGAGAAAAACATTTTTGTTTGTAATGAAAACGTCCTTATCATTGGCATACACTTATTTTATATACTTTTACACGATTTTACAAAGTTTGGTCGAAATCGGATGATTATAGCATATAGCTCCCATAGGAACGATTGGTCGAAAAACTAGTTCTAGTGAAAAAAACTTTTTTGTTTTTGATGAAAACGTCCTTATCATCGGCATACACTTATTTTATATACTTTTACACGATTCTACAAAGTTTGGTCGAAATCGGATGACTATAGCATATAGCTCCCATAGGAACGATCGGTCGAAAAACTAGTTCGAGTGAGGAAAACTTTTTTGTTTTTAATGAAAACGTTCTTTTTATAGGCATATTCTTATTTTATATACTTAAACACATTTCTGCAAAGTTCTACCAAAATCGGATGACTATTGCATATAGCTGCAGTATGAATGATCGGTCGAAAAAGAAGTTCTGGTGAGAAAAACTTTTTTGTCTTAAGGGGTTAGGTGGGTTTCAAAGGCTCAAAACAGGTACATTTTTAAGAATTTTTTTTATTTAACCAACAAAATATTTTATTCCATCAATTTACCATATAAAGGGTATTTATTTTCTAAGTAAATTGTGAAATATTCATTGAAAAATATTAAAAATTAAGGCGTGGACACGTCGTCTCCTGTGACCCCGCAAAAAAAAGGACCTCGGCGTAGTCAGGATAACTCATGACAGATTCATCAGAAATGCAAAAACCAAAAATTTTCTGTTAGTAGATGCTTAAAGCTCGTGCTTGGACGAAGGAAAAAAAATGCATTTTTGGCGGCGTTGAGAACAAAAAACCCTCTTTTTGAGTAAAATTTTCACCCTTCATGGCCTTGAAAAATCACTTAAAATAGAAGTTAAAAAAAATCCTTCGTTCAAGCACGAGATAATGTTATTTTAAAGAAGTGTGCAAAATTTGAAAGAAATCGGTTCATAAGTTTTCGAGAAATCGTGACTACCGATTTCAAAAACGTAGTTGCGAGAAAAACGCGATTAAAGATTTACATTCACGCTGACATAGCCTGATGGGTAGAGCATCCGAAGGCTATATCTCTTAGAATATTACTCAGATCGTTTTAAAACTTTGAGAGAAAATTCTAAGCATATTAAATTATAAGATAAGCAAAAAAAAAAAAATCGATTTTTTGAAATTTTGAAACCCACCTAACCCCTTAAATGGGATCGCCTCCAAATTTCGTAATTGACAGTGTATTATGCTTTTCCATGATTTTACCAAGTTTGGTCGAAATCAGACATCTATATAGTATAGATCCCATAGAAAAGTAAGGTCCAAAAAGTAGTCTTAGTTTGAAAAACTTTTTAGTTTTCAATGGAAGCTGCAAGGGTATACAAAACTTCAGTCGAGCCGAAGCTAATATTCCCCTATTTTTATACCCTGTTCCCATTGAAAATGGGAAAAGGGGGATCATGAAGTTGTGAAAAAGTATGTAACAGGTAGAAGGAAGCATTTGCGACCCTATAAAGTATATATATTCTTGATCAGCATCAACAGCCGAGTCGATTTAGCCATGTCCGTCTGTCCGTATGAACACGTCGATCTCAGAGACTATAAGAGCTAGAGCCACAAACATTTTTGCCACGCCCCCTCCCGCCCCCGGAAATTGGAAAAAACGTCATATGAACGATAGTCGAGTTATAAGGAAAACAAACAACTATGGGCAGCATCGATCGCAACGGTGATGGGTAGCACATATGGGACTTGGAATTCCTCCACCAATAAAAACCACCACTACTTTCCGTTTTCCCTCTTACGGAACTACCGCACGAAGGCCTCCACTAGATTTCTATCTAGGAGTTGAACTCGAAATGAGCTGTCGTTCAGCGTGACGCAAGGATCTTAGAATCTCAGCAGCCGTGATGCAAATGGCGTTCCAATTGTTTTGCGAGCTAAATAGGATGCCCATATAGTCAGTGACTGTGAAAGCCTCCCTATACCTAGGCATAGCTCTTCACGTACGGCAGCAAAACTCGGACAGAAAAAGAATATATGGTCTGCATCTTCCATGGTCCGCGCACAGTGTGTTCAAAACGGATCTGTCTCGTGCTTAAACCTATAGAGATGGGATTTGAAGCATCCATGTCCAGTCAGTAGCTGTGTTAGGTAAAAGTCGGTTTGTCTGGGCAGTCTACCCACCCACGGCCTTATGTCAGCAATCAGTCTTCTTGTCCAGCTGCCATTAGTGGTAGTACTTCACCTTGCCTGCCATTGCATCATCCTTCTCTCTCGTCGATGTTCATCTGCCTCCCTGCTTTCCATCGCTAACAGACCATTCCAGTTAGTAGTAGGGCCGCATCTTAAAACACTATCCGGAAGCTAAAAACAACTCTGAAGGCACACCTCCCGTACGCACTTTTGCATCCTCGGCTATATGATGACACGGTTATTGCAGGGGCACATATCGGTGCTGCGTTCATGATGATTCACCTGACCACTTTACAGATCAGCCATCTACTATGTTGTCCACCGATATTCGGTCCAGCATAACCCCCAGGTACTTTATAGCCACCTTCGGCATAATGTGCTGACCTCCGACTCTTTTGTGGACAGTTTCCACATGTTTGCTGCTGCTGATAAGGACCGCTTCGGTTTTAGACTTAACCCGTTAACGTCTAGCCAGTCGGTCACCCGCACTATGGCTTCATTAGTCTTACGCTGGATACCCTCCTACTTTTTGCTGACGCCGATTGGTGCCGATAGTTGAAAAACTCCCTCATACATCACGTTCCACAGAGTCGGGCCTATGATTGAGCCCGGCGGCACGCCGCCTGTGACTCCGAATGATTTCCGTCCATTCGATGTGTCGCAAAGCAGAGTACGATTTTCAAAGTAACTGTTTTGTCCTGCGGGCATGTGTAGATGAAAGTTCTATGAGGCGGACGATGCGACATCCGTCATTCAACAAAGTAAGAAATTTCGTCATTTTTGAAATACACACACGACTGTTTTATTATTTGGATATTGTTTATACAACACTACTAATATCGCGACTACAAAATGGAAGGGAAGGCGTTTGGAAAATTTGTGGTTATAGGTATTTTTTATGCCTAACTAAAAAAAAAAATTTGGTAAAAAAAATTGTCTGCATAGGGTAACCCTAATCATCTAGCGGTGTGATCTATTTTCTTACCTACCTACCCGCTAGTACGGCTGGGGTCGTCAACCCAGCGTTGCTCTTTGTACGGTGATGCGTCGTGACGACAACGACCGAGGCTTATGTCGCTTCTCTGCATGGCATTGCGTCTATCGAGCGTTGCTCATGTCGGTTCCTGCATGGCATTGCGAACCACAAACACAGCGACACGAGATTTTAATATTTTTATAGATAGTGTACGAGTTGCTTCCTTCTGGCTTTTACATACATTTGCAGAAACTTAAAATAGTCCGGGTACCCTTGGTAATATTTTGAACTGAACCATTTCACTTACTTGAGGGAAGTACCAATGCCCGCCTGTTACCTGCTAGTTTTGTACTCTTTTCAAGTGAAAATCGATATAGTTAAGCTTTAATTTGAACTAACTGATTAAAATCAAATTTATTTTGAAATATTCCTCAAAGTTCACCATGCTAAGGCAGGAATAGCTCCCCCGTTTGGTTACTCAAATAGACCATAAAAGTTGATGGCTTAAAAAATTGCATATCAAGTAATGGCTCATAATAACCAAGTCAACAAAGATTGAAACCCTTTTATATACTTTTACTCGAAAAGCCAGATGCAGAGTGTAACTAGTGCAGTCATGAAGTGTGTTGTCAGTTTGTGCCTGCTGGCATTGGCCTCCAGCCAGCTAAAATCTTGGCGAGAAAGTGATGAGGACAATCAATACTTGATACAAATAATCAAGTATAGTGCTCATTTTGAACTATTCAATAACTTTATAACATATTTTGGCGATCAAGAACTTGCGTATCAAGGTCCCTCGCTGCAAAAGACTTTGATGGAGACGTTTCAAAAACCAGTCATAGTGGCAGGTTTGGATATAGGACCGTTGGATCAGATAATTACCGCACGCAGTTTGGCCATCATTTTATTTGCTGGCCTAGACGATGCAATACTAAAGGTAGTTCACGAAAGCCTCGTGGCTATTCCTCATATGTGGCTGATCTTTGTGTACAAATCGCCAAGCGAGGAACCGCCTCAAGTGGAGTTTATTGAATCTTTCATGAGGCGGTGCTGGGAGCGTCGTTTGTTCTATGCGATGCTGATGCTTAAGAACAGTTCTCGGTACGAATTGTTGGCATTTGACAATTTCGCTGCAATGAACATAATGAAGGTGCCCCCTAAGGTTTTGACTAGTTCAAATGTAGGTGATCGAACCTGGGCACACAACTTACGGAATTACAAATTTCTTTTGCCGGTTTTTGAAAATGTGCCTGAAGCAATACTGGTGAGTATAACCACAGAATACGTTGAGATTAACGTTATCGTTTGTTTTTCCAGTACAATTCAACTGAGGGAAAACTAAGCTTAGGAGGCATATTTGGCATTGTGACAAATGAGTTTGCAAGATTTGCAAATGCCTCTGTAGAACTTCTCCCACTTCCCGGCAAGCATAATTATGATGAGAATGTGCGGCGATTGGCTGGAAATCGTTCCATTGACTTGGGCGCTAACTTGCTGGAGAACAACAGCCTGGCCGAGTTCAGTCCAACCATAGTCAATGGCAGGCTTTGTCTGGTAGTACCGCATAGAAGGCCGTCGCCCATGAATGAATACATGGGAGATATCAGGAAATTATCGATGCCAGGCTTAATAGTTGGTTCCACAGTTGTGTATACCATTATCAAACGTTTGGCCAATCCTCTTCTACCGCTAGGAAGGGCTCTGGAGAACAGTTTGCGGTCAGTGCTCAGTATACCAATGTATGCCGGGGAATTCAATCGCCTTAGTTTGGCTGAAAAGTTTTTGGAAATCTCCCTGCAGTTGTTCAATGTGTGTTATGTAAGCATCTTTGGCAGCTTCGTGGCCACTCGTCTCACCTCGGGTGTGTTCCAGCCCGAAATAGATGACGTGGCTTCCATGCTGGCAAGTGGTTTGCCCATCATGATTGACGACAATGCTACTCAGCAACTGTTTCTAGAAAATCAACTACCCTACGAACTACGGGATCGTCTATTCATGGTAAACTCACCGACACTGGAGCATAACTTGAACAATCTGAATACCAGCTATGCTTATGTTATGGACTTGCAACAGTTTTCGAGAATGACTTACATACAAGAGTTTATGCGATATCCCATGCTGAAGCTTGGCACCAGGGAACTCTGCACTGCCTCACGGCTTCTACGTTTGCCCGTATCCATGGGTTCGCCCTTTAGGGAAGCTCTATACTATTTCCACAATCAGATCAAAGAGGTGGGACTACATCGTAAATTTGTGCAGTTAGGTCTAGAGGAGGGACATCGTTTAGGTCGCTATAGCCGAATGAAGGAGGCTCCGGTTTTAGTTTCAGGACTGTCTTTGGATTTTTTTCGCCTTGTCTTTAAAATGTACTTTGTGTTTATGGGAATTTCTATTGTAGTGTTCTTGATTGAATTGAGAATGAAACGCACATAAATAAATAAATAAATGTTGTGGATTGTTGAAAAGCATTGTGACATATTCAGATATAAGCATATTTTAACGATCCGCCAAAGGATTGGTAATGATCCCATTATAGACGACTCCCCACCAAGCCATAACGTAAGCCGGATGGTGACCTCTCTGAACTCTAGTTAGTTTTGATGAAACAGCATACTTTCTAATGGTGTTTTTGGAACTATTCTTCTATGGTAAAAATTTTCTCGTTAGTAAACAGAATTCGTCTGTGGGCATTGTTCGCGTACTGGCGATGCAATTCATTCGATTTTATCTTGCGTTTCGGTTTCAATGCTGTTGTGAGCAAGTGGCCGGTTTGTCTCTATTATGCCCTGAGTTCCAAGTCACGATTTAT
>JAEIFV010000459.1:0-253498 GCA_018904265.1 Lordiphosa collinella | reverse complement strand
TCCAACCAACAGAGCAGCAGCAGCCCAAAATCTACAAGTAAACTCTTCAAATCATGCTGTTGCTCTGTGAAGCAAAAAAGCGCTCTAACGTAACTTCTCTTATTATTGTTTTGTTTTTGCCAAGCGCTCTCCTTGTAACTCTCTTGCTCTGTTAAACTCTTCTATTTTTGTTGCCCTTGTGGCCTTCAGCTCAAAGGGCAGCGCACGTCATTATCAGTTTTCGATTTCGTTATGCTTGGCATCAGTTGTCGTTCTGATCGGCCGCAGCAATTATTCTTTCGCTTGTCGTAACAGCACGGATCAATTCGGATTCGCCTGCCTTTAAAATTTAAACTTAGATTAACAATGTGTATCGTTTTTGCGGACTGCCAGTCAGCCTGCTTAATATTTCACTCAACCTAAATCGGCCCTGTGCGGCAAATAAACAAATCTACTCGTTCGAAAAACACAATTCGGTGTAAAATTATTTGGACAAATTTATTGCAAATTTAATAGCTATTGAAAAAGCTCAATAGCTCAACATTTGGTGACCCCGACGTGATATAAAACAATAAATAAATCAATTTATAATTGTTTAAACATTTGGAAATTTTCCATACAAATCGCGCGTCATTTCGGGCGCAAATTGCATGCATACACACACACACAAGCTGATCAACCTGTTGTGTCTCTGCTTGTGTGAAACCGTTGCATTTTCGTCTGTCCTCTTTGCGTTCGTTGCTTAGAACAGTTGGACATCAAGCACTTGGATTTTCGTTGTCTGTGCTTTCTCTTTGTTCGCTCAACTCGTGGGCCGGCAATCAAAGTGCGTTTGGTTGCTGCAAATCGGCAGTGGACTACAAAACCGTGTTTTTAAAAATTGTGCGCATTTCAAACTGTCAAATCAAACTGTTGTAGCGTGCAAAACTTTAAACAACTGTGACTCTGAAACTTTGGCTGAATTTCGTGCTTATCAAACTGTGAACTGTGACGGGTTTGAGCAGTGCATTTCAAACTAATCGCAAAGTTTGTCAGCTCATTATGCCAGACGAAATGGACACTGAAAACGCTGTTACGGTCGTACCTGTCGACCAGAATGCGGTAAGCGCAAAGCCAAATCTATTGGAAGCCAAGTGCAGAAAATTAGTAAGGCAATCGGGCAAGATAAAATTGGCTCACCCAGTGAAGAGGAATTATCAGTGCGTTTGGAATCTCTTGAGAGCGCTTGGGAATCGTTTAATCAAGCTCATAACCGTTTGGAAGAATTGGATTTCGATGAGATCGGCAGTGAATTGAGGGGAGAAATTTGATGAGATGACCGTTTCTTTAAAAACTCGCTTGCGTCGTGAAATAAATAAACGTCAAATCGCAGCGCCCTGTTCCTCTACAATGCGTAATGAACAGATCGGGGAGGCTCAAACTATCATTGTCCAGAACCGATCTCGTCTACCTGAGCTTAAACTGCCTGAATTTAGTGGTGGCTACACGAAGTATGCTGACTTCTTCCAAATGTTTTCCGCAATCATCGATAAGGATCTCGACTTATCTAATGTGGAAAGGCTGCAGCACTTGCGGTCATGTCTGAAGGGATCTGCGTTGGAGACAATTTCGTCGCTGGAAATCAGCAATGCTAACTATCCTATAGCCCTTGAATTGCTGAATAAACGGTTTAATAATAAACGTCTTATATTCCAGGCACACGTCACTGAGATTTTGGGTTTGGAGCGGGTCGATTCGCCATCAGCTGTAAAACTTCGAGCGCTGTCTGACACCATCAACGCCAATATTCGCGCATTGCAAAGCATGGGCAGTGTGGAGCAGATTGCTGGGTGCATCATCGTGCATAGTCTGCTGCAGAAGGTGGATAGCGTAACACAGACCAGATGGGAGGAGACAGCGGCCTTGGATGTCATACCTACTTGCGAACAATTCACAGCATTCTTGGAGCAGCGATGCCAAAAGTTGGAAAACGTGGAGCATGCTATGGCAACATATGCGCCTAGCCCTCAGGTGGGAAAAAGTAGCAAAGTTTCTAACAATTGTAGAAAATCTCTGGTCGCTACTAACTCTAAGACAAATGGCTGCGTGTTCTGTGACACTTCGGGCCACTTCATATACAATTGCTCTCGATTCGGCAACTTGTCGCCCCAGCTGCGCCTCCGAGAAGCCAAGAAGCTTTCCCTTTGTATCAATTGCCTTAAAAGGGGGCATCAGATGAGAGAATGTAGTTCTGGATCGTGCCGATTGTGTGGTGTCAAGCATCACACCCTACTTCATTTTGACTCTCAGGCTGGGCCGTCTCATCCACAAACCACTCTATCTGCTCCACCCAATGCGCAGGTGACCCAATCCTCATCATCATTCGTCGCCCAGAATCTCAGTCCTGACGTTGTGCTCTTGGCAACAGCTGTCATTAACGTAAGGAATCATTTTGGGACTTTGGTTCCATGTCGCGCCTTGCTCGACTCTGGATCGCAGGTGCACATCATTACCTCTCGGCTAGCTCATCAGCTACAACTTCGAAAAACCAAAGCGTCTGCCTCTATCTCTGGTTTAGGAGACTCAAGTTTCGTTTCTGAGGGCTATTCTGTTAACATCAACTTGCAATCACAAAATTCCGATTATTCCACTAGCATCGTTGCTCTAGCTGCTCCTTCTATTACTGAAAATCAGCCAAACTACTCAGTGGATATCGATCATTGGAATATACCCCTCAAATATTAGGTTGGCGGATCCTGCATTCAACAGGTCCCAACAAATTGACATGCTCATCGGGCGGTCTCTTTTTCGATCTTCTCTGCGTTGGCCAGATTAAACTGAACCCTGGTCTACCTCTTCTTCTCAAAACTCAATTTGGCTGGATTGTCACTGGAGGCGGTGCTCATTCGCGCAAAGCAGCTGCCTTAACCACTCAACTGTTACCATCCTCAGAAGCAGATTCAGACGCTAAGATTGATGAAATAGTTCGGCGGTTCTGGGAAGTAGAAAGTTGCTCTGAGTCGTTCAGCAAAACCACCAAGGAGGAGCTTGATTGTGAAGCCCATTTCATCGAAAACTTTTCTCGATTGTCTACTGGCGAATATTCGGTGCGGCTGCCTGCAAAACAAAGCGTAAGTCTACTTGGAGACTCCTACCAGCAGGCATACCGACGTTTTCTAAATTTGGAGCGCAAACTGGATCGCAACCCTCAAGTCAAAAATCAGTATGCGGCTTTTATAAAGGAGTATTTATCTTTGAACCACATGTCTCTCGTTGACTCAAATTCTTTAAGTCGTTGCCAATATTTTTTGCCTCATCATTGCGTGTTCAAGGAAGATAGTACAACAACTCAGCTTCGAGTGGTGTTCGATGGGTCTGCAGTTACAACATCTGGTTATTCGTTAAATGAGGTGTTAATGGCGGGGCCTACCATACAGCCCAAACTTTTCAACACCCTGGTGCAGTTTCGAACCTTTCTGATCGCTCTAACTGGAGATATTGGAAAAATGTATAGGTGTGTAAGGATGGCAGAACCGGATAGCTATTTTCAGTGCATACTGTGGCGCGACTCTTCGTCTGAAGATGTGCAAGTATACAAACTCGACACTGTCACTTATGGCACGAAGCCAGCCTCGTTCTTAGCTATTCGGGCCATGCATCAGTTGGCGATGGATGAAAAGGAGACGTTTCCCATTGGAGCGGAAATACTTTTGCGTCATTTCTACGTAGACGATCTCATTTCGGGAGGCAACTCGGCCCAAGAAGTTCTCGAAATCAAGCGCCAAACGACAGAGCTCTTGAAAAAGGAAATTTCAAGCTTCGAAAATGGTGCTCAAATGATGCCATCGTACTCCAGCAAATTCCGGAAGAGGACAAGGAGACTTTTCTAAAATTCGATGATGGGAGTGACATCACTAAAACTCTCGGTTTAGCATGGGATCCATCCACAGACAAGCTTCTATTCTCATTTTCATCGATGTACATGCCCAAAAAACCAACTAAAAGATCAGTTCTCTCGTCAATCGCTCGCTTCTATGATCCCCTTGGTCTTATTGGTCCCGTAATAGCTAAAGCCAAGATATTTTTGCAGAAGCTTTGGAGGAAAAGCTAAATTGGGACGAAAGTCTACCTGAATCTCTGAACTCGACTTGGCTTACTTTGTGCGCTGATATTAGTCGTACGCCACAATTTCAAGTAAATCGCCTGGCCATCGTACCTCAAGGTGTTATAGAAGTCCATGGATTTTGCGATGCCAGCATTGACGCCTACGGTGGATGCATCTATGTTGTATCCATGTTAGAAGGAAGCGTCAAGTGCATCTACTATGCGCTAAATCTCGTGTGGCTCCCTGAAGACTCTCACGGTACCCAAATAGGAGCTTTGCGGTGCTGTAATACTGTCGACGCTGATTCGTGACATAGCTAAAATGAACCTATTCTCTTGCCCATTTTACTGTTGGTCAGACTCCGTCGTTGTTTTAGCTTGGATTCGTGATGAACCTTCTCGCTATCAAATATTCACTGCTAATAGAATTTCTTTAATCCAGGAGCTGACAAACAACATGGAATGGCGCCACGTTCCCACTGCCTTCAACCCTGCCGACATTCTTTCTCGAGGAGCACTTCCCAGTGAAATTATGAAATCATCGCTTTGGATTCATGGTCCAGATTTCTTGGCTAAAGGAAAAAGTGATTGGCCATCGCCAAGTCTTGCCAAGCAACCGCTTCCTGAACTGCGAAAGAAGGTTCTCGTTGGAGTCACTGGATGCGTTGATCCTACCCTTGGCTGCAAATTTGCTAATTCATTTGAGAAATTGAGAAGGGTCTTTGCCTATATTTACAAATTTCGACATCGCATCAGACATCCCAATCTCAGAACTGATTGCTTGCGTATGGGCACTCAAATGCTTTTACGTTCCATCCAGATGGCTCACCTTGGGGATGATTATAGGATTCTGCAAGATGGTAAGCAGGTCAAGTCATCCAGCTCGATGGCTTCTCTAACGCCAGTCATCGATGAATTTGGACTCGTGCGTGTTGGTGGCCGTTTGAAGAACTCTACTTTGGACTTCAAGGCCCAGCACCCAATCATATTGCCTCGAAACCATCCAGTGACGAAGGCAATCATAATGTATTTTCACAAGCGCAACTTGCATGCTGGACCACGTTCACTCTTGGCGCAGATTCGGCTGGAATACTGGCCCATTGGGGGCCGCAAAACCGTCGCAAGTGTTGCAAGCAAGTGCATTACTTGCTTTCGAGCTAAGCCAAGCTTGGCTGAAACCATCATGGCCGCCCTTCCCGAGGATCGTGTGTGCGGCTCTTACACGTTTATGGTCACAGGAGTGGATTTCTGTGGGCCATTCTACTTCAAGAGTGAAGTTCGAAGCCGGGCTCCCCAGAAGTGCTACGTGTGCATTTTTATCTGCTTCGCAACAAAGGCAGTGCATCTTGAGCTCGTTCAGGATTTATCCACAGCAGCTTTTCTGAATGCCTTGAAGAGGTTCGTGCTGACTCGTTGCAAGCCTGCTCGTATTTGGTCGGATAATGGGACCAACTTCGTGGGAGCCAGGAATGAGATGGCTGAACTCAAGCGACTCTTTCTAAGCGATGCCCATATCAATGCTGTTCAGGAGTTCTGCCTTGCTGACGACATCGAATGGCGATTCATCCCACCTCGGTCTCCACACTTCGGTGGACTTTGGGAGGCAGCAGTGAAGACAGCAAAACATCATTTCTATCGGTCGGTCGGACCATCTCTACTCCCTTTCGATGAACTGCGCACTCTAATCTGCCACATTGGGGCAATCATTAATTCAAGACCTCTTGTTCCAATTTCAGAGCATCCCGCAGATCTTGATGTGTTGACGCCAGCTCATTTCCTAAGCACCGTGCCCCTTATGTTGTTTCCTGAGCCTGACGTTACAAATCTCAACTTTAATAGGCTGGATCGCTGGCAGCGCATGGCGTACTACCAGCAGACTTTTTGGGCACGATGGCGTGAAGAATATTTGACGCTTCTTCAGCAGCGTTCGAAATGGCGAACACCTCAACCTGGGGTCTGCGTCAATGATGTCGTCCTGGTCAAGGACGAAAACTTGCCTCCTCTCAAATGGCCACTAGCTCGAGTGGTCGAGCTTATCGAAGGAGCTGACAAGGTGTCTCGGGTCCCTGTACTAAGGACTTCTACTGGAACTATCAAGAGAGCTGTGAGGAAGCTGTGCGTGCTGCCAAAGCAGGATGATGTTGAAAGCCCGTGTCTTCCAACGGGGGAGTATGTTTGGTTATCCAACCAACAGAGCAGCAGCAGCCCAAATCTACAAATTAAACTCTTTTCAAATCATGTTGTTGCTCTGTGAAGCAAAAGCGCATCTAACGTAACTTCTCTTATTATTGTTTTGTTTTGCTAAAGCGCTCTCCTTGTAACTCTCTTGCTCTGTTAAACTCTTCTATTTTGCATGCCCTTGGCCTTCAGCTCAAAGGGCAGCGCACGTCATTATCAGTTTCGATTTCGTTATGCTTGGCATCAGTTGTCGTTCTGATCGGCCGCAGCAATTATTCTTTCGCTTGTCGCAACAGCACGGATCAATTCGGATTCGCCTGCTTGTTTAAACCTTAACTTAATTAACAATTGTATATCGTTTTGAGCACTGCCAGTCAGCCTGCTTAATATTTCACTCAACCTAAATCGGCCCTGTGCGGCAAATAAACAAATCTACTCGTTCGAAAAAACACAATTCGGTGTAAAATTATTTGGACAAATTTATTGCAAATTTAATAGCTATTGAAAAAGCTCAATAGCTCAAAATATCTTATCAAAATAACTTCATCCTATTACGTTATTTTTCAAAAGGAGGGAGATGTAATATGCACACATATAGAGTACACACTGTACTCAATACTTTATGTAAAATACACACTGCAACACTTTGTTACAATGTCTAAGACCCAAGCACATTTCAAGTGCAGAGTAATATGATCCTCGTTGGGCACATAACACATTAACGCAGCGTCAGCATAACTGAAGATAGCCAGTGGCGCTGGCATATATGTGCATATACCATCCTCTCTTATATATATAATATATATGTGACGCAACCGCGTCGCTGTCGACTCAGTCGACAGCTTAATATAAAATCTGAACAAATATGTAAAACAGAATGAAATAAGAATTGAAGCGGCTCACAACGTGAAGCCCAATGACAACAAGGTTGGACACATCAAATATGTGTGTCCAATCATTAATAAAACCAAAATCAACTTAAACTTCATATGGTATCTTATTGGGACGGGACCAGGACCTACGCTCAACATTACATTATTGATTTAAAAGAAATCATTGATATATTGTTTGAGGCACATATGAAAATTTCCTTGGAGAAATCCAAGTTTTTCAGGAGAGAAACAGAATTTCTGGTATACATTTTCCCCACAAAACAATAAAAACCGACATAGCAAAAATCGATACCATCGTTCAATACTCGCCTCCCAGCAATCTGAGAGAACTTCGCGGATTTTTAGGCCTAACTGGCTACTATCGGAAATTTTTCCGCAATTATGCTGCAATAGCAAAACCCCTTACGAAGCTTCTACAAGGTGAAAACGGTAGAACCTCGAAATATATGTCCAAAAAGGTCAAGATCTACCTTGACCAAGACGCAGTTTTAGCATTTCAAACCCTAAAAAAAACAATTGGTTTCAACAATCGAACTAACCCAAAACTTCAAAGAGTCGGGACGATTCTTCTTAAGAAAGGGGGAGCTAGCACCCTCACGCCTTTTGCGTTTCATATTTTTAGTATAAACATTTCCATTCTTTGTCACATCGATTGGACGCTTCCCCATCATTGTCACATCGATTGGAGCGCTTCTGCCAGCTCATAAAAACAATCCATTCGCGGGCTCCAACCACCCGGTTAACATAAACATTTCATTTTGCAGACTCTGCAATTCCTTTGTTCTTTTGCACCAGTCTAAAGGCCAAACTCGAAAGCTCTTTTGGTTTATGTTGAGTAAGCATTTCCTTTGTTCTCCAAGTTGGAGCTTTAAGGCTTTGTTGAGAAGCTTTAGCATTAACATAGCTGCTGAGGCAGCATAAGATCACTTTGTTCTTTAGTTCTAATTTGTATCTTCACCGACGCACATAATAGTAATAAAGGCCTACGAGCCACGAAATAAATTTTTTTAACTTAAATTATTAGCTTTTATTTAATTTGCATGAACATTGTTGCACATAAACAAACCCATAACCCAAACACATATACATAGTAACATATCCAGTATTCACCCTACCTTTTTTATCATATTCAAACCCACTGTCTAACCTTGTTTTACCATCTTCATGCCCACTGTATTTTAAAGCGCGAGATTCGCTAACATAAACAAAAACCCCCTACCCCACCACCAAAACCTCCCCGCTCAGCATAAATCATACACTGTTGCAGTCATCAGCACAACGACCCCCTACCCCACCACCAAAGCCTCCCCGCTCAGCATAAAGCATACACTGTTGCAGTCATCGACCGTCAGACACTGCAGTCAGCAGATTCGGAGGATGTGGCGGTCCAGTTTTAAAATAAACAAGAATTCGTTTCGAACGCCTCAGCAGTTTATTTGTAAGCTAGGAGATACTTATAAGCCTTTTTGTAGAATAAACAGTTAGTCTTTGACAAAACTCAAAAGCATACACACGTCTTGGGAAATTACTCTGGAACCAACCTTTCAGCCATTTCTCCTCAGTTAGAAGTACACCTACACCCCCTACAAGTAGACAGGTTGACCGGTCTTCCCCGTTCTCCCGCAGGCCGGATTGATAACTGGCGCAGTCGGCACTCTCCTGGAACTGGCACAATACAGGAGAAGAACCATGCTGGAAATTGTAATACTGGTACTAATAAACACTTAAAGCAACAATAATCAACACAGGCGGTGCAAGGAATCACCAGGATCAAGTACATTCGTCAACATACACAAGAGCATAATACACATTTACATTGTAGTACTCCTCGCTTAAGGGGATATATAGTTCACGCTAGAGTGTTAGAGATTTAATGTCGAGTTTAGGTAAAGTTAAGGCGCACTTAACGAGAAGCAGGACTAAATTAAGCACTGGTATAACAACTATCAAAAACACTACAACTAAGGTAGTAGATAATAAAGCAAAACCCAGCAAGAAAACAACAGAACAAGCAATGCTTCCCAATTCGGATTCACCACCTCCCCATCAACCTTCTAACAGCAACCCCTAGGATGTGTTCAATTCCTTACGCATACCGGATGCCATTCGTTTCCGCATAACATATGAGGGGAATCCTAAAGCTCTCAACGAGTTTATTACAAGAAATACTCCTGCTAATTAGGGGAACGGACCTTACTCCTTATGGTCGAATGTTATTAAGGGCCATTAGGAATAAAATTGAGGGAAGAGCTAACGATGTACTCCTCTCAGCGGGAACTCCCTTAAACTGGGACGAGATTAAACAATCTCTCATAACAAATTTTGCAGACAAACGAGAGGAATCATCTCTCCTTTACGACCAGCATTCCCTATCTCAGAAGGACCTCTCGGTAACCCGGTTATTTGAGGAAATATCTGAGATAAGGACGACCCTGTTTAATTTGGTAGATACACAAGAAGTAGGATCGGCAATATCTAAGGCCAAGAAAGACTCATATAATTTGGTATGTCTAAATACGTTTGTGGCAGGAATCAGGGGACCACTAGGTACTTTCGTTAGAGCAATGAAGCCTTTGACAAAACTCAAAAGCATACACACGTCTTGGGAAATTACTCTGGAACCAACCTTTCAGCCATTTCTCCTCAGTTAGAAGTACACCTACACCCCCTTCAAGTAGACAGGTTGACCGGTCTTCCCCGTTCTCCCGCAGGCCGGATTGATAACTCGCGCACCCAAGCATCATAACGTAATCATAACAATAATTGTGAAATAATTAAACTGAACATTCAGAAGATGCCAGCATAGCAGCGTCTAAACAAATGACCATTCCTTTGTGTTTGCGAGTAGAAGTATGCACCACGATCGCAGTGCAGGGAGCTTTTCCTATGACGCGTTCCACACCGTCCGAGCTTTCTCTCCTCTCCAACCTAGACTAAAGCTTAACCACATAGTTGTAATTAGTACCAAATAAACAGTTAAAGACAGAAGATCGACGCCCCCGAATTTTTTTTATAATCGAATTGCTCCGCGCCGGTTTGACCTTCACACCGTACCAACCACCACCAGAAACGATTTGCTAAGACGTCCACCCCACCACAATCATTGGTCCTTCGAGCTGATTTCTTGGATATTGAAGCACAACAAATTGGGATTGTATATTAGTTTTTCTATGCTCCTCCAAATTACCAAAGATCACGCTTCTCTTGAGAACGAGCACTAGCACGAATAATTTAAGGCAGAGTTTCCGACTGGGTTGAATGAAACAAAAATTTCTACGTTACCCCAACTCCAGTGTCGTCACTGTTCGGCCTGTGATTCCATCACTATGGCCATCACTTCATTCTAGGGGGGAGGAGTTACCACCACCAGTGGTGCACCCCCTAAACCCCCAAGGGCTACACCCATGTCTGACCCGCCACTGGCCAATAATGTTTACTCCGCAATATGACACGGGCATCCGGCCGGCCAGCCGGCCAACGATCCCCAAAACTGCAACATAAACACAAAAGCAACAATGTAGGAAAACACAACTAGCATAAGCATTTTGTAAACATAAAGACATTACACATATATACATTCTTATATATAAGAGCTGCCTGTCAGCAGCAGACACTTAGATATAATATTTCTGTCACAATAAAATCATTCTTGAATACAAACTCGAATAAGCAACACGTCTTCGGAAATCATTGAACTTGACCAGTGAATGTTTGACTAGGAAAGGATCAGACAAATTGACGATCATCTCAAAGGATGACTTCCACTTGCCTAACTCTGCCGAATCGCCCCACCCACCGGATCCACCACTTGATAACTAGCTCGCAAAGAGCCCCCTCCACACAAGGTCAACTCCTTTAAAGCTAAAGTTAGTGTCAACCCGCAAACTTGCAAACTTTGCTCAAAGGAGAATCATCCGCACTGGACGCACTGTCTGTGCCAACGTTTCCTCCAAATGTCTGTTAATGAGAGATCCAATTTCATTAAACAGCAAAAATTATGCTTAATTTGTTTTGCAAGAGGCCATCATCTTAAAGATTGCACGAGTCAGCACAATTGCTTAACGTGCAAAGGTCGCCACAACACGCTCCTCCATCGTGGTGACCCTCCTTCTACGACTTCTGCAACAGCATCTTCCAGTTCTGCTGCGATCACGCAAAGTCCGAATATACAGTCCACAGCTTCCACATCACATGTCCAAACTTACTTCTCGGCTAACACACAAGGTGTTCTTCTCGGCACTGCCGTTATAAACATCTGCCATTTGGGCACTTGATTTAAAGCACGTGCATTGGTTGATTCAGGATCAGAGGCAAAGTTTATATCAGAACGGATTTTTAATCTCATCAAGCCTCCTTTCCAACCGGTCCAAGCCCAAGTCGCTGGCTTGAATCAAGCCATTGCAGCCAAACCTCAGAAGTTATGTCACTTTAATATTGGCTCTCCATCGAAACCGAGAATCCAAATAGAGACGGCAGCCCTTGTGCTTCCGCATTTGGCAGGTGATCTACCTTCCTATCCTATTCCGCAAAGTTTTATTGAGAACCTGCCAAATCTTCAGCTCGCTGACCCATCCTTCTATCAGAGTTCGCAGATAGATGTGCTACTAGGCGCAGACATCGTCCCATCCATCTTGTTAGGCGGCTCGCTTCCAAATATCTGCGGATCCCTGTTAGGACAAGAAACCATCTTCGGGTGGATCCTTTCAGGACCAGTGACAAAATCAAATACGAATACCGTATCGTCCTTTACTACCAGGATTTCGGTCAGCAAAGAGCAAAGACTCGATGATCTTCTCAGCAAGTTTTGGGTGGTGGTGGATCTACCAGCCAAGCTGGTAAAGGAGTCAGATTCCGTTTGCGAAAATAATTTTGTTCGCACCACAACCAGAAATAAGAGTGGTAGATATGTAGTTTTGTTACCCTTCAAGAATCCTGAACACATTAATCTGGGACATTCAAGGTCCATCGCACTTGCTCAGTTTCTGAGAAACGAATGTCGCCTCAAGAGAAACATTCCGTTAAAAGAGCAGTACGACTCCGTTATTCATGAATACCTGGACTTAGTCCCTCCAAGTAACGATTCGAATAACTTCTATCTCCCTCATCACGCTGTATTCAAACCCGACAGCACGACCACAAAGGTTCGCATTGTATTTAACGCCCCAAGTCCCTCTTCAAACGGGAAAAGTCTGAATGACGTCCTTCACTCAGGACCTGTTTTTCAATCAGATTTGACCATCCAAATTTTAAAATGGCGTTTTTTCCAATTCGTTTTCAATGCCGATATTACTAAGATGTATCGGCAAATCCTAGTTGACCCGAACCACACTCCCTTTCAGAGAATCCTATTTAGAAATGAAAACGACGAGCTCATGGATTATGAGCTCAACACAGTCACATTTGGAGTGAGCTGTGCGCCATTTCTGGCGATTCGGGTATTGCAGCAACTGGCTAATGATGTTCTATCATAATTTCCACTAGCAAGCGACATAATTCTAAATTTTATGTACGTCGATGACGTGCTGGCAGCCAAACAGCATGCAATTCAAGCCATCGATGAGCTACGGGAGGCTCTTGAAGCGGCAGGTTTCCCATTGCGCAAATGGACCTCCAACCACAAAGATGTGTTAGTTCATATTCCAAAAGAGCATTTGTTGCGAGCTGATTTCTTGGATATTGAAGAAGCCAGCATAGCAAAGACTCTCGGTATCCGCTGGCACGCAGACACCGATGAGTTCCGTTTCGCCCCCTCCATTGTCAATATAAAGCTCTCTTATACAAAGCGGGAGGTGCTCTCACAAATTGCCAAACTGTTTGACCCAGCAGGATGGCTGGCTCCATTCGTAGCTCGTGCTAAAATCTTTATGCAAGAAATTTGGTTGCATGAACTTGGGTGGGACGAACCTTTGCCATTAGAATTACTTCAAAAATGGCAAAAATTTTATTGAGAGCTATCCAACTCTCCAAGAGATTCGCATCCCAAGATGGGTTCGCTACCATCCAAAAGCGAAAGTGCAAGTTCACGGACTCTGCGATGCTTCTCAGCGTGCCTATGGGGCAGCATTATACATTCGCATCGAAACTTCGCACGAAATTACAGTTCATCTCCTTACGTCGAAAACCAGAGTCGCTCCTGTGAAAACCATCTCCTTGCCTCCCTTAGAATTGTGCGGTGCTGTCCTTCTGGCGCAGTTATCATTCGAACTCCTTCCAATGCTTTCTATTGACAGTCAGGAGTCCTTCTATTAGACAGACTCCACAATAGTGCTAGCCTGGCTCAGCAAACCACCAAGCAAGTGGACGACGTTCGTGGCTAACCGAGTAGCTAAGATAAAGCAGTCCGTCAATTCTAGCAAATGGTCACACGTAAGATCTGAGAACAACCCTGCTGATCTCGCCAGTAGAGGTGTATCTGCTGAGGATCTGGTTGCAAATAGTCTTTGGTGGCATGGACCAGAATGGCTGCGATTGCCTCAAAATGAATGGCCATCCCCTGTTGAATCAGTCCATGAAACAGATGAAGAACTTCGTCCAGTCAAATGCAACTTAGCAAAGTTGCCTCCACAATCCGTTTTTATTGAGCGTTTTTCTGACTTTGGCAAAGCTCTGAGAGTCATGGCCTATGTGTACCGATTCCTTAAACGGTGTCAGAAACCCGATACTCTGTTCCCAGTCGAACTTAGTAGCAATGAGCTATCTGACGTTCAAGAACGTCTTAAAGTGCTTACTCAACGTGAAGAGTACCTCAGAGAGTATCAGTGCTTGCTGAACAAGCAGAACATTCCGTCTTCTAGTAGTATTCTGAACTTAAATCCATTCCTGGATACAAAAGGAGTTATGAGAGCATGCGGTCGTGTGATAGCATCAGAATCACTAAGCTATGATGAGCGGCACCCCGTCATCCTCCCATATTCATGCGCACTCACACGTCTCCTTGTCAAATTTACGCATCGAGTCTCTCTTCATGGTGGGAACCAGTTAATGATCCGCCTTATACGATCCAAGTATTGAATTCCAAAACTCCGGAATCTTGTCAAGACTACTATAAGCTCTTGCCGAATCTGTGTGGTTTATCGGAAAAAGCTGCAAACTCAACTCATGGGGGACTTACCCATAGAGAGATACGGGTGTCGACTTTGCCGGGCCGTTCGATATTAAAAACTACACAGGTCGAGCCTGCCTTATCACTAAGGGTTACGTGTGCGTATTTGTGTGCTTCAGCACAAAGGCAATTCATTTGGAAGCCACATCGGATCTTACGACCGAGAAGTTCCTCGCAGCGTTCGCTCGTTTCGTTGCAAGGCGAGGCTGCCCACGACAAGTTTACTCCGATAACGGTAAAACCTTTGTGGGAGCCTTTAAAGCCCTTTCCAGTGATTTCCTGATGGCAGTCAAAACGTGTACTACCTCGACATATAGTCATCAGAGTTTGACATGGCGTTTTAACCCTCCTGGTGCCCCACACATGGGTGGGCTATGGGAAGCCGGAGTGAAAAGCTTTAAGACTTTGTTTTACAAGTCCACCTCTAGCTTCAAGTACACCTTTGAGGAGCTATCGACTCTCCTGTCAAAAGTGGAAGCCAGGCCAATATCCCCAATGTCAGAGGACCCAACTGACTTGTTAGCCTTGACCCCAGGCCATTTCCTAGTTGGTGGCCCACTCCTATCTATTTCAGAGCCTGAGATCAGAAAAAACGCTGCATCCATATTAAATCGTTGGCAGCGGCTCAAGGCTCAAAATCAACAGCTTTGTTTCCGTTGGGAAGAAGAATACCTTAAGGAGCTGCATAAGCGCAACAAATGGCAACTTCCAACGAGAAACCTCCAAAGCGGCGATCTGGTTATAGTCAAAGAAGACAACCTTCCACCCAACGAATGGCGTCTCGGCCGAGTACAAGCCACGTATCCAGGAGTTGATGAGTTGGTCCGCGTGGTAGGTGTTGTAACTGCCCGTGGCGTCATCAAGCGGCCCGTGGCCAAATTGGTCCTTCTTCCAGTAGAACCCAATGTACTCCCGCAGTCCGACTAACATGTGTTGTCCGTTGTATAACTTTATGTCACACTTAATTAATATATCTAAATTACATGAATTACAGTTCCAATATGTCTCCTCGTCCAGCTGCCAACCGACCATTCAGACGTCGTCACCAGCCCAAAGGTGTGGGCTCATTTCGCTGCCGGGTCTTTCGAGGTGTCCATGCTCTGAGGAAATGCAAGCGCTTCCTAAAGCTGAGCGCCGAAAAGCGCCTCCGGGCAGTACTCATAAATAAGTACTGCCCCAACTGTCTGGCCCATAAGCACTCGGAGGGAACCTGTCGGAGCGGCGATTCTTGCCGCAAATGCCAAGGGGATCACCACTCGTTGCTGCACTTGGAGGACCAGCAACCCCAAGCGGCGGCATTTCAACCAAGGTCTCGATCTCCAACGGCAGGCTCAGACTCAAGAGCTAGCTCTGCTCGTTCCAGGAGTCACGCTTCAACCACAAGGACGCGCTCGCCATCGGCACTGACGCGACCGCAATCCTCCGGTCCTTCCATCTCGCTGGCATCTCTCATGCAGCGTAAGAGCGCCAGTGTCCTTCCTACGGCGAGCAGTCTTTTCGACACTGGCTTGAAGACCTTTGAGACGATGGCGCTGCTCGACCCGTGCGCTCTTATAAGCCTTATTAGTGCTTCCTTGGCGAAGGCTTTCGGGCTCGTGGCCACGAGAGTGGGAGACGAAGATGCCTGCACTGCGATCATCCGTTCGAACACCTCTCCGACGCTGAAATTGGAGGTCGTATTCCAGGTCGATCCTAAGGTGCAGTGCCGCACTCCCATGAGAGCCATATCCGGCAAGGTGCGCGAGCAATGAAGATTTTTTTCGCCCCTCCACTATCTTCATTGTGTTGGGATGCGATGTCTATCAGGACATTATGTTGCCAGGTGTTGTTCCAAGCCAAGATGGCCTCCCACTAGCTCAGAACACCGTTTTCGGCTGGGTTCTCTCTGGCACTTGCAGCCAATGAATCCAGTTTTGCTGTCCCCCTTGCATTGACTTCTTCTTCTCTTCAAGATCATTTTCCTTTGTTTTTTTTGCAATAGTATTGCAAGGCGGGCGGGATGTTTGCGCGCAGAAGTATGCACCACGATCGCAGTGCAGGGAGCTTTTCCTATGACGCGTTCCACACCGTCCGAGCTTTCTCTCCTCTCCAACCTAGACTAAAGCTTAACCACATAGTTGTAATTAGTACCAAATAAACAGTGAAAGACAGAAGATCGACGCCCCCGAATTGTTTTTTATAATCGAATTGCTCCGCGCCGGTTTGACCTTCACACCGTACCAACCACCACCAGAAAGGATTTGCTAAGACGTCCACCCCACCACAATCACTTTTTCTTTGTCACATGCCCATTGTCACGTACGCCAGCGTCGTTATCCCTTTAAATAGAGCATAAGCCTCGAATTTTACTTTAGTCTTAAGATCACCAACAACCAACCCACATCTAATTTCAAATAAAATATTAAAGCTCCAATGTTTTAAATTTTTTTATTTGGATCGGGACTCAAATTTGTAATTATATGTAAAATGACTCCTTTGCACTTAGAGCGACTTAAAACTGCCGAGCCATCACTTTGATGCATGCATTGGACACATGGTCGTATAAGCATATACACACACACATTCATAATTCTCATAAGAATATATCCATGTACGCTTAGCCTAAGCAAATCGAAAGACAGAATAAAATTGACAAGCAAAGAGTGCACATGGTGCCTCTGCGCAGAAAAACTCAAGACTTATGAACTGGGGAAAGGAATACAGCTGGAGGCCAATACAGGGTGAACATAGCAAGGGTCAGGAGACACAATCACAACTTTACAATGGATTAATAATAGTTTTAAACAAATATTATCACATAAGTAATAAATGTAAATATATGCAAACTCTATCTTTCAAAAGATATTAGGCAAAACGACAAATATTTACTAGTAAACGAAAAAATCTCAAAATGTAATAACACTTTTTTCCGAATTAAAAATTTTAAAAGCGAAATCTATAACTGTTATGGTAAAGAAGATCTGAATCAAAAATGTTTTTTAAATTTGGTCAACAAAATAATTACAAATTGTACGAAAATAAAAGAAAAACAAACTAAACCAATAAATCGTGGCACACTTTAAGCACACTCTAAGTCGAAGTTCTCAGTAATTAAAAATAGTGGCCACAAACAACAGAGCTACATTGAACAACCTTCAACGCCAATGCATTTACCTTTAGCTATGCCAAAAATCGGAGCTTAATGACAAGTAGAAATTTTGTGCTATTTGTGCAAGTAAACACGCGCAAGACAAAATGTGCTGACCGGCCTGGGAGACCGGACGTTGGCATAAACAAATCAGCGAATAAATGCAACTTAGTTGCCTAAGGAACCATAAGAATGGACACGACGCGTCGAGTCAGCGTTTGTTGCGTTCGCCGGCGCGGCTGTTACTGGCCGCTGCCGCTGGTCATGGGTAGAAATAAAATATTCTTAAGGCAGTTTTTAAACAGGAGGTCGGTTGACCCACAAATTTTTTAATAAATATAAATATCACATAAAAGGAACTTGTTTACTGGCGCCCAACGGTCAAAGTACCCAATCCATAAAAATCGTAGTGCTAACGCCGCGGTTCAATTCGTTTAAATAAAGCGAAAACTCTTCAAAAATATCGTTGTGCCACCGCCGCGATCATTAAACTTGAAAACAAACAACAGAACAAAACTCAAAATCGTAGCCAACGCCGCGATTGATAAACATTATATTATTTGCCAAAATAAAAAACCCCAGCTAAGCTGAGCGAGAAAAAAGGCAAGCCAAACAAAGTATAGGCAAAAAGCGGCTCGCGTTGCAACACCCACATCGGCCACCACAAGCTACAACGAACAAAATTATTTAAAAAAACAAGTAAGGGAGCTGTAGTCGAGTGCCCCGACTACAAAATACACTTTTCCCTTGACTTCTTGTGTTTTCATACACATATACACACACTCACTGATGAGCTGGACAGGCCCGTATAGAGAAGTGAAAATAGAGTACGACAGTGAAGACGGTTGGGACGAACAAGACGATACTTTAGCCCAAGATCAAATAGAAACAGACATGGACGTGAATCAAATTCGGGATTTAGTTGTCACTACTGTTCACCAGGCTGTCAATCAAGCGTTGGCACAACAGCAGGCAAGTTTCCAAGCCGAGATCAATGCAGTAAGACAACAAGTCAATAATTTGCAAATCGAGGCACCACAAGTGGAAGCATATCAGAAGATTTCAGTGGATCACAGTGCTGTATGCAACTTGTCCCTGGACATAATAAAATCTGTGCGCGAATTCAATGGTGCACAAGACCAGTATGTAGGGTGGAGGCAGTCAGCCACAAATGCTTATGATATCTTCAGGGAATTTGCAACCAGTACTACACACTATCAGGCGGTAACCATTTTAAGAAACAAAATTGGGGGACCTGCGGATGCGGTACTAGTGTCACATAACACAGTGCTTAATTTCGACGCCATAATTGCGCGACTTGACTGTACGTACGCCGATAAAACGTCACTACGTCTCCTACGTCAAAACTTGGAAATGGTTAGGCAAGGAGATATGACTCTCATGGAATACTTCGACGACGTTGAGCGAAAGCTCACCCTTGTTACAAACAAAGTAGTCATGACTCATGAAACTGAAGGAGCTTTATTAATCTGCAATGAAGTCAGAGCTGATGCATTACATGCATTTATTTCTGGACTTAAACGGTCCTTAAAAGCAATTGTGCTACCGTCAAAACCAAAAGACTTGCCTTCTGCACTGGCAATGGCTAGAGAGGCGGAAGCAAGCATTGAGCGAAGTATATTTTCTGCTTCATATGCTAAGGCTATGGAAGAGAGAAATCAGGCACCTGGAAGTAACAAAAATCGTTTCAACTCTAAACAAAACAAGAACAACAGGGACGACCTGGATCAAGAGAGAAACCCGTCGTACAAAAACAAACACAATAATAATCCGAATCGCGAACAAGGTCGGAAAGAGGGTGATCATGCTCAAGAGCCAATGGATATAGACTCGTCCTCCAAATTCAGACAGCGTACTGAGCATGGAAAACCAGGTTCGGGCAACGTTCAGGCCCTAGGCGTCAGCGGGTTAACAAAGTAGCCCAGGAGGTCAAGGGTGACGAAGAAAAAGAGTATAAACAGGCGGCAAAAGATGCTGTACTATGCACATATAGTGAATGCACACTGTACTTCATACATTGATGCATATATATAAATAAACATAACTACAAAGTCCAAGTCCCAATTCATTTACATAAGTGGCCGAAATACGAGCCAGCCTTTGTTCCCTAACGGAAAATGCAAGTGTCAGCATTTCTGTCACACGCGGACCCCCAATGCTATAAACTCAAGTGCATATACATAGACCCTTGCGCTCCAGCCTAAGCGAGCATAGCCATATATAAAAATATATAAACGTCTCTCCGCTGCCGCTGTTGGCAGCGCAGCTACGAGACTTAGCTGCATGAGCGCATAAGTGATAATTGTAAGAACAGATATATATGAGAGCTCTAACTAGCCACTCTAAAAAAAAAACTAAATACATTTATTTGAATAAAGAATGAAATAAAAACCAACACAATAAGTTAAACTCATTGGGAACATTGGACGGATGCCTGATGGCTTTGAAGGACTACAACCAGGCGGATCAGGCATAATTCATGGCGACCGTGACATTGGGTCAGGAGACCCGGACATTAGTAACTGAGTGAGTACAGTGTAAGGAAAACAAAAAAAAAAAAAAAAAATACAATACGCAAAATGGCCAAAAATTGAAAGGCCACCATATAAAGAAATGAAAAGTTTTCCCCACTGTACCCACAAAATAAATATGTGAACATAAAATTAAAAAAAATATTTTTTCACACACAACGAAATCAACATTCAACGAGGGAAACGTCAACCTCAGCAAGAGAAACAAGCCTTGCCATCGTGGGACACCACAACGTTCAAAAACAAAAATTTTTTTTTCTAAATCAACTTTAACCCAGCGATAGATGTCAGCCTGTGCAGCCAGCACCGGCCACCGAGATAAAGGCGAGTTCCTGGCAGCCCGTGCAGCAAGATCCGGAATGGCCAGAGTTCCAGCCCGAAATTAAACTCAGCATAAAATTAACTGAAGCAGCCCGAAGAAGGATGAGCAGCATGCAGTAACCATTTTTTTCCCTAATCTTATTTGCACTGCGCTGCATAATTTAAATATTAACAACATTTGTACAAAACTGGCAGTTTCTAGCTGCGGTTTATCATTTTTTTTACCTAGGAAGGGATAAAATGTATATCTGAAGCACAAATGCCTAAAGAAGGCAAAGTAAAGAAAAGTAGGAGAGGAGGACAGAAGAACTTCCTCAATTTAAAAATTAGAGATCTGAATAGGCAGCTATATTCTGCAGATGCAACAGCAGTATCCTGGGAGCAAAACGTTGAAACAAGAAAAGAATTAGAAAACACGTATAGGGAATTAGAAGCTTTTAGAAATAAGCAAGATTTAAAAGAGGCAAGAATGCCTAAGTGCCCAGCAGATTGTATGGGACCTTTTGAAAATCCCGGTTGTGAACATACTTGTCACACCAATAAAAATAAGAATTAAAAAAAAAAAAAGGAATTAATAAAACAAACATACATGTTAAGTAACAAAATATCAAAATCAGACAGTACAGAAAAAATGTTCGATATGGCCTTAATAGACACAAAGACAGTGGATTCCACTGCAAATGTAATAAATAAAATCGAATCAACAAATATTGATTCTAAACTCACGAATATATTGCTATCTATAATTGTATTCATTATGTGCGCATATATCTATGCACAATAATATGCCAAAAATGTCACAAAAAGGGCCTTAAGCCATGCCAACGGTCTAGATAATATATAAAACAAAATTTTTTTTTTACTTTTCGACCGCCAACAATTATAATAGCAATACATTCACAAATGACTTAAATGGAAAAAAAAAGAGAAGATATATATTAAATTTTTCACTGATTTTTAATGGAATAAAAATAAAAAAAAAAAATTTAAAACCATGACTAAACGAAATAATTTTGGGAAAAAGTAAGTAAATACGAATAATAGGCTATTAGTTTGCAAAAAAAAAAAAGTTAGGACACGCACAATTATTAAAACGGTTGATTCGAATGAATACAAACTCTTAGTATGGAATGGGAGAAACTAACTCACCATATCCTAGAAATAAAAGATACTTTTGAAAAATCCTACAAGTGCGTAAGCCAGAATAGACCAATTCAAAAAGACACTTTAAATAGGCACGCAACAATCCTTGTTGATTCTTTTAATGAGGCAAGAATTTTAGTGCATGAGAATAGGAAATCAATAAGTATAAAGAACTGGTCAAAAATACCAAAGTTATTGATCAAGTTACGTTCGAATTTGATAACCGTCAAGGAGAGGTATGTAGTATGCACACATAGCGGGTACTCACTGTTCCCAATATATCAACGCAATGTTTATGCAATGCTTATGCACACAAAGACGACTTATCCAAAACCGCTGCGTCGGCACAAAGCTGGCGGCGCAGTTAATATGATCCACTTATGTGCACATAACATTCCCTCAATAATACATATATACATAAGACAGCGACTCCGCTGCCGGCGTCTTCAGTTGAACAGAGTTGAAGTTCAAGTGCTGACTGAAAAAGTCAGAACAAAAATGTCTAAAGATATAATAAAGGAATCATCAAAGTTATAAATATTATTATTATTATTGGGAGCTGGGCCGAATCTGACTACATGGCGATCCTGCCAGGAGACTTTCTCTACATGGCGACCGTGACTGAGGTCTATTAAGACCTGGACCTAGACCTGGACCACAGCGGCAGCAACCAAAGGAACGACTGAGTGAGTAGTGTGTAAAGTGTAAAATGGCCAGGTGAAAAAAAAATTTCAATCATGCCCAAGAGCAGACGCAGTGGCGTCATAAATAGAGCGAAGAAAGAAATCGCTAAATTAAAAGAAATACTAAACGCAGATACACCCCCACAATGGGCGACTGCAAATAAAATGCAAAACCGAATTGACTTTCTAGAGTCATTCGTAACTAAAACTCTGGAGCAGAAAAAAAATACACTCACACACTCCCAGTCGCATATACACACTATCGGAACCATTATTAATCCAATTCCCAAAATCCAGATCCCAACCGAGGAAAAGAAATGCCCACCGGACTGCGAGGGACCGCTATATAGCCCCCACTGCCTACACACCTGTACACCGGAATCCCGTGTGACCTGGCACGGCCACACATAAAAGACGAAAATACAAGAGCCTGTGCGGACCAGCACCGGCACCGCCTGAGCTCATAGGCCCCGGACAGCAGCAGCAGCCAGACGAAACCAATATACAAAAGCCTGTGCGGACCAGCACCGGCACCGCCTGAGCTCATAGGCCCCGGACAACAGCAGCAGCCAGACGAAAACAATATACAAAAGCCTGTGCCCAAACCCCGGCCGGAGCCAGCACTTCGCCTGGCGGCACCGGCCAAGCCCGAATCAAAAAGGCCCCGGACATCAGTTGCAGCCGAGGGATGACCGTTCCGGAGAAGCAGATAATTTTAGTCTACCAAAATACCAAAAAAAAAATATATAAGTTAAAATTAAACAATGAATTCAAAATATCATTTAAGACAACCATTGTAAAAAAAAAACCCACTGTAAAACTGAGCTCTAACCAGCTCGGTAGAGTACGGCCCATAAAGCCGCACAAACATTAGGCAGGAAATGTACACCGTCTAACACGGTAAAAACCTCTTCTTCCCACCCACGAGGTGTATTAGGCTCGTGTGTTTTAGACACACGAAACTGGCCATTAGGGCAAATAAATAGAAAAAAAAATACAATTTTTGCATAAAAACCAATTGAAAATAAATTGAAAAATAAATAAAACCAGTCATATAAAATCCAAGCTGGATATACCATTCTTGTTATTAAAAACAGCACCCACAATGGGGCTTATAGATACAAAAACGGTGGATTCAACCGCCAATGTAATCAAAAAAGTCGAGGTAATGTCGCCCGACATAGAATTGATTTCTGTTTTACTCATTAGCATTGTCGTACTACTGTGCGTAAGCGTATTTCTTAAAATTTACCAAATGCACAACAAGTGCCTAAAGAAGAAATACATAAGTAGGGCAAACGACCTGGATAAGGTCTAATAATAATATCCCCTCTGATACATTGTACCGCTACTCAGAAAGGAATAGTACTTTCAACTATGCCAGGTATAAGAGTAAGCTCAGTTATAAATGAACATCCTATATTGGGACGTACAATCCTTATAACAGTACAATCGTCACAGAAATAACAAACAAAAAGAAAAAAATGGACTTACAAGACCTTAAACACCTACAAAGGTATATCCCCTTCATACAATTCCTTCTGGAAAATGGAGAAACTAATATCAAACTCATTGAAATGGTGGGTTGGATAAAGAAAAACAAAAAAATTCGAAAAAAACAATAGTAGATAACATTGAAAAAGTTATCTTTATTCAATATGGCGAACAACTAGCGAGCAAAAATCTACCTCATTGGATACACAAACTATTCGAGAATCTGATTGAAAATATATCTCTGATCAGCTCAGATGAGGATTAATTATCCATATATGCCAACAAAATAAAAGATAAATTCGAAATAGCAAAAAAAAATGAACGAAATTATTCTCCATAAAACTTTACTATGGAATGTCAGGATATCGCTAAAAACATAAATGAAATTAGATCAAAGTTTGAAAAATCTTATAAATGCATATCCCAAAACAGACTCGTACAAGAGGTTACTGTTAAAAAACATGCAACCATATTGGTCGATTGCTTTAACTAAGCTCGAAAACTAATATACGACCACAAAGGTAAACTAACAAACAAACATTGGTCTCAGGTTTCTAAAGTCTTAATCAAATTCAGATCAAACTTGATATCTTTACAAACGAGACATAATTTGGATATTTCAATACCAACCGTCATAAATACCTATCTAACAATCGAAACAGGTGAGAAACCAGAATCGATAGATCAAGAAATAATTGATTCAGAAGACGAATCAGAAACAGAACTTGACGAAAAAGATTTACACGATTTGACAATTCCAGCTGTAATAACATTACCAGAGTTGTCTGATCAAGAAGATTCAACATCAACATCATCTTCTAGTGTAATCGAACAAAAACCATTCACAATGACTGACACATCAGTCCCCGACAGGGCGTATATACGAGAAATCGCCCAAGCAATCCCAGAATTTGATGGAAAAAAATTGCACCTTCAGAGATTTTTAACAGCAGTAAAGTTGGTAAACCTTCAAAAGGACCTTATGAAAGACTTGCTGTAGAAGTGATAAATCCAAAATAGTCGGCTCAACGCTATATAAAGTCCAAAACGAAACTACAATTGACGCAGTTATTCGAAAGTTACAAGCTACAGTTGTCGGTGAAACATCCGATGTAGTCAAAGCAAAGATGGCAAATGTATCCCAAAAAGGAAAAACAGCCACACAGGTTACTAACGAAATTGACAACTTACGTAAATTGCTAGAATCGTCTTATATAGATGAAGGACTCCCAGCAGAACATGCTGACACTTTCAGCACAAAAGAAGCGATATCTACCATGATCAAAAACTGTGAGCATGGTAAACTAAAAAAAAATTTTGGAAGCAGGTACATTCAAGACAATGAATGAAGCTGTCACCAAATACATACACTGTAGTACGAAAATGATGGGCAATGCAAGCTCGGTACTATACACCCAAAGAGGACACGGATACAGAGGTAATAACTTCAGAGGTAATTACCGAGGAAGAGGTAACTTCCAAAACAACAATAATTGCCAAAGTAATAATGGTTACCAAAACAATAACTATAGAGGTAACAATAGAGGACGAGGAAATTTCTCAGGAAATTGCAGAGGCTCTAACCAAAATTACAACAATGCCAATCGAGGAAATTTCAGCAATGGAAATCGAGGCAATCAGAACAACCAAAACCAATAACAGAAATAACAATGTCAGACATGCGCAAGGCACGTCGGAAAACCAGCAGACCCCCTTATGTATTCAACACCAGTAAACTCAAAAATTCACACTTTCAATCTCAGTTTAAACATTTTTGTCAAAATTAAAAATGAACACACAGGAAAATCATATACATTCCTAATAGATACAGGATCAGATATTTCCATTATAAAAGAAAATTCTGATATATTTCAAGATATCGATCACACCAATATTACTCAAATAACAGGAATAGGTAAAGGTTCAACAAAATCACTTGGTCAAACATTTCTCGAATTGAGAACTGGTAACTTCATTATACCATACAATAATGTCGCCACAACCGCTACCAGGTTGTGCACAGCGAGAAGGAAGAGATGGCAGCCAAGCAAGGTACCGGTTGACCGACCTGTCTATACACCTCTAAAAAGATGTTTTGTTGAGATAATTAGCAACAAATACCCAGTTGACCATCAGATACCAACAGCAGCCCCGCTACAAATTCCTAAGTAGCCAACAGCCTGTGCAAAACCAGCACCGGCCCCGCCATCGGACAACAAGTATGGATAGCAGGCCGCTAGCTATGCCAACGCTGGACCTGGACCCATATGAACACACAAATTGTACAGATCAGGCAGTTGTTTGCTACGGGTCTTTATTTTTTTTACCTAGGTAGGAAAATCTGTAAAAAATATTTGTATATACATACATATGAAAAGGAAAATTGATGAATAGTAATTCAAAAAGTAAATCGGTTGAAAATCTCGTTCACTCTGAATATATGTATGAACCTAAGAACATAGTTAAAATATCATTCCCAAAAATGGGATTAATCGATACTAAAACAGTGGACTCCACTTCTAATGTTATTAACAAAATCGAATCAACGAATGCTGATTCACATTTGACAAATATATTGTTATTGATAATTGTTATAATTTTGTGCGCGTAAATCCTTTACAAAGCGTATCTCTTACACAATAAGTGTACAACGAAAAGGGCCTTAAGCCAAGCTAACGATCTAGATAAGATCTAATTTAATAAGAGCACAAACAATTGTCATAAAAATATATTCAAAATAAATAAAACAAACACATATATAGTGACATATCCAGTATTCACCCTACCTTTTTTATCATATTCAAACCCACTGTCCAACCTTGTTTTACCATACTCATGCCCACTGTATTTTAAAGCGCGAGATTCGCTAACATAAACAAAAAGGAGTTTAGCATAAACAAAAGTTGAACGCGGAGAGCTCACCCAAGCATCATAACGTAATCATAACAATAATTATGAAATAATTAAACTGACCAATCAGAAGATGCCAGCATAGCAGCATCTAAAACAATGACCATTCCTTTGTCTTTGTCACATGCCCATTGTCACGTACGCCAGAGTTATCATACCCTCCTAGTACCCAGCTCCAGCAACAAAGTAGGCTTGGATCATCAACATTCTACACAACAGAATGTTGACGTTATCATTTCCGCCTAAATACCACCATCAGCAACAAACAAACCGGGACCAACAAGTCAACGCCCCACTCGGCAGAATGCTGACACAGGGGAACTGCGGAAGCCGTTCATTCCATTCCACTCCCATTCCATTCCATTTAAGCTTGTAAGAATATTTTATAGAATAAACACTTCACTTGAATTTTGGCACTAGACATCAACGGTTTGGCTTTTATTAATCTTGGCAACTTAAATACTCTCTACGGGGAAGTGACCGCATACCAACCCTTGGCGATTTCAACACTCTCAACTGAGGATCGATATCAATGTGTCCATTAGATATCATAACTCCAGCGTCGTTATCCCTTTAAATAGAGCATAAGCCTCGAAATGTACTTTAGTCTTAAGATCATCAACAACCAACCCACATCTAATTTCAAATAAAGTTTTAAGGCTCCAATGTTTTAATTTTTTATTTGGATCGGGACTCAAACTTGTAATTGGCGCAGTCGGTAGGATCGCAAAATAATTGTAAAATCGTTTGTTCAGGAGTGATACGATCAATTTAAAAAGGCTTATCCATACAACTGGTATCCTTTTTGATCAACTAGTGCAATTGTGCACAGTATCACAATTAAATCGAACCTTTTTTCACAACAAACTCGATCCGCAAAAGAACTTATCGTGACAATCCAAATCAATGTGTAAGTCCAATTGAGTGATTCAAAACAAATTGATTTATTGACCACTTGCAGATAAAGTATCGTACCGAAATAAATATAAATAAATAAATATAAATAAACGAAATCAACAACACATTTTATTTTTTAAAATGGAACCCCCACGTGCAAACATACTCGCACCACCTGTAATGGTTCTGTTAAACGAACAAAATCTCAGCCAGCTACACCAACAAATTCGAAATGTACCAACCTTTGAGGGCGACCCGATTGCTTTGGCTCCATTTATTAGAAGGATTGACTACTTACTCCAACTATGTGCCACAAACAACGAGCGTCAACAGAGCATCATTTTTGGGGCTATTGAGATCCAGATAGCAGGCGAGGCACAGAAGCTACTACAAATGTGGCAGATCAACGATTGGACCGGGCTAAGGCAAGCCCTTATCTCCGAATATAAAACGCAAACACCTGTCGAAGAACTTCTAAGACGACTATATAACACAAACTACCAAGGAAACCTCCGTAAGTTCTGCGGCGATGTCGAAGCCAAGATGCTCATCATCAGTAATAAGTTAGAATTAGAGGGTAATTTGGAAACAAAAGATTGTATAAGTTAACACAATCAGCATTCCTCAGCAGAAGCAATCGCCAAAATGCAGTGCAAGCTCAACGTGACACTTCCGCCAAACCATCGACGGTTGTCAACCCCCCCAACTCCGCTGCGTCAGCTCCAGACGCACCACTACATCGTTGGGCAACTGAAACCCAATATCCTACACGAGGCGTAAGATCAGCACTTTTAGGGCATAGGGCTAGCTTAGCTCGTAAGCTTGTTTGTCACTTATCTTTAGTCTGATTCTAGCACATGAAATAAATGGTCACAGCTCATTGCTACGAAGCAATTAAATATTTGTCTTATTATTGGCGCATCGCGCAATAACCCGAAATTATTACTTTAGCCGCAGCAACGCGTCGGCGAACAAATAATCAACAAACTATCTAAAGTTAATTTACATACATATGAAAACATATGATTTGTATATACATACATATGAAAAGGAAAATTGATAAATAGTAATTCAATAAGTAAATCGGTTGAAAATCTCGTTCCCTCTGAACATATGTATGAACCTAAGAATATAGTTAAAACATCATTCCCAAAAATGGGCTTAATCGATACTAAAACATGGGACTCCACTGCTAATGTTATTAACAATATCGAATCAACGAATACTGATTCACATTTGACAAATAAATTGTTATTGATAATTGTTATAATTTTGTGCGCGTAAATCCTTTACAAAGCGTATCTCTTACACAATAAGTGTACAACGAAAAGGGCCTTAAGCCAAGCTAACGATCTAGATAAGATCTAATTTAATAAACGCACAAACAATTGCCATAAAAATATATTCAAAATAAATAAAACAAATATATAGTGACATATCCAGTATTCACCCTACCTTTTTTATCATATTCAAACCCACTGTCCAACCTTGTTTTACCATCCTCATGCCCACTTTATTTTAAAGCGCGAGATTCGCTAACATAAACAAAAAGGAGTTTAGCATAAACAAAAGTTGAACGCGGAGCGCGAGTTACCATAGCGGATCCCCTCTACGACGCCCCTATGCCGCCACCAAAACACCCTAGATGGAGGTTCTAGCGGCGACTCTGCAGAACACCCAAAATGCAACGTCAAGTGGTCGTTTGGATATAACAATGTATCGACCACTTGTAAACAACTCCAAATCAGCGATCTGAACAACAACAAATACACCCACACTAGGGCAATACTTACCAGGGCATCGTATTGCAAGATAAGCAGAAGCATCGGAGGATATGACACAGCCAATTCGGCATGTATGCCAACGTCCACTTGAACCCGAGATTCCTACGAAAACGCTGACGACGCATTGGACTCTGCCAACATGTGTGGATGGACACATGTTGACCGGACACATTTTATGTTTAGCAACATTTTGAAACTGTAAACCTAGGCTAAGTCTGAGCTGGCTGCGTCCAGAATAAATCAGTCCACTTCTTAACTCGAAACCACCAACTTGTGTCATGTCTTATTTTCCAACGAGATCTTTGCCCAGAAAGTGGTAAGAGTAGACACAGTGCCAATCCAAACCAACAATCAGCCGCCAACACCGTGGAAGAAACCCCCGACAGTGGAACATAGTAAACTTTTTCTGTTACCTCTCGGCCAAGATTGGTAACTCGCGCACCCAAGCATCATAACGTAATCATAACAATAATTGTGAAATAATTAAACTGACCAATCAGAAGATGCCAGCATAGCAGCATCTAAAACAATGACCATTCTTTTGTCTTTGTCACAGGCCCATTGTCACGTACGCCAGCGTCGTTGTCCCTTTAAATAGAGCATAAGCCTCGAATTGTACTTTAGTCTTAAGATCATCAACAACCAACCCACATCTAATTTCAAATAAAGTTATAAAACTCCAATGTTTTAATTTTTTTTTTTTATTTGGATCGGGACTCAATTTGTAATTATATATATTTACATTTTTTCCTAAGGAAAAATGTTACATATTTTTTGATATTTGATCAAAGTGAAAATATGTACATATTTGCTATAGTGGAAATAGGCAATTAGAGGTTTTGTGGGAATTTTTTGGCCCCCAATCAAGCTTGTATGCGACCAGGGTTCCGAATAAATTTGCAATATCTTTAAAGATTATTGTAAACAATTCGAGATCAATCTCCATATGGTTTCTTTCCAACAAACGTCAAGTAACGCAATAGTAGAAAGATTCCATTCTATATTAACGGAGATATACAGAATCATATTGACAAAAAAGAAATTCGCAAAGGTCGAAGCAAGCCACGAGAGTGTTCTCTCAGAGGCTTTGCTAACCTACAACAATTCAGTACATTCTTCAACAAAAATGAAACCTTACGAAGTGTGTCTTTACAAAATTGTAAAGAACATGCAATTCAACTCAGAGCATGACTGTTTGCAACAGATGAAAAGCATGCACGAAACAATGTATGCGCAAATCCAAGAAAAAGTGCTGAACCAAAAAATTAAACTTATGGACAAACTAAACAGGGAAACACCAAGAAACATTGAGGAAAACGCCATTGTACTCAGGAAAGAATGTAGGAGGAACAAAATTACGTCCAGGTTCAGGAAACATATAGTTAAACAGGGAAACAAATACACTGTACTAACCACTGAAAACAAAAAAATTCACAAAATACGACTAAAACGGAAAACAAAACTCACTCCCTCATAGGTGGATCGAGGTCACTTCGGGCGGGATGTTTGACTTCAGAGACCTGACCGAAAACAATGGAATACTTCCCCTACACCTCGGGCCCGTAAAAGTTATCATTGAACACCATAATCTATATCACGTCATAGATTTAGAGAAGTACGAACAAAACATAGCTAACAAGGACAGATCATTGATAATTTTTTGATAACTATGACTCAACTAAAAAATTAACAGAAACCACGAAATTAAAACTAGACCAAGTTCAGCAGAAACTGAATATAATAAAACCTAATAAACGTGAAAAGAGAGGACTAGCCAACGGACTTGGACACATGGTCAAATTCATAACGGGGAACATGACGATTTCGACGCGCGACGTATTAACGACCAAATTAGTAAAATCCAAGAAGCCCAATCATTTTCTTCTCTAGTAGCTAACCACACGAGTTATCATACACCCTAACGACCCCCCTTACCACACATCGACGCCACCCACAAAGCCAGCTCGACAGCACAAAAGATCAATGGCCCACACATTGTATCATAAGTGCAGATCGAGACAAACAGCGGAGCTATGGAGAAACATACAAAACGCTGACCAACGACAACGTGCCGCATATCAACTTACAACCCATTACCGCCGTCCCATTCATTTTCATTTCATTCCAGACAGCTAGCTTAGACATTATTTAAGAATAAAGCACACATTTTGATTCTGAACTCAAAGAGGAACAGTCGATTTTATTTGGGGTTGACAATCCTGACATACCTAGAAGTAAACGTCACCCTCGGCCCACAGACTAATAGATGGTAACTCACGCAAACTCTTAATGATCAAATGATAAGGCGATTCCATAATATCACTGATCATATTAATAAAATTCAAGGCCAAATAGAGCTATATTTACAAAAAAATTCGAATTCCACAAGCTATTTTATAAAATCAACAAATGATATCATTCGAGAAATTCAATATTTAAACTGAACTTCAATATAGACCTCCTAGCAACACACATTAGAAATATTTCGGAAGCCATAATAGAAGCTCGCTTAAATATAATACCAAAACTCATATTATATCCTAACGAGATGGAAATTATTAAGGAAAACCTTGAAAAACAAGAAATTAACGTACAGTCAAAAGCAAATATATATGAACTTCTTAGCTTGCTAGCCTATTACAACGACTCTCGGATTATATTCAATATCCAAATTCCAAAATTTGACCCAGATAATTTTCAATATTACCACATTATTCCATTGCCAATTAATCAAACAAAAACAATCATTACAGAAGATTATGCAATATTTAACAATAATTCAACATTAACCACAAACACTAGATGTAACAAAATACACAAAACATATTTTTGTAACAAAAAACACACACATATAGATAATAATTGCATTGGAAATTTAATTTAAAAAAAAGGACTCAAATTGTTTAGCAAAAAATATGGGCATGGTGCGGACGATTTTTCATTCAGAAGAAAATACCATTGTCGCTATCAATATTGGGGCTAGCGAACTAAAGACAACTTGCCAAGCTGCTAACCGTACCGTCACCGGAACTATGGTCATCCATTACAACAACTTCAAACTTATCATCAACGTAGAGGTATTCGAAGATGACTTAGAGACATTTTGGGATTACATTAACATTGCACCAGTCCCAAAAGAAATTATCACTACGAGTAAAATTATAACACCACTCTCCCTCGAAAAACTTGTTACGAATGCTACTCATTCCCTACCAACTGTCCCTACTAAGACACCCCGGCTCTCCCGGCAGTCGGATCTACGCTCCGGAGCCGACCCAGGAGTCAACCCCCTGGCCAAGGACTGTCAGCCCACGGAAACGTGAAACAAGGTATGTACGCATCGCTTTCATTTCCTCTTTTCTCCCCCTTGTTTTTTCTCATACTGAGCAGACAACACCGGCCTGTCGGCTCAGAACTCTCATCCTTCGCGCCGGTGACGTCGAGTCAAACCCAGGTCCTAGGACGTGGTGGTGCCCGATCTGCAAGGGCAAGATAACAAGCAGAGGCTATTCTTTCGAATGCTCTTATTGTTTGCAATGGCTGCATTTAAAATGCTCCCGCCTAGCAAAACCCCGGGACTACTGTAGGCCATTCCATGGTCCCTGCTGCTGAAATCTGGCAGCCACAACAGTGATTGCAGCCAATGCACCACAGTCTCTGCCCCACCCTCGTCACAGCAAAGTACTAGCGCACCAGCTCCGCCACCAATAACACCGGTGGCGTCAACGCCTTACACAAGGCTAAGAGCTGCGCGTAACATACAGCGGCGGCCGACAACACCAGGGCACTTGCAGACTCCAGCACCCACCTCAAATCCATCTAACATAACCACCACGCCCATAGCCAACCACATTATCGTCGAAAGTTTCCAGATACTCCACTGGAATTGCAACGGGCTGAGATCTAAAATCACCGAGCTCACTGACTATATGACCCTCAAGAAGATACGGATATCAGCGGCACAGGAAACAAAACTCACCCCCAGGGCTCATATAGTCTCAGCATGAGAGTATAACATTGTAAGACAGGACAGACAGCGAAACGCAGGTGGTGGACTGGCGTTCATCATCCACCAATCTGTAAACTACAGACTCCTGCAGATGGATCTAGCCCCCGATGGACACATGGAAGTGCAAGGAATTGCCATCCTAGCCGGCGGCGTGTCCATCGATCTTTTAAATGTCTATATTCCTCCTGTTGCAGCATGTTCCCCCGGATATCAACCCAACCTGACCTAAACGCTGATCATGAAAGCTGGTTCTGTCTACTTCGTAACGATCCTAGAGGAATCAGCATAGCAGAGCAGGTTGAGAACACCTCCTTTGATAGTGTGAATCAGGACCAGCCTACCCAAATCACGCCAAACTGCAGCAGCTCGCCTGACATCACCATCGTCAGCTCCAACCTACTGGCCATCTCTGAAAGGAGCGTGGACGTTGCTCTGAACTCCGACCATTTGCCCATCACCCTCACCTTTCACGGTGATGCAGAATTCGTGTCCTCCGAGAGGAAACTATACACGAATTTCTCTAAGGCAGATTGGTCCGCTTTCACAGCGCTCACTGAAGAGCTTTTTGAGCAAACCCAGCCCGCCACTGATTTCACCTCAGGAGAAGCTATTTTCCGGAAAATCCTTACCGGTGCGAGGAAGCGACACATCCCAGCTGGAAGAATTCCGAGAATTCGCCCTGGCTTCCCAACAGAAGCTACGAAAAGGCTCGCATCCGAGATGCATTAAAAGCCGAAAATCTAGCAGATCCCCGCATCGGGCAAGCGAACGCTGACATCGCCAGAATGGTAAATCAACACAGGAGAGAGAAATGGCTTGCACACCTGGACGGGTGTGAGATGGGCACAGTCAAGCTTTGGAAAACAATCAGGAACTTAGCATCTGCTCCCAAACGGCAAGACCTTGCCGCCATTGCTTTCCAAGGCTTGCCTTAGCTAAGAACTGTGCCACCGGATTCAACAGGCAATTCGTGGAGCATCCAAAGGACGTGAGCAAACCACACAGAGCCATCCTCCGCCGGATCCGCAAACTTGCCCGAGACCCGCTGGCACCCGACTTCACTTCAGAGGAGGTGGCAAATGCCATGAAACTTGCCAAAACCTCCAAGGCTGTGGGACCCGACGGGACCGCCACAATCATGCTAAAGAAGCTCTGTCAGAAAGGTGTGGAGTACCTCACCAATCTTTTTAATCTCAGCATGTCCAGTTTGGTCATCCCGGACATATGGAAAACGGGCAAAATCCTGCCTGTCCCTAAACCAGGGAAACCAGCTGAGCTGGGCACCTCGTACAGGCCCATTACGCTGCTTGCTCCAGCGATAAAGATTCTGGAAGCCCCCATCCTACCCATCCTGCAAGACCACCTCCCGCTAGCAAATCATCAACATGGTTTCCGGAAAGGCCGTAGCACCAGCACAGCGCTCAGCGAAATCACCACCACCTTCGCAGAAGGGCTAAACTCCCCTAGTCCGCACAAGCGCACAGTGCTGGTTGCCCTAGACCTGTCAAAAGCCTTCGACACAGTTAATCATGCTATCCTACTCAAGGACATCGAAGGCACAGCGCTCCCGAACACACTCAAGAGCTGGGTAGCCAACTACCTGACAGGTCGACAGGCCATTGTTGAGTTCCGTGAAGCCAAATCAAAGTACAGAAAACTGAAGCAAGAAGTCCCCCAAGGTGGAGTTCTCTCCCCACTCCTCTTTAATTTTTATGTGTCTGGTTTGCCAACACCACCTCCGGAACTCAAGCTAGTCAGCTATGCAGACTGCAGACTGCACCATCCTAGGATCGGACAGGGACTACAACAAGGTAGTTGAGAGTTTAAACTCCTACCTCTCAACAGTCTCAGCATATCTGGCTAGCCGAAACCTGTCCCTTTCCCCCTAGGAAAATCCAGCGACACCTTATTCACTACTTGGACCAAGATAGTGAACGCCCAGCTCAAAGTCACTGTGGATGGAGCCACAATTCCCACGAGCAAATACCCAAAAATATTGGGAGTGACGTTTGACAACCTGTTCTTCTTTGCGAGGCACTCTACTGGTTACATACAAGGCCATTGGCCGTGCCCAGTTCGATTACGCGGCACCAGCATGGACAGCGGCACTCAGCGACACGCAGTGGAGCAACCTCCAATGAGCGCAAAATGCTGCCCTCCGCACCGTTACAGGGTGCCACACCATGACCCATGTAGACCACCTACATGAGGAGACCCGAATGCTGGGCGTACGTGACCACTGTAATCTCCTGACCAAGCAGTTCCTAGCGAATGGTCTTGTGGCTAAGCATCCAAACTACCAGGCACTCCAAGTCCCGCTGCCCCCAAGAACCAGCAGGCAAGACTTGCGTCTACACCTTCCTGACGTGTTTGCTCAAACGGGAAACGCCACCACCATCACCACCACCGAAGCTAAGTTAGCGAGAGACGCCATTCACCAGAGGACAGTCACCGAAGCAATTCATCACCTTACGCCAAACGTTGCCTTGGGAGGTAGGCCTCCGCCCTTGAGCGACGCCGAAAAATCCCTGCCCAGAAGCACCCGGACGACCCTTGCACAGCTTCGATCTGGTTTCTCTGCCTCGCTAAACAGCTACCTAGCAAGGATTAACCTGACAGTTGCAGACGAGTGTCCCAAGCCCAGCTGATCCCACCAACCTCACACCGTACCACCTCTGTACTCAACCAGCTCATGTCGCAGCACTCCTCGAACTAGACCTGGGACTCGAACACACACACACACTTTTAACCCACCTGCTCATCACCCCCATTTCATTTTCTAAACTCTTCTCTCTAAACTTTTCTTCCTATAACCCCCACAAAATGCGTACATTACTCTCGTCCGCAAGTTGCGTGTTGTCCACAAGCCCTTGGGCCGCCCCAGTGGTTTTGGTGCGAAAAAAGGAGGGCTCTACCAGATTTTGCGTGGATTATCGTCGACTCAACGAAGTCACCGTGATGGACTCATATCCGCTCCCCAAAATGGATGACATTCTGACGACGCTTCATGGTTCTCGTTATTTTTCGACAATGGACTTGCAGAGTAGCTACTGGCAGGTGGAAATGGAGGTAGAGGCTCGACCAAAGACAGCATTTGCATGTGTCCCGGGCCTGTACGAATTTAATGGAAGGTCTTTTCACCGGCGTTTCCTGGAAATCGGCGTTGGTTTATCTCGATGACATCATCGTTCACTCTCGTACAGCCGAAGAGCATCTTGTCCACCCTTGAGCGGAAAAACGGGCGACCAAAACCGTCCACGTGAACAGGCTCGTCCACTATGAAGGTCCTTCGCCCACCCTACTCGGCCAGGAGGCTCGAGTCTCAGAAGGGGGTAAAGTAGCGATCCAGTCCTAATGACCGCAGTTAATGCGATACTGATATCGATACTGATCTCGTGTTTTTTTACCTTAAGGTCGCTCTCGTGTTTTTTTTACCTTAAGGTCGCTCTCTGATTTTTTCTGGCTAACCGAATTGTACTCGTGCAAAAAAGCTCTCTTATCTTTTTCGACCAAGACAACCGGCTACGTGAAAATAAAACACTAAAAATTCTGTCTGAATGGCGGACTACTCCTATTTTATTTTGCTCGGCTTGCCTGGACCACTGCGGGATAATTTTCCCCTATTACCTAAACACATTAGTTCCGCTCGGCTAACCCACCAAAGCGAAGTCAACTGGATTGACCAAATCTCGCTACAATATCAAAGACCAAAGCACAGAGTTCTGCAATTTGTTTAAATGTCTGAATAAAAGCGCTCATATATCGAATCAGACACAAATTAAAAATTTCGACATACTTCTAAGAACATATAATAGTATCCGCAAAATAATTAATAATACTAACAGTAGACTTACATTACTACATTAGGTACAGGTAACAGACGTTATAAAACGTCTTAGGGAAAGTCTAGTTATTATATAAGTTAACACCAGCCTGCGGCCCCTTCCCTTCACAACTACAGCCCACATATCAACGCCCGCACAAATAACAACGGAAGAGCGCTGACCGTCCGTTAGCTGTGTTAGCTAAAACCTCGCTCACTCGATGAACCAGAACGCCATCTTCCTTCACAATAAAACTATTTGTAACGTTTAATTGTCTTAACAAATTATTGGACTGGAGTTGGGAATTGGCAGGACGAGATTGGAAAACAAGGCGATGGAAATTTTATTAATTAGGTAATATCAGAGGGTTATCCCCTCGCTGGCCTTAACTGGCGCCCGGGCGGGTTACACTTTCTTATGAAGGTGGAACCTACGTATCTTCGGATACGGATATTTGCACGATGTGCAAATATAAAAGAATTTTTTTTGTGTGTGACTGTGAGTGGTGGTGTGGCAAGTGCAAGTGCAAAACAAAAATTAAAAATTTAATTAAGAACAGAAGGAGTGGAAGAGTGAAATACAATTACCCGCCGCGGTGGGGATGCCGCCTTTCAGAGCTAGCATTCCTCACGGGCGTAAAACATTGTAATAATCAATTAAAGTCAGTAAGCCCGCCGCGGCGATTTGTTCACGCACCTTAAGGCTTGGCTCATTTGCGGGCGCAAAACTACTGCAAACAATAAAAAGAAGCAATAACACGCTGCTGCGATTAGTCCACGCACATAGTGGGTAGCTATTCGCGATCGCTAAAAAGATTGCAGAATTCATGAAAATAAAGAAAGAAGTATGAAAGCAAATAAAGTTAAATAAAAAAGTGGTGTATGGCAGTCTGCTAGAATGCATTCGAAAAAAGCTGCCTAGTGGATTGTGTGTAAATCCGTACCTTAGTAGGCGAAACGCTAAAACGGGTAAATACGGACCACCGCGCCCAGTGCCGAGACAAAAAAATAGAATTAAGAAAACAAGAAAACAAGTATTAAAAAATGAAACGAAAATGAAAATCTGCACTAAAACCACATTAATCACATAGCGCACTAGGAAAAAATTAAAATAAAACAATTAAAGACAAAATACTAATTATGCTTCTATTTCAGAATCCTGTAAGAAATCAACCTGGTTAAAAACTGACAGAAGGAACACAGCGGTACAAAAGGGTGAGTGAAACGATTTATTTTTTCCTAAATCTCCCCGTGTTGAATAAAAAAATATTAAGAAAAAATTAATAAGAACAAAAAGTGGCAAAAAAGTCGAAAATTAAACCTACTATCTTCTTGCTAGAGATACAAAAGAAAAGTACAGGGAAAAATGGAGGAAATGAAAGAGGTCCTAAGCAAGCTAGATGCAACAATCGCATCACTGACTACCCAAATGGTAACAATGAAAGACGAGATTAGGAAGACTGGAACTAGAATCAGTACCTTAGAAACAGATTATGAGCAAAGCAACCCCGAGGCGGAAATACCGCTTCCATTAACGCGCCCACGCACTGAGTATGACTTGAAGGAAACTTCAGTCTTACCGGATTGCATCAAAGAACTCCAAGCATTCGAAGGTGAGGTCGACAAATACGTCTCTTGGGTTAATAGGGCGCAGTCTATAGTGAATGATTATCAACTTGTTAGGGACAAGCCTCTCTATAATGTACAAGACGACGACTGGCCAGAGGTTGAGCGAGTTTTGGCCTTGCATTATGCTGACAAACGAGATATTCGTACCCTAGAGTACGAATTAAGGCAGATGACCCAAAGGAACAGGAAAGTGGAGGATTTTTATATGCAAATCAACAACCAGATTTCAATTATCAATTATTTGAAAAATGCGAACTACCCTGCAGAAGTAATTAATTGACGCTTAAAGGGGCAAGGCATTAGATGTTTTCATAAGGGGACTTAGCGGTGACGCCTCTAGGTTATTGGTGATCCGCAGACCCAAAGATCTTCCAGAAGCATTCTCTATCACTTTGGAGTGTGGGACCAAGAAATCTAACACCAATGGGTCCCATATTTAAACAAAATTTCAATCCAACCTATCGCCCAATGAACATACAGAGGTTTCCTCCTTCACACCAATTTAATACCAGGGCACAGGTTATGGTTCTGACAGAAGCACTCAGGGTATGCACAGATTTCAGGAACCAAGACCAGCTATTAAGCCCGAACCCAACCGATCGGGGTAAAGTTACAGGTCAGGTTTCAACTCACGTCAAGAAGAGTCAGGCGGGACCAAACGTTGTCAGAGTGCCAACACTAATTTGAACCCTTTTCGTAAAGCCCAAAGACTCTACCATTTAGAGTCAACCACATCTCCATCGAGTTCCGTTTCAGGCGAATACTATCAGGAACCGGGCTAAGTTAGAATTCCTCATAGACACCGGCGCGAACAAAAATTTTATAAGCCCCAAGCATTCCGCCGGCTCAACAGCATTACTCACTCCCTTCTTTGTACATTCCGCTGCAGGTGGTATTAAAATTACTCACCGCGTCACCGGTCAATTTTTCAAGCCAATTGGGAACGATACTGTTCTTACCTTTTTTGTCCTCCCCGGGTGCAACTCTTTCGACGGTATCATAGGGGACGATCCGCTTAACTAAATGCTAACCACTAAATGCCTTGATCGATAGAAAAAATCACCTACTGACAATAACACCAGGGGTCAAGCTAACGCTTTTGGCCAGGAAGTCTTCAAATCCCAATAATTATTTAATTAAGAAACCAAACAACGACCCAAATGGGCTAATATTCTTAAAAAAAAAAAAAAAAAAAATATATATACAACAAAAAAAACACAAAAAAAACACTTACACACCTAGAATTAACACATTTTAAACATTTAATTATAAGTATTTACCAACTCATCTACATTTAAACCCCTTTCTTGGCGCTACAAGCATGGTTCTCTTATTTCCACTACGATTCTCGAGACCTCCAACTGGTTATGGTTGCCCAGGCTGACTAGTGCCAGAAATAACCGAAGAACAGAGCGTAAAAGAGAACACGTGTCATTCCTTTCTGTGTGAAAAAAGGCTAAATAAAAGTTTTCTGTGTGATTACTTGTGTACAAGATGAGTTCTATGTACAATATAGACAAGTTGGATGAGACCAACTACGATTCCTGGTGTCTCCAGATGAAAAGTGTGCTACTTCACCAAAAACTTTGGCCAGTCGTTTCGGGCGCCGCGAAATGTCCAATCGATGATAAGTCGGCCGAATATATTGCGTGGAGATCACAAAACGACAAAGCGTTGGCTGTAATAACATTATCAATAAAAACATCTGAAATCGGTCATATAAAAAATGTGAAACCGCGACACTCGCGTGGAGTACATTGAAAACAGTTCACATGCCTACCGGTCCAGTGAGAAAAGTTACATTATTTAAGAAGTTGTTATTCATGCGAATGAACGAAAGTGAAGGCATGCAGCAGTACATTAAAAGTTTTGTGAACATTGTGGAGTGTAGAATGTTCACATATCGAATGCACACTGTACCCAGTGTTATGCATTAATATTATTCCAAACACATTGTAGCACTTGGCCACAATATTTATATACAAATCCAAGTCCCAAGCAGTTCCTCAAGCAAACGGTAATATGACCCTCACTTGAGTGCAATGGGACTGGACAGTGCTGAGTCGTCATATCTGACATGCGCGACGGCTCTGTCACCATGTGAACATATACCTCTTCGCCCGCTTTAAACATATATACATTTATACATAAGCTCTGACCGCTCCTCTGCCGGCGTCACCGGCGGCGAATTGAAAATTAAAACCTCCACAAAAAGACCACTCCAATCACATGTTGCACTAGAAAAATATAAAAATACAAAAAAAAAAACATTAAAAACAAAATACTAATTATAAATCTATTTAAGAATCCTGTAAGATACCATCCCGGATAACAAAACTGACAGAAGGAACTGACACAACGATACAAAGGGTGAGTAAAACGGCTCTTTTGTTTTTCCTAAATTTCCCCTTGTCTAATAAAAACAATAAGTAAAAACTATTAAAAGCAAAAGTGACAAAAAAAGTCGAAATTTAAGTCCTATCTTCTTGCTAGAGTTACGAAACTCAATTAACAACAGAAAGTGACAGAAAAGCTAAAAACTTTAACCTACCATTTCCTACTAGATTTACGAAAGGGAAGTACAGAGTAAAATGGAGGAAATGAAAGAAGTATTGAATAGGCTGGATGCAACAATCGCATCACTAACCACCCAAATGATAACCATGAAAGACGAGATTAGGAAGACTGGTAGTAGAATCAGTACTTTAGAAACAGACTATGAGCAACGCAACCCCGTAGCGGATATACCGCTTCCATTAACGCGCCCACGCACCGAGTATGACTTCAAGGAAACTTCAGTCTTACCGGATTGTGTTAAAGAACTTCAAGCATTTGAAGGAGAAGTTGGCAAATACGTCTCTTGGGTGAATAGGGCGCAGGCTATAGTAAACGATTACCAGCTTGTTAAAGAAAAGCCTCTCTATAGATCCATTCTTATGCACATTAGACAAAAAATTAGAGGAAACGCCGATTTGGCACTCATTTCCTACAATGTGCAAGACGACGATTGGTCAGAAGTTAAGCGAGTTTTGGCCTTGCATTATGCTGACAAGCGAGATATTCGTACCTTAGAATACGAATTAGGTCAAATGACCCAAGGGAATAGGAAAGTGGAGGATTTCTACATGCAAATCAACCACCATATTTCTCTCATTACAAACTGTTTAAAAAACACAAACTACCCTGCAGAGGTAAAAAACGCCTTAATTGATGCTCAAAGGGGCAAGGCATTAGATGTTTTCATAAGGGGACTTAGCGGTGACGCTTCTAGGTTATTGGTGATCCGTAGACCCAAAGATCTTCCTGAAGCATTCTCTATCACTTTAGAATTGCAGAGTGTGGGACCAAGGAATTTAACACCAATGGGTCCCACATTTAAGCAGAATTTCATTCAAACATATCGCTCAATGAACATACAGAGGTTTCATCCCTCACAACAGTTCAATACCGGTATGCACAGATTTCAGGGACCAAGACCAGCTATTAATCCCGAACCCAGTCGATCGGGGCAAAGCTACAGGTCAGGTTTCAATTCGCACCAAGAAGAGTCAGGCGGAACCAAATGTAGTCCGAGTGCCAACTCTAATTTGAACCCTTTTCGTAAAGCTCAAAGACTCTACCATTTAGACTCAACCACATCTCCATCGAGTCCCGTCTCAGGTGAATACTATCAGGAACCGCATAATGAACCATGCTATAATGATCCTGGTCAAGAAGGTGAAGCTCACGAACCCGAGAACCCTTCCCAGGAAATAAACCCAGATCCCCCCGTAGAGGAAGTAAGTTGCACAAGCGACGGGGAAACAAATTTTATGACCAACGCGTCTCTAGCGTACCATACATAGAGTATGGAACCAAAGACGGGGCTAAGTTACAATTTCTCATAGACACCGGCGCTAACAAAAACTTTATAAGCCCCAAACATTCCGCCGGCTCAACAGCACTACTCACTCCTTTCTTTGTACATTCCGCTGCAGGTGGTATTAAAATTACTCACCGCGTCACCGGAAAATTTTTTAAGCCGATTGGGAACGACACTGTTCTTACCTTTTTTGTCCTCCCCGGGTTAAACTCCTTCGACGGCATCATAGGAGATGATACGCTCAAAACTCTAAATGCCTTGATCGATAGGAAAAATCATTTACTGACAATAACACCAGGGGTCAAGCTAACGCTTTTGGCCAGGAAGTCCTCAAATGTACATCCTTTGTTAGACGCCACACACCCTCAATTCGTAGAAGAAGCACTAAACGCGCTCATTGTCGAATACTCCAAAATCTTTGAACCACTTTCACCCGGAGGAACCGTGGACACAAGTGTTCGAGCCGAAATTCGCACGAGCACCCCAGACCCTGTATACACGAAAAGCTACCCTTACCCTGCTAGCATGAGGGAGGAAGTAGATAGACAGATCGAAGAACTTTTGCGGGATGGTATTATCCGACCGTCCAAAAGTCCTTATAACTCCCCAGCTTGGGTAGTCCCAAAAAACAATATCGCGTGGTCATCGACTTCAAGCGACTGAACACCGTCACAATTGCTGATACGTACCCAATACCGGACATCACCTCCATCCTAGCAAGCCTTGGGAAGGCTAAATTTTTTACCACTCTTGATTTAAAATCGGGATTCCACCAAATTTATATGTTGGAATTCGATATTACGAAAACCGCATTTTCAACATTGAATGGAAAATACGAGTTTCTCCGTCTACCCTTTGGTTTGAAAAACGCTCCAGCGGTGTTCCAGCGAATGATTGACGATGTGTTACGAGAACACATTGGCAAAATTTGTTATGAGTACATCGACGACATAATAGTCTTCAGTGAAGACTACGATAGCCACTGGAGAAATCTCCGCGCCGTTTTCGATAATCTAAAAAAGGCCAACCTCCAAGTCAACCTAGAAAAGACGCACTTCTTGTCAACGCAAGTTGAATTTCTGGGTTACATCGTAACCGCAGATGGTATTAGAGCGGATGAGAAAAAGGTTGAGGGCATTACCAAAATGAAACCCCCTACCAATGTAAAAGAACTGAAGAGTTTCCTGGGAATGACTTCATACTATAGGAAGTTCATCAAAGATTACGCGAAAGTCGCGAAACCATTGACAAATTTAACTAGGGGAGAGTTCGCCAGAGTTAAATCGTCACAATCAAAGAAAGTTCCTATCGAACTCGATGAATGCGCCTTGAAGGCCTTCAACGACTTGAAGACCATCCTTTCCTCGTCAGAGGTATTAGCATTCCCAGATTTTTCCAAACCTCCCGATATGGTGCGGGATCTATCAAAATTTATACTGACCATCAGCCACTAACGTTTGCGTTGGGAAACAGGAATTTTAATGCTAAATTAAAGCGTTGGAAGTCTCGTATTGAGGAGTATAATTGCGAACTCATCTACAAACCAGGGAAATCAAATGTAGTGGCCGACGCTCTTTCACGCGTCACCACACAGTTGAATCATTTGGGTTCAACCACAGCTACAGCCTCAGAAACCGATTCCGTAGCAACAATACACAGCGCACTTCAAGACGCTTCAGATCTCATCCCCCGCGTTGAGGCTCCTATAAACGTTTACCGAAATCAGCTGATTTTTGATCCAAATCTCTCCGATTATTCGTGTGAACAGCCTCATTCGGGATACGAGCGTCACAAAATTCCGATAGACAATCGCACTCTTTCGAATTTTGTAAATTCTTTGGAAAAATACTTAAAGCCTTCAATAATAAATGGCATTAAGATCCCTGATACTTATTTGCAGTTTCTGCAAACTTGCTGCACTCAACATTTTAAGCTATACAAGATTCTTATAGCGCAACGTCTAATCGAAGATGTCACAGACGAAGAACAAATTTGCGATATTATTGAAAAGAACATCGCAGAGCTCATAGAGGTCCAAAAGAAGTTCGTATTCAAATCATGGAGAAATATTACTTCCCCAAAATGGCAAGCCTTCTTCGTGCTCAACTGTCAACTTGCACTAACAAACCAGCCTTACAACCGACCCCCATACCCAAGTACCCGTGTGAAATACTCCACATTGACGTTTTCACATTGGAGAAAAAACTATACTTGAGTTGCATTGACAAATTCTCAAAGTTCGCTAAACTTTTCCCTTTACAATCAAAGTCCGCAGTTCATCTTCGCGAAACACTGTTAGAGACTCTTCATTATTTCACGGCACCCAGAATGATAGTGTCAGATAATGAGAGAGGGCTTTTATGTCCAACAGTCTTAAATTATTTGCGAACTCTGGAAATCGAACTGTACCATACTCCAACACAGAAAAGCGAGGTTAACGGTCAAGTAGAAAGGTTTCATTCCACTTTTATGGAAATATACCGATGCTTGAAAATCGAATACCCGACTTTTAAAAGCACAGAATTGGTACCGATTGTTGTCGACAGGTACAATAATTCTGTCCATTCGGTGACTAATAAAAAACCTGTTGATATTTTCCTTGATCGTTCTTCCAGAATAAATTACCAGGGTCTCTCTAACTTTAAGCAACAAATCTTAGAAGACGTTAGGGGACTCATTGAGCACAAACAGGAACTAACAAACAACAGACGTAATACGAATCGAAGTGATCCTATTTCTTATGATCAGGGCGAAACAGTATACGTCGCTAACAAGCAAATCAAAACGAAAGAAAAACAACGGTTCAAGGCAGAAGAGGTTCAAGAGAACAGGAAGGTCACCGTGAAAACCAAGTCAGGAAAAATTTTTCACAAATCTCATTTGAAAAGTTGAGCTGAAGACGTTTCAAATATCAAATTGTTTTTTTATTTAATATTTGTTTGTCACGTCTATTCTTTCGTATAGTTTTTTCGTATTGTCGTAGGATCAATGCAAGAAGGTAGGAGTTTTATAACGTAAATATCTCAAAAAATTTTTTTAACTCGATTCAACCACGTATAAGGGGAAATGGAAACCAAACGTTTCAGAAACAAATATTATAATCACAAAAACAAAATAGGAGTTAAGTTCAATTTTAAGTAAAATAGCAATAATCTAAAAACCACTAATTAAGAATCCAAATAACGACCCAAATAGGTCAATACTTTTCAAAAAAAAAAAAAGGAGAAAAAACACAAAAAAACATTTACACACCTAGATTTAACACATTTTGAACAACTAATTATAAGCATTTACCATCTTATCTAAATTTAAACCCATTTTTTTGCACTACAAGCATGTCCACAATCCGTATAGCGACCGCCATTCATATTTTCAAGTACGATTTGCCCGTAATCCCTCTTCAACAAGGCACTATTTAGAGGATCAATGGGGTTTTTAAACTCGCTCACATCATCAACTTGGACAAAATGCAACAAGTCGTCGGTGAATTAACAGAGGAAACGGCTACGATGACTGATCGAAGAATCGGAGCCTTGGTGACGCATTACCTGGAGGATGCAGCTGAGGGTATCAGCAGAATGACCAGCACTCCACAGCGAAAGCCACGTTCCATAGACTAAGTAGGATCCGCCTGGAAATGGGTCGCCGGATCACCCGATGCGGCGGACTGGAACGCTATCCTTAACTCGCAAGATGTGGTCGCAAAAAATACTGACCAACAAATAAGAATTAACGCCAGACTTTTTGACTCCACGCATGAATCGATCCAACAACTAAATAACGTCGTTGCAAGAGTAAACGCAATAGACGGGGATCTTCATGCCACCACAACGGTCTTGCACAAGGCCATCATCTTGGCCAACCAGGTCGCCGAGGTCACCAGAGCTTGCCAACTGGCAAAGAACGGAATAATCAATTCCAATCTTCTGGACCATGGGGAAATCGAGGCTATTCTGGCGGAAGTCAACAGCCTTCCCTACCAAAACGCCATCGAAGCAGTGGAATTCTTCCGACCCTCCATTTTGACCAATGGAACACTGCTGCTGTACATCCTGGCACTGCCCAAGGTGACACAGAAACAATACCGGCTGATGTTCCTCTACCCGACAATGATCGACGGGAAACAGGTAGTGCTGGAATATAACAAATTGGCAATGGATGCCAGTGAAACTTACGCCGTCATGGGCGCGTGCTCTTCCATAGGCTATACCACAGTTTGCCGGGAGAGGGACCTATTGAAATTGGAAGAGGGAACTTGCATCCCCCGGCTGCTGAAGGGAGGTCCAGCAGCATGTACCTATTTGGGAAACGACCAGGAGATAACCAACCTCATTGAAGACGGAACAATTCTATTAACAAACTTCAATGGAACGGTGGTTACTACCACAAAACGGTACCAGCTAACTGGGTCATTTCTCGTGCAATTCGACAATGAGACGGTAGTGGTTGCTGGTCGGAACTACAGCAGCTATTCGTCAAATCATCTGATGGATATGCCGGCCGTCCTGTCTAACGTAACAGCTGCGAATTACCAGCTGTCATTGGAATATGTCCACGACGTTAGCTTACAGAACCTACGTAAGATGTCGAGTATGACTGGGAAACTACTCTTCTCCTTCCTCTCGGAAACGTTGTTGACCTTGGTTGCACTTTCTCTAATATACTTCCTATGGAGAAAACTAACCAACACCAGAGGGATTCCCAGGGTCACTGATGCCACCACGGACCTGAGTACGCAGGTCACTAATGAACTGCCCAAGGCCCACTGATCTGTGGGACACAGATTTTGTGATGGGGAGGAGTGACAACAAGCAAGCGGCCCCTTCCCCTCACCCCTCGCACAGCGGCTCACATACCAACGGCCGCACAAACAACAACAAGCAGTTCAAGTGGCTACAACAATGTAGCTGGAACGACAGAGTGACACCACGACAGCGACGTCATAACAACAGAAGAGCGCTGACCGTCCGTTAGCTGTCGCAGCTAAAACCTCGCTCACTCGTCACCCCCCTCCCCTCGACCTACCAATGGAAACTGCAGCGCCAGCGTCCGATGACAACAACAAGAACAACCAACGCTGGCGGTGTCGCAATTTCCGCTACACTTTGCCATCACCAAAGAAAGCTGACTCCGCGGGATTCTCGGTGCTCTGCCAGCACCGAAATATGCCGACGCCGCGGGACTCTTGGCAGCGACGTGGCCAACCGGCCACTTGTAGAATAAGTTACAATTAATTCCATTTGTACCCCCAAACAGAACAGAGCACGATACATTTTATTAAACAAAATATTATAACGTTTATTGGCTGAAGCCAGACTCGGCGTGGTGTATCCAAACGATGGACCCCGCCCCCTCACAATTGCTGAGTACAGGGCACGACAAGAGAAGAAACCACCGAAAAAAACTAAGCGTGGTGGAAGAGTTTCCTAACTCCAAACTCTTACAACATAGACGACTGAAACTGGATCTTCAAAATGAGGAAGACCGTCAACGCTGCCAAGAGCGTATCAACAATATTAACAAACAACTTCGCCAAAAAGAGCGAAGTAACGCAAAAGGGCTGCAGAAATGCGAATGCCCCACTTTGCCATAAATATAAGTTCTCACCCTCAAGTTGAAGCACCCCCAAAGTGCAACTTGAAAAATACTAAAATCTGTTAGGCAACTGCAGCAGTGGACAATTAATTGTATAAATAAAAACTGTCAGCCAACCGTATGCATAACAAAAATCTCTTCCTTTTCTATTTCTACTACTAAATAAAATGAAGACGAATACATATTTGTATTTGTTTCAAAAAAAAAAATATTTGTCGAGTTAGTTTCTTTCGAAAGGTTTTCCATTGTATTTTTTTATATTAGTTTTAATTTAGGCAAGAGCTGTGCGTTTTAAACGAATTCCCGAGAGAAAGTGAGTGCTATCTTCTCTGTTGTCCAACTTGTCGACCCTCCTTGTCAAAACGTAATGACTTAGCTCATTCTGAGGGCAATCATTGCCATCTCACTCACACTCAAGGGACTACGTCCAGCAGCAGCTCGGTCCATCTCACTCGATTTGACCTTTCTGAGCAACTCTATTCACGACACTCTTTTACCAACACTGCCATTACTGACAAGACGTCATGACGAAGCAAAAAGAGTAGGCCCACAACCTACGCCTAGCCTACTCAGGCTGCTAACATATTCACAGCGCCACGACACGGCCATCCTGACGTTTACACGTCCTCGTGTACTGGTTAGGATATACCAAAGAACAATTTAATCTTGTACAGAATTTATTCCTAATTCGCATTACATTCGCATTACATAAATCATCTTTAGTATTCTCTTTAATTACATTTCCACAATTTCCATTAGATTCGAATCTCTCTGATGTTAATTACTTTCTCTTGTCACAAAAATACCACTCACTGGTCTTCTGCCTGTATCCCTCACATTGCCACACTCTTAGGCCTTCGCAAAACTTGGCGGCCTTCGCATCGTTCCAACTGAACTCATCGTCTCAGCTAGACGAAAACCACATCGTCACATCTGACGGATATCTCATTGTCTCACCTAGACGGAAACCACATCATCATCGTCATATCTGACGGATAGCTCATCGTCTCACCTAGACGGAAACCACATCATCATCGTCATATCTGACGGATAGCTCATCGTCTCATCTAGACGGATACCACATCGTCTTACATAGACGGCTCATTCTCAGTCCCCTCTGGACTCTTAGGCAGGCTCATCTCTTCATTTTCAATATCTAATTCGTTTGGTACATGACCCTCTGGCATCTTTCCAATATCGTCATGGCAGTACTTATATGTCCGTTTGTTTCGTAATGATTTCAACATATATCTGTCACCATCTAAAATTTCAGCTACTAAAAATGGTCCCCTGAACTTTGCATCTAGCTTTGTCTGATGTCTCTCTTCATTTTTAAGTAACACATAGTCTCCAACTTTGTGTCTCACAACTGTTGCCTTACTTTTGTCGAATCTCGATTTATCATAAGAAGCCAAGGATTCCATACTCTTTGTGGCTCTATCTCTTATATTTCCCACATTAAATTCGCTTTCTGTATCGCACGGTGGAACCAACCCTAGGGGACGAGCTTCCTTACCAACTAGCATATCTAGTGGACTTGCTTTAGTTGCACGACTAGTTGTGCAATTCAGCGCAAGTTGTACCTTGCCAAGAGCATCTTGCCATGATCGGTGGCTCGATTCAACCGCTGTTAACAAGTTTTTAAGGGTGCTCATCACCCGTTCTACTTGACCGTTTGCACGGCTCGCTCCTGTGGCAATTAAGTGAAGTTTTATATTTTGTGACGAACAGAACTGAGAAAATCTTGCGCTTGCGAAACACCTACCCTGGTCCGCAACGATACGCGTCGGTACTCCAAATATAGAAACGGATGATTTAATTGCATTCACACAGCTCTCAGCATCTAACTTTAAAGTATGATGCAAATAAACGAATTTCGTGAAAGCATCAACCTGAACGATTACATACTCCTTCTGGTCGCTTTTACCACTCAGTTTTCCAGTTATGTCCACGTGCACAGTGTGCCAGGGTACATTAACTTTCGGTATAGAATGAAGTTCGGCTTGAATTTTTCCCGAAGAGGACTTAACAGATTTGCAAGTTATGCAATTGTCGACAAATTTGCGAACATATTTATTCATTTTATCAAACCAATAATACTGGTAAACTTTATCAAGCGTCTTCATCCATCCTAAATGCATTATTGATTCATGCACTTGGTTTATCACTGACCATTTGAATGCGCGGGGCACAACGGGCAAACAACGAGTTCTTCCATTCCTCTGAACTTTGCGGTGTAACACGCCCTGCCTTAATTCATAAGTCTTAGCCAAATCATCAGGAAGTTCATCTGATTTTAATTTAGTGACAATGTCAACTATATCAAAGTCTAATCGCTGTTCCACGAGAAGCCAATCACTTGAAATTTCTGCTAGATTTACTCGCTTTTCGGGAATTTTACATAAAGCTGAAGTAGAGTTTGACGGTAGACGGTTTCTTGAAAAGAAATCAACATGAGCCATGCGTTTTCCCTCTCTATATTGAATGTCAAAATTGAAAGATTGTAAGTATGCCCACCAGCGGTGTACCCTAGGAGTTAGATCCATTTTGGTGCGTGATGCCTTCAAGGAATTGCAGTCAGTAAATACTACAAAATCGCGACCAAGTAAATAGTGACGAAAATGCTTCACGAATTCAACAACCGCCAAAGTTTCCAATTCGTAGGAATGGTTCCTAGACTCAGCCGAGGATGTTGTTTTGCTGAAGTATTCTACTACATGGTTTCTATTATTGATGCGGTGTAAGAGCATAGCACCATATCCGTAGGAACTCGCATCGGTGTGCAACTCTATCGGATATTGTGGATCGAAGATCACTAACACAGGCTCATCCGTGAGAACGGCTACTATTTTCTGTCGAACTTCCTCATGCTTCGCGTTCCAATTAAAACTACCCTTCTCTGAGGTAAGCGCATATAGCGGTCTCATTATTTGGGAGAAACCAGGCACAAATTTACGAAAATATGAAGCCAGACCAATAAACTGTCTTACTCCTGAAACGGATTGTGGTGGAGGCAAGGAGCTTAAAGCAATTATTTTCCGTGAGTTTGGCCGTACTTCTCCCGCTACATTAAAAGAAAATCCGGCTTCAGTAAGAACGTTGAGAACAATTTCTAACCTTTCAAAACCCAGCTCCTTTGTCGGTGATACTATCATGATATCATCCATGTAAACAATTACATATGAGTGAGCAAGATCGCCTAGCGCCTTATTAATTGCGCGCTGAAAAACAGAAGGCGCATTTTTAAGGCCAAAGGGCATCGTAACGTATTCGTATTGGCCGTCAGGCGTTACGAAAGCAGTATATTCCATGGAATCTGGATGAATTGGTATTTGGTGAAAACCACTTGCCATGTCGAGGCACGTAAAATAATTTGCCCCACGTAGTCTGGCAATTTGATCACTAATAAGCGGCAACGGGTACTTGTCTGAAACTGTATTCGCATTTAATGCTCTATAGTCGACGCAGAGACGATCAGAACCATTTTTCTTCTTTACAAGAAGCACGGGACTTGCAAAAGGAGAGCAACTAGGCCGGATTATATTGCACTCCATTAACTCCCTCAACCTAGTTCGAACTATCTCTCTCTCATCAGGACTAAGTCTATACGGCCGCCGCTGCACCGTTTTCGTATGGTCAACTAAGCGAATTACCATTTCTCCTGTACTAACTCGTGTACGAGGAATCCCTTTAATGAAAGATGAAGAATATTTTTCAAGTAATTTAACTAGTGCGTCTTTGTCTTTTCCAATCAATTCAGTGTCAACGTCAACCAATTCAACATTCTCCTCAGACACGGAACAACTATTAACCGATTTTGACTTTATAACTTCGATCTTATCTGGTGACAGCATAACATTAAAACCCTGATTGAGAATCTCACGTCCGACAACAATATCATTTTTTAAATATTAAATATTAATGTCAACGTTACTTAATATCTACAATGTACTGTAGATACCACCATCGCCTATACCCTTTAACATAACAACATTGTTGAGGCGTTTGCCCGATAACTTATTGCTAATCTTCTCCTTGATAATCGAACACTCCGCTCCAGAGTCAAAACAAATTGGGTAGATCTCACCTCGCTGCTCCATGCTTCCCATTGGCTCCGACACAAAGCATTGATTCACTGTTTTCTGTTGAATAGCTCCATGTTTGCCTTTCCCGTTGTTCGAGCACTGGTTGGAAAAGTGTCCCGGCTGGCCACACCGAAAACAGGTCACATTCGGCTTCTCCCGCTGCGGTCTCACCTCCTCACTTTGTCGCTTCTTAGCTCTACAGTCCGCCATTTTGTGTCCTGGTTTTTTACAAAAATGGCATATGATGCTTGACGGTTTTGCTTTCTTGCGATCCGGTTCAGTCGTATCCTCACGGGTGCATCTGCACTTCTTGTCGAAAGTAAATGCCTTTAATTCCATCTGCAGCTTGCTTCTGGTCTTGACATTCGAGGTGAAAATCATATGCTGTAGTCGGCTGTCAAAATTCGCCATGTGTGCCAGCACGGTTGAAACGGCAAACTCTTCGACACTCATGTTTCACCACTTCGTTGTTAACGATGTCACCAGACGACTTGCATATACCGCGTGACACTCGCTGTCAGTCGGGCGGCTGTTAAGCAAACTCAAAAACATGGCCGCCGGTGTCTCTTCGTTTTCGTAACGTTGAATAAATAATTCCTTAAACTGCTCCCACTTCATGCCGGGATACGATATTTGGGTTAGCCATTGCGAAGCGCTACCCTTCAGCGAGTTGCTCAGCACCATAATGAGCCGACTTCCTTCTAAAGGCTGCTCCGATAATATGATGTCAGCAGTTGAACACCATTGAGACGCATCCACGCCCTTGACCTCGGGATTGAACTTAGGCAGCGTGACGATTTTGGTTGGTTGCTGCACGTTCGACGATGTCTGCATAACTTTTGCAACTTGTATAAAATTGCGGTTCTGCATCTCAAGTATAACGCGCCACTGTTCCTCGGAGAACGTAGGTGGTGGCACCGATTCCACTTCTGATGTCGAGTTAGTTTCTTTCGAAAGGTTTTCCATTGTGTTTTTTTATATTAGTTTTAATTTAGGCAAGAGCTGTGCGTTTTAAACGAATTCCCGAGAGAAAGTGAGTGCTATCTTCTCTGTTGTCCAACTTGTCGACCCTCCTTGTCAAAACGTAATGACTTAGCTCATTCTGAGGGCAATCATTGCCATCTCACTCACACTCAAGGGACTACGTCCAGCAGCAGCTCGGTCCATCTCACTCGATTTGACCTTTCTGAGCAACTCTATTCACGACACTCTTTTACCAACACTGCCATTACTGACAAGACGTCATGACAAAGCAAAAAGAGTAGGCCCACAACCTACGCCTAGCCTACTCAGGCTGCTAACATATTCACAGCGCCACGACATTTTTAAAAATTTTTTTACATTCCCTTCAAAAACATTTATTCCAAATTAATTTGAACAAAATGAGTTGGTTCGGATCTGATGATAGTCAGACCAAAGACAATACGGCCAATGTGGTCAACAATGTCAAAATAGTCGATCATACAGACGACATTTTTTCACTCTGGATATTGCTCCTTATAATGACAATTGTCAGTGTTGCTCAATTCATTTTAACATTGTATGTTAAACATAACAAAATTATCAAGAAAAGATACATGAGCAGAGCAAACAACCTCGATAAAATTAAAAAAAAAAAAAACAAAAAATTTCCTTTTAATTTTTAGAATATGTTTCCGACAATAGAGAATATCTCAATAGGTATATAATTCGTACCCGTATGGAATAGGGTTAATTGTGGAATAGAAATGAATGAATGGAATGGAATGAATCATTAATGGATTTTCCAAAAATACTTGCAAATATCACAAAACTTAGAAATGAATTTGACAAGTCATTTAAGTGCTTAAATAAAACTGCATTTATTTCAAATGCCACTAAAGTAAAGCACATAAGGGTACTGTTGAAATCGTTCAATTCAACACGCCAAATTTTAATTGATAATTTACCAAAGTGTGATGCGTTACAAACAATACAGTTAAAAGACGTAATCAAAAGGCTAAAGGAAAATATCCTGTATGTCGCTGAGCGACACAAGTTACATATCCTAGTGCCGAAGACTTTACACTTTCCGGCCGAGTTCAATGAATCAGAACTTATGGAATCAGAACCAACTGAACCAGAAGAGCCAGAATCGATCAAATCGATCAAATCAGAATAAGAATCTCCTAATAGCGAAACAAATACAAGCGTGATAGAAAAACAACCTATCACAATGACAGACAAATCAGCTGCCCAAAGGGCATACATTAAAGAAATATCACATGCCATTCCAGAATTTGATGGAAAGAAAATCCATCTTCAACGATTTATTACTGCAATCTAATTGGTTAACCTTACAAAAGGTCCACATGAAGCAATTGCAATCGAAGTAATAAAATCAAAAATAATTGGTTCAACTCTGTATAACATACAAGAAGAAACCACTATAAATGCAATTATATCTAAATTGCAGAATACCATTGTCGGTGAAACATCCGATGTAATAAAAGCAAAAATGGCCAAAGCTTACCAAAAAAGAAAAACAGCCACACAGTTAACAAACGAAATCGATAACTTACGAAAATTATTGGAATCTTCGTATATCGATGAGGGACTGAAAGCAGAACATGCTGAGACGTTCAGTACTAAAGATGCTATTTCAGTCATGATCAAAAATTGTGAGCATGGCAAACATAAGCATAACTATACATAAGCATGCATCAACAAAAGCTATTTAGCATTTTTTTTTTATTATTTTATCAAATAACATTTTTACCCATTTCAAAAAAAATAATAATAACTCTAAAATTAATTTTAAATAAAAAATTCGTACAAATATGTATTGGTAAAAAAAAAAAACCTACCTATATATTCGTAAAACAAAACAACATCTATATAAACATTCGAACAATAATATAAAATCTATGTATACATATTTAGAAACGAAAAAAAAATTTTTTATATACATATATATAGTCACATATCCACTACTCTACTAATCAATACAAGATCCCATACATTATCATAATCTCACCCTCGCATAGTAACACGAGTAAACCATAAGCATAAACCCAGACACAGGAAATTGGTGACAATAACAATTTGGGCAGCCCAGACAGAAACTTGAAACATAGACATAAAAGCACGCGCCTAAGCCAAGCGTAGACATAAACATGAGTCTCAAGCATTAGACATAAACAAAACGCCCCAATCGTTATTCCCACCAAATCTGCTGATGTAGCTCAAATTCTCGGCTGATGCAATCAGCTCTCAAATTACGAAATGAGAAAAGAGAGAAAAGCTTTTCATTTCTCTCTCAAGCTTTTTGATCTCACTTCCAAAAAGCTGCCAACCGAGGTTTGCTAAGCACTAGCGACAGAATCACAATCAGAGTTTTACAAGACACGTCAACACAACAAACTAGCTTCGCTAGACTAACCAATCGCAACCCGTCCTAAGCGGGTTTTAGAGACATGTCAACCGCGACACAACTGTTCGCTAGACTAATCAATCGCAACCGCGTCTAAACTTAAGCAACTAAGTTTGTAATCCTTTCAAATATAAGTTTCGATGTTTGAATAAAGAAATTATATTTTTTTATTAAACCCAAACCATCGACTTCTAATTGGCGCAGTCGGTAGGATAAGTCCGGTGTTTTTAAGGATCGATCAAGATCTTAGTGCTAGTCCAAGTGGTAAATCATTACTAAGAAAAGACTCAGTGCTAAACACTATTTACTTATCCGCAAAAGAACCCGCGTGATATAAATCAAAATCGTTGTCCTAGCCCGCTTAAAAGAAAAGTGTGACCGCTAAATTGTGACGCGTAAACGTTCTCCTATAATAGCCCGCTTAAAACAAAAGTGTGACCGCTAAAAGATACGGAAACAAAAAACTGATTTATAAATCCACACGCAAAAACAATTTTACTATTAAAACCCACTTAAACAAAAGTGTGACTGTTAAAAAGTTAAGTGAAAAACCAAAAGCCGATTTTTGTTTAAAAAACTAAACAACTAAAAATCGCAAACCAAAAGCCGATTTTTGTTTAAAAAAAACTAAACAACTAAAAATCGCAAACCAAGCCGATTTTTGTTTTACAAATTAAAAACAACTAAAAATCGCAAACAAAACAAAACCAAAACCAATCAACAAAACAAAACCAAAACCAAATAGCCAAACAAACAAATCAAAATGGCAACAACAGCAGCAACTATCGGAGCAACACCTAAACCAAGCTTTAGGACAAGTCAGACAAGTACCCACTTTCACTGGATCACCAGAAGACCTGTGTGGATTCATCAGAAGAGTAGACTACATAATGCAACTCTATCCAACGAGGGATCTACGACAACATAGAAATGCAGATTTCTGGAGATGCTCAACGTGTATCACAACTCTCAGCAGCCAACAACTGGACAACCCTCAAAAGTGCACTCATCGATGCATTCAAAGTGCAAACTTTATTCGAAGAACTACTAAGACGTCTATACAACACTCAATTCAACGGAAGCCTCCGTAAGTTTGTAGAAGAATTAGAGTATAAGTCTTTTGTCATTTCCAACAAATTAACTCTTGAAGATAATAGCATGAACACACACATTTACACAAATGCTATGAACAACACAATTAAAGACGTTATAATGAAAAAGCTTCCTGACAGATTATTTATGACCTTAGCAAGATATGACAGATACACATGCCAAAGACATAATCAAAGAATATTTATGTACCAAAAACAGCGTCATCTATTTTGAAAATGAACACGATTTCCTAATTTTCCAAAGAGCATTCATTGAAATCATCAGTCCAAATAATTTGACCAGAATTATGAGAACTTATAAAAAACTAACAGATATTGAAACCTTTTCCGAATTCAAAGAGAAAATCATTAAATCCCACAGAGATTTACTACACCCAGGTATCGAAAAGACTATGTTACTTTTCAAAGAAAAATATTATTATCCTGACTACCAAAAACTAATCCAAAATATAATCAACGAATGTGAAATATGCAATATAGCAAAGACCGAGCACAGAAACACAAAACTTATGTTTGAAACAACCCCAGAAGTGTTTAATCCCAGAGAAAGATATGTGATTGACTTTTACATGATTGATAATAAGCAATTCTTATCCTGCATTGATGTCTACTCAAAATATGCATCATTAATCGAAGTAAAGGGAAGAGATTGGTTAGAAGCCAAACGAGCTTTATTGAAAATATTCAATGAAATGGGAAAACCAACAGAAATAAAAGCAGATAAAGACTCAGCATTTATGTGCGCAGCTCTTCAAATCTGGCTAAGATCACAAGACGTAAATATTATCATAACCACAAGCAAAAATGGAATCTCAGACGTAGAAAGATTTCATAAAACAGTAAATGAAAAACTAAGAATCATCAACAGTGAATCTGACCCTGAAAACAAAATTAATAAATTCGAAACCATCTTATATGTCTACAACCACAAGACAAAACATAACACTACAGGAAGAACACCTGCAGATATTTTTATTTATGCTGGAACACCAGAATACAATACACAAATGAATAAAATCAAAGAAATTGAAAAACTAAACGAAAAAAGAAACGAATTTGAAATTGACACCAGATACCGACAATCACCTTTAGTAAAAACTAAAACTACCAACCCTTTCAAAAAGACAGGCGAAATAAAACAAACCGATGAAAAACATTATGAAGAAAAGAACAGAGGAAGAAAAATAACACATTATAAATCCAAATTTAAAAAGAAAAAGAAAACTAATGAAAGCAAGTACGATAATTCCAGATCACCAGCAGTCGATCAACCGAGCCAAGAAAACCCAACTTAAATTAACCTCATTTTTAATATTATTTTTAATAACATGTTTTATTAAAAAGGCAAAATGCCAAAGCCTCGAAGTTAACCCCATTCAAGCAAAGAATGGCTATTTAATTTTCAAGACAGGAGAAATTGACCTGCCAGTAAATTACGAATACCATTATTTGTCTCTTAACATAACGAAAACTGAACAAACCTTTGAAACCCTTTTGTATCAAACTGAAGAATTTAAAAAGCTTCCACAAATAAAATATTTAACAGAAAAACTTGAAAGAGAAATGAACGGCATTAGAATTGCTAAACGTATCAAAAGAGGACTCATTAATTTCATAGGAACAACTTACAAATACTTATTTGGAACTTTAGATCAAGAAGATAAAGAAGAGTTAGAACTCAAAATAAACAATTTATCAGAAAATAGTATACAAGCAAACGATTTAAATCATGTAATTGATGTAATTAACCATGGTATAGACCAAATGAATAACATTTACGAGAACGATCAAAGATTGGCTATCCTCATATTTAATATACAACATTTTACAGAATACATAGAAGACATAGAGTTAGGAATGCAACTAACTAGACTTGGTATTTTTAACCCCAAATTATTAAAACACGATTCTTTAACTCATATTTATTCAGAGAAACTTCTCAGTATAAAAACCTCAACTTGGTTAAAAACCAGTACAAATGAAATTTTGATTATATCCCATATTCCACGCGAAATCATTAAGGCACCGATTTTTGAAATCTTACCATTCCCAGACAATAATAACAATATTTTGATAGAATTAATTCATGATAAATATTTCGTCCAACACAATCAAACCTATACGGTTAATTCAAAAGATTTAGTTATAAACAAATGTATTACAGGAATACTAAATCAAGTATCAACAGAATGCAGATATACAAAAATGCACAAAAATCTAGAAGTAAATTATGTAGAACCCAACATAATTATCACATGGAATCTTCCCAAAACAATATTAAATCAAAATTGCATAAACAGGGAAATAATAATCGAAGGAAACAACATTATAAAAGCTTTCAATTGTTCAATCCAGCTTGAAGACATTTTACTTACAAACACACTATTAGACTATACACAAACAATTTATGTAAACAATAATGTAACAAAATTAGACCCACTATCTTATATTCAAGCAAAGGAAATAATACAAGAACACACAAAAAACAGTAATGTATTTCAAATAATTACGTTAACTACACTTATTATAATGTTAATCATAATACTATTGTATCTTATTTATAAATATAAGGCAATCCCACACAATATTATTGTAAAATACAAAAAACAACAAGAACAATTACCAAATGAAAAGTTGTCAACACTTAACACACCAGATAATGAAAATGTATCGAATCCAATATTATACCCTAAAATATCCGCTTGAGGACAAGCTAAACTCAAAGGATGGGGAAGTCACATATCCACCACTCTACTAATCAATACAAGATCCCATACATTATCATAATCTCACCCTCGCATAGTAACACGAGTAAACCATAAGCATAAACCCAGACACAGGAAATTGGTGACAATAACAATTTGGGCAGCCCAGACAGAAACTTGAAACATAGACATAAAAGCACGCGCCTAAGCCAAGCGTAGACATAAACATGAGTCTCAAGCATTAGACATAAACAAAACGCCCCAATCGTTATTCCCACCAAATCTGCTGATGTAGCTCAAATTCTCGGCTGATGCAATCAGCTCTCAAATTACGAAATGAGAAAAGAGAGAAAAGCTTTTCATTTCTCTCTCAAGCTTTTTGATCTCACTTCCAAAAAGCTGCCAACCGAGGTTTGCTAAGCACTAGCGACAGAATCACAATCAGAGTTTTACAAGACACGTCAACCGCGACACAACTAGCTTCGCTAGACTAACCAATCGCAACCGCGTCTAAACTTAAGCGAGAGTTTTACGAGACATGTCAACCGCGACACAACTAGCTTCGCTAGACTAATCAATCGCAACCGCGTCTAAACTTAAGCAACTAAGTTTGTAATCCTTTCAAATATAAGTTTCGATGTTTGAATAAAGAAATTATATTTTTTTATTAAACCCAAACCATCGACTTCTAATTATATTACTACTATAAATTCATTTTTCAGCGTAACTGGCAGCGCAGCCCGTAAGCAGCTATGTTTAGTCTTTTGTGAAAAACCAAAATCAATTCAATAAAGGAACTCAAAAAGAACGAAACGATGTAGGCGTTTACGTATATATTTTCTTTCTATTTTTTTCAATTAATTAATTCAACTATATACCTACACTACACTGTACAAGGTACAAAATGAAAAAACAATTGATGCAATTATAAAAAAATTGCAAGATACTATAGTTGGTGAAACATCCGACGTAGTAAAAGCAAAATTGGCAAAAACCACACAGAAAGGAAAAACTGCCGAAAAATTCACAACAGAAATTGACAATTTACGTAAGCTCTTGGAAGCTTCGTATATTGACGAAGGCCTAACGGCTGAACATGCTGATAAATTCAGCACCAAAGAAGCCATTAGCACAATGGTCAAAAATTGTGAACATGGAAAACTTAAAACAATTCTTGAGGCAGGAAATTTCACAACTATGAATGAAGCCATCACAAAGTACTTACAATGTAGTACTGAAATGACAGGCTAACGCTAATTCAATACTATACGCACAAATTGGAGGGCCGCAGCAGGATCTGAACGTACAACATGTTCAACGATTTGAAGAATAACGACACCAACCTTGCGATCTTGCCGTATAAAATTCCTGCAAAAATAAGTGAGTTCTTAGCGTCACTGGTGCGTCGCCGCGTGCGTTTCGTTTCTTCAGACGAACTACTTCAGTCCGTTGACCACGTGACGCACATGTTTACGCCAGAAATCCCAGACCCTTTGCCATATCCAAAAGTTGTTGCACCTCGATCATCTCCCAAAAGGTCGGGTTCGATCGCGAATCTGCAGCACTGGTATGATATGGCTTTCCCTGCAGCTATTGGCATTGACTTTTCCCACGATGCTGACATTGTGCAGAACTCCGACATAAAAATCGCGATTGACAACATCGTTCTCGACTGTCGATCGCGCCAACTATCTCCGCGCCGCTTTCTCGCCTTCCGATTCACTACGTCCCACTCTGCGCACCATGATGTCAGCTCGTCGCCCTGCCACGCAATTAGAAACCATTTTGGGCTTCTCCAAACGCAACGGGAATGTACCAAAATTGGCCGTCGGGTACCCTCCTCAGTACATTGCCGAACTTTTACTGGAGAACTACATCGAAAGCGTCATCGACAACAGAGAACTGTTCGAAGATTTCGCCAACCACCCGATCAAGCCATCTGTCGAATCTCTCGATAACTGGATCGCAACACAAGATAACCCGGAGATCCTGCGCTATTTGTCTCGCTCGGTTGAGCCCGTCGAAACTCGTGTTTACGACGTTTTCAGTTACATGATCAAACAAGCGGTCAAGGCACCATCTTCAAATGCAGATGCATTCAAGTACCAGAGCGTACAAACAATTGCCTTCCAACCCAAAGATGTGAACATCATCTTCTGTCCCATTTTCGTCGAGTTACGCAATCGCCTATTGTCCGTGATGAATCCGAAATTCCTCTTCTACACGGGGATGTCTCCAGACGAATTTGAAAGTGAATTGAACTCCAGGTTCGATGCTGAAACTCTATTCTCCTGTGAAAGAGTAGAAAACGATATCGGCAAATACGACAAGAGCATGCCAGCGTATTACCTCATCTTCGAAATCGATCTTTTCATGAAACTCGGCCTTGACCCTTACCTTGCTGAGATCTGGTATAACAGCCATGTTCGCAGTCTATACACCGACAAGAACACAGGGTTTGCAGCCGTCGTCGATTTCCAGCGACGTTCAGGTGACGCGAGTACGTTTCTCGGAAACACCATCATAAACCAAGCAGCATGTGTGGCCATCTACAACCCGAAGGATATCGTATGTGGTCTGTACGCCGGAGACGATCACCTGATCTTCGGTCATAACATCTCTTACAACACTGCTGGTATCTTTGCCGATCTCTTCAACTTCGAGGCAAAAACATTGGCTACTCTTCAGTACCCTTACTTCTGCGGAAAATTTCTTCTGCGATCCGGTCCTTACTTGTACGTTGTTCGCGATCCCATCCGCACCGTAACAAAAATGGGCCGTCGTGATCTTCGAAATTCTGATCACGTTGAAGAGTACCGAACTTCCATGAAGGATGTCACAGCCCCTTTAAATAATGTACTCGTTGAATTTGTCCTCAATAGCGCCATCACCGACAGGTACAAAACGGAGTATACCGAGCATAATCTTCTTATCGACTCGATCCTTTACCTCGTCAACAACCCCGTGGAATTTCAAAAACTCTACAACTGCGTGTACACTTTGTTCTCAATTTCGACCCATCTCGTCACGACACCGACATCTAAACATCATGTCCCCAATCGAGACTTTTGTCCAAGTCACGCTCACCAAACAAGTGACTATCGCAAAAACGGTTGTAAGCAGCACCAAACAACCAGTCGTACTATTTGACCGCGCTTTCCTTCCCGACCATACTATCCTGGTCGACAAAGTTCGCGTCGAAGTAGACAATGCTGGCCGCTATGCGATCCTATCCGCTGGCGCTCAGTCAGCCTTTCTTTTTCCCGACTATTGTCGCTTTCTCCCTGTTGGTTTCAACTATAAGAAAACACACAACATAGTCCTTCTTTTACCGTAAAATTTTTCTTTTCTTTTTCTATATACATAGGGGTTTCTTCCTGGTTCTTCCCCACATACTTTTCGAACCTCGTGTCAGTTTCACTTGGAGGCTGACAAAAATCTTTCTTAAAGGGGTGTATCCAGCACTGCGGAAAATTCCTGCCAGGAATTTGCTATTTATTTTGAGCTTGTGGAACCCAAGTAAAATATTTTGGCCAAGTTTGAATTTAATTAAATTTAAACAAAATAACGTTTAACCAACTTTGGTCTACTATTGTGATGTGGTTATTATTGTTGGCGGTCGGGTGTGATGACATCACACTCGGCCATGGTCCAATCGTTTTAAATATTGATATCAGGCGTAGAATAACCAAGTGCAATAAAGTCTTTTACATTTGATAAGATAAAACAAAGCTACGGGTAAAACCTGCAAATGAGTGTAGCAATAGGGGCAGAAACATTACAAAACAGAAACCGCTATTATTAACATCTGGGTTTGCTTTGTTCTCCAACCCCATTTGCCCCATCATACGCTCATCACATCAAAATAATGTCAACATATTCTGCTGTCATAGCTGTTTTAGGTTCCACACACTAAGAAACGCCGCATACCCGTATCTATAATGTGTGGATTTTGGTCAAGTTGCAGGATACTAAACAAACGAAATCGTAAACAGAAAATTCCTGGCACAATTTTTTTCATATGAACTTTGGCAGGAATTTTTTGGTTTTGCGTTGCTGGATACCCGGCTTAATCCAAAAAAAAAAAAAAAAAAAGAGGCCAAGGCCAGCGTGGTAATTACAGCAACAGAGGAAATTATCGCGGAAGAGGCAATGGCCGCGGTTATTATAATTGTTATTATTATAATAATTGTTATAATTGTTATTATAATTTTTTTTTTTGGATTAAGAAAGATTTTTGTCAGCCTCCAAGTGAAACTGACACGAGGTTCGAAAAGTATGTGGGGAAGAACCAGGAAGAAACCCCTATGTATATAGAAAAAGAAAAGAAAAATTTTACGGTAAAAGAAGGACTATGTTGTCGGTTTTCTTATAGTTGAAACCAACAGGGAGAAAGCGACAATAGTCGGGAAAAAGAAAGGCTGACTGAGCGCCAGCGGATAGGATCGCATAGCGGCCAGCATTGTCTACTTCGACGCGAACTTTGTCGACCAGGATAGTATGGTCGGGAAGGAAAGCTCGGTCAAATAGTACGACTGGTTGTTTGGTGCTGCTTACAACCGTTTTTGCGATAGTCACTTGTTTGGTGAGCGTGACTTGGACAAAAGTCTCGATTGGGGACATGATGTTTAGATGTCGGTGTCGTGACGAGATGGGTCGAAATTGAGAACAAAGTGTCCTTCGCAGTTGTAGAGTTTTTGAAATTCCACGGGGTTGTTGACGAGGTAAAGGATCGAGTCGATAAGAAGATTATGCTCGGTATACTCCGTTTTGTACCTGTCGGTGATGGCGCTATTGAGGACAAATTCAACGAGTACATTATTTAAAGGGGCTGTGACATCCTTCATGGAAGTTCGGTACTCTTCAACGTGATCAGAATTTCGAAGATCACGACGGCCCATTTTTGTTAGGGTGCGGATGGGATCGGGAACAACGTACAAGTAAGGACCGGATCGCAGAAGAAATTTTCCGCAAAAGTAAGGGTACTGAAGAGTAGCCAATGTTTTTGCCTCGAAGTTGAAGAGATCGGCAAAGATACCAGCAGTGTTGTAAGAGATGTTATGACCGAAGATCAGGTGATCGTCTCCGGCGTACAGACCACATACGATATCCTTCGGGTTGTAGATGGCCACACAAGCTGCTTGGTTTATGATGGTGTTTCCGAGAAACGTACTCGCGTCACCTGAACGTCGCTGGAAATCGACGTCGGCTGCAAACCCTCTGTTCTTGTCGGTGTATAGACTGCGAACATGGCTGTTATACCAGATCTCAGCAAGGTAAGGGTCAAGGCCGAGTTTCATGAAAAGATCGATTTCGAAGATGAGGTAATACGCTGGCATGCTCTTGTCGTATTTGCCGATATCGTTTTCTACTCTTTCTCAGGAGAATAGAGTTTCAGCATCGAACCTGGAGTTCAATTCAGTTTCAAATTCGTCTGGAGACATCCCCGTGTAGAAGAGGAATTTCGGATTCATCACGGACAATAGGCGATTGCGTAACTCGACGAAAATGGGACAGAAGATGATGTTCACATCTTTGGGTTGGAAGGCAATTGTTTGTACGCTCTGGTACTTGAATGCATCTGCATTTGAAGATGGTGCCTTGACCGCTTGTTTGATCATGTAACTGAAAGCGTCGTAAACACGAGTTTTGACGGGCTCAACCGAGCAAGACAAATAGCGCAGGATCTCCGGGTTACCTTGTGTTGCGATCCAGTTATCGAGAGATTCGACAGATGGCTTGATCGGGTGGTTGGCGAAAGCTTCGAACAGTTCTCTGTTGTCGATGACGCTTTCGATGTAGTTCTCCAGTAAAAGTTCGGCAATGTACTGAGGAGGGTACCCGACGGCCAATTTTGGTACATTCCCGTTGCGTTTGGAGAAGCCCAAAATGGTTTCTAATTGCGTGGCAGGGCGACGAGCTGACATCATGGTGCGCAGAGTGGGACGTAGTGAATCGAAAAGCGGCGCGAGATAGTTGGCGCGATCACAGTCCAGAACGATGTTGTCAATCGCGATTTTTATGTCGGAGTTCTGCACAATGTCAGCATCGTGGGAAAAGTCAATGCCAATAGCTGCAGGGAAAGCCATATCATACCAGTGCTGCAGATTCGCGATCGAACCCGACCTTTTGGGAGATGATCGAGGTGCAACAACTTTTGGATATGGCAAAGGGTCTGGGATTTCTGGCGTAAACATGTGCGTCACGTGGTCAACGGACTGAAGTAGTTCGTCTGAAGAAACGAAACGCACGCGGCGACGCACCAGTGACGCTAAGAACTCACTTATTTTTGCAGGAATTTCTTTTTCTATATACATAGGGGTTTCTTCCTGGTTCTTCCACACATACTTTTCGAACCTCGTGTCAGTTTCACTTGGAGGCTGACAAAAATCTTTCTCAATCCAAAAAAAAAAAAAAAAAAAAAAAAAAAAAGAGGTCAAGGCCAGCGTGGTAATTACAGCAACAGAGGAAATTATCGCGGAAGAGGCACTGGCCGCGGTTATTATAATAATAGCAATTATAATAATAATAATTATAACAATAATTATAACCACAACAACGGACATAATCACACAACAGAGGAAACAATAGAGGAAACAATAGAGGAAGTTAAAGAGGAAGTTATAGAGGAAATAACCACCAAAATGGAGGTGATACCCATAATAACAACAACAACAATAGCAGCAATAATGTTAGAGTAGCCTTTAGAAACTCAGCCGTAGGAAACACTAAAATTCACACCTTCAATCTTCAAACACATTCGTTACTTTCATAAATGTAGCAAGCAAAACGAAGGAAGTGAATTGGCCGTGTGTGCAATTAAATAATTAAATAAAGATCACCGAAGCCGCGGGAGCTCTTCGGGCAGCGGCGTGTCACCAAACAGCGCATCAGTTGTTTGGGCAGCGAGTGCAAATAAAAGTAAAGACGTCTGCGAGAAGAATCTAAGTTCCAGAAAAATTAGAATTAAGCTAAGGCTTGTTCAGATCATGTAAGTGAGTGACTTAGTGACTAAGAACGAAGGTCAGTGATTACAAGAAAAATAAAATAAAAAAGGTCTGCTGGTATTAAAGTGATAAAGCTTTGTGCGAAAGCTTGGAATAAAATTGTTGGCCACTGGCACATTTTTTATACGAAATCAAAACAAAATAATATTCATTCCCTGGCGAAAGTCAGAAAGTTCAATTACACGAGCATTTTATTTCATTTCTATTCCTGTTGGCATAATTTTTTTTTTTGGAATTATATTGGATTTTTTTCAGCAGTGTGTGTTTTTGGTTAATGACTCATGAGTGATAGGGAAGACCGACTCGAAGGTGACCAAGAAGACGTGACGATTGCGTTTTAGTAGACCTAATAGGGGGCTTAAGAAACTTTCAAGTTTCCGAGAACCAGGAACCTCCACCGCAACCAGAGCCTTGCCAAAGCTTAGGTATGGACGCTGAAAGTTTGCGCGTCATCGTGGAAACGGCCGTCAACAGCGCTTTAATCGCACAGGCCGAGGCCTTTAGCATGAGAGACGAGTCTCTAAGAGCTGATTTTGAAAGACAGATTGGCGAGCTTGCAGGTCGATTTAAAAGCGTTCACGTAACAGTACCAGAAGTGAAAGTTTACAAGGATGTAGAAATTCGGGAGGACGTCCGGTGCGATGAGCTTCTAGACGCGGTAAAGTGCATCCCAGATTTTCAAGGTACCCAAGAGACATACGTGTCTTGGCGACAAGCGGTTCACTCCGCATACAAAATGTTAAAAAATTATGACGGGAGCTCTCGACATTATCAAGCGGTCGTGATAATTCGAAGCAAGGTAAAGGGCACCGCCGATGCGGTGCTTGCAAACTTCAACACTCCTCTGAACTTCGAGGCTATTATTGCAAGACTTGACTTCATGTACTGCGACAAACGGCCAGTCCATGTCATAGAACAGGAAATGGGCACTCTGAAATTTGTCAATCTTGGAATATTATGACGAGGTCGAGAAAAAACTCACGTTGTTAACGAATAAGGCCAACATGTCCTACGACAGGGATCTGGCGAGGGGAATGTGCGAAAAGTTCAGGGCCGATGCCCTAAGGATATTTATTTCAGGTTTAAAGCGCTGCTTGACTGACATCCTGTTTGCGGCACTTCCGCCCGATATGCCGTCGGCACTGGCAATGGCTCAAGAGGTCGAGGCCAACCACGAAAGGCACACCTTCGCCGCGAGTTTTGCCAAGGGGCAAGAGGAGAGGTCTTACAAGGGTGAACAGCGAGCCCAAAACCGTTCGCAGAATAACAATAACAATCAGGACCAGAGAAACAACCCTCAGGCAGGACAGGGCAAAAGCCCATTTTTTAAGAAACAAAAGGGTCAACAATATTCAGATAAGGCACAAACGAGGCCCGGAAACGGGGGTGCACCAGAGCCGATGGAGATCGATCCATCTTCATCCAAGTTTAGACAGCCCACTAGCTACCAGAAGACCCAGGGGTCGGGCAGGCATAATGCGGGCCAAGGTCAGGGTAACAAGCGCTTAAATACGTCTGATTGCGTGTCAGACCAGAGGCGACAGAGGATAGATAATATTGCCACAGGTTCAGGGCAAGACGCGGCTTATAACGAAGCAGCCAATGAAGCAGCAGAAGCCGAAAGTGAAACCGGTTATGAGAGTGACATCGTTAACTTCTTAGCTGATAGCGTCAGTTTTTTAGGGCAAGGTCCCTGCTGCCGTTCATTCGGCGAAGAATAGCAGGGGTAGCTATGACATTTTTGATCGACACGGGCGCATCTAAAAACTACATCAAGCCTAGTAAACATCTTAAAGGCGTCGTCCCGGTGGAATCCTCATTTGTCGTGCATTCAATACACGGTTCAAACAGCATAACCAAAAAGTGCGTTTTGCCGATGTTGGGTGTATGACTAATTTTTTTTTGTTAAATACCTTGTCCACCTTTGACGGAATAATTGGCCTTGACTTGCTAAAGCAAGTGGGCGCAGTTCTCAGCTTAAAAGACAGTAAGCTGATAGTCGGTCCGGCATCTAAAAAGTTGCAGTTCCATAAATGCACTGACGTCAATCATTCAAAAATCATTAATGTTGATGCACCGCCTGCCGCGATGGCAGGTTTTCTCAAAATGTTGGAGAAAAACAAAAAGGCATTTGCTGACCCTAACGAGTCACTGACATATAACACGGCCGTCGTAGCCACCATTCGTACTACAGACAACGAGCCGATATACTCCAAACTATACCCCTATCCGAGGGGCGTAGATGATTTTGTTGCCGCAGAGATAAAAAACTTGCTCAAAAACGGCATAATTAGGGAATCGCGGTCACCAATAACCCCGTATGGGTGGTTGATAAAAAAGGCACCGACGAAGATGGCAACAAGAATAAGCGTTTTGTGAATGACTTTAGGAAGCTTAATCTGAAAACGGTGGCCGACAGATATCCTATGCCAAGCATAACAATGATCATGGCAAATCTGGGTAAAGACAGATTTTTTACTACCCTGGACTTGAAGTCCGGTTACCACCAGATAACTCTAGCGGAGAGGGACCGGGAAAATACGCGTTTTCAGTGAATGGCGGGAAGTACGAATTTTGTCGACTTCCCTTTGGTCTGAAAAATGCTGGTAGCATTTTTCAGGGAGCCATCGATGACGTTCTGCGTGAACAAATCGCCAAGACTTGCTATGTCTATGTCGACGATGTCATCATCTTTTCAGCAAACGAGGCAGACCACGTCAAACACGTTGATTGGGTCCTAAAGAGCCTGCATGATGCAAACATGAGAGTGGCCCGGGAGAAATCGCAGTTTTTTAAAAAAAGCGTCGAGTATCTCGGATGTATTGTGACGAACAATGGCGCAAAAACGGACTCTGAAAAGGTGAAAGCCATTCAGCAATACGTTGAGCAGACAACACTTTTTGGAATCAGGTCATTTCTGGGTTTGACAGCTACTACCAGTGTTTTATAAAGGACTTTGCAGCAATAGCAAAGCATCTTTCCGATTTCCTGAAAGGGGAGAACGGATCGGTAAGCAAGTACAGGTCAAAGAAAATCCCAATTGATCTAAACAAGTGCCAGCGGCACGCGTTTGAAAAACTGAGAAACATCCTGGCATCGGAAGATGTGATGTTGATGTACCCCGACTACAAAAAACCGTTTGATCTGACGACGGACGCTTCGGCCTATGGCATTGAGGCAGTCCTATCTCAGGGCGGTCGTCCGATAACAATGATTTTAATAACTTTGAAAGACAGAGAGGCAAGCTACGCTACCAACGAGGCGAGTTGCTAGCCATTGTGTGGTCCTTGGCTAAACTTCGCCAATACCTCTATGGGGTAAAAGACATAAACATTTTTACTGTCCATCAACCGCTCACGTTCGCGGTGTCTGAAGGTAACCCCAACGCAAAGATAAAGCGTTGGAATGCGCGTATTGATGAAACGGGGGTCAACATTTTCTACAAGCCAGGTAAAGAAAACCATGTGGCGGATGCCCTATCAAGGCAAAAGTTGAACGCACTCGAGAACGTTGAGCCCGAGTCAGACGCAGAGACAATCCATAGTGAGGTGTCATTGACTTACACCATAGAAACTACAGAAAAACCGGTAAATTGTTTTAGGAACCAGATCGTCTGAGAGGAGGCACGTTTTCCCTTAAAACGAAGTTTTATCTTGTTTGGCTTTACAGCTTTACAGTCTATGACTTCCTTGTCGAAGAGGTGAGATCTGTCATTAATCCGAACGTGGTGAACGCAATCCATTGCGATTTCCCAACGCTAGCGCGTATCCAACATGACCTGGTAAAAAGTTTACCTTCTACAAAATTCTGGCATTGCCAGAAAATTGTAGCCGACGTATTCGACAACGGTGAGAGAAGAGAAATCGTCACGACTGAGCACAATCGAGCGCATAGAGCTGCGCAGGAAAATATAAAGCAGGTTTTGGCCGACTATTATTTTCCAAAAATGACTAAACTTGCGAACGAGGTAGTTCTTAACTGTAAAATTTGCTCTAAAGCAAAATACGACAGACACCCGAAAAAACAGGAACTCGGAACGACACCGATTCCTTCGCACACGGGAGAAATGTTACACATTGACATTTTTTCCACCGACCGGAAACATTTCTTAACTTGCGTTGACAAACTTTCGAAATTTGCGTTTGTCCAACCTCTTGCCTCACGCACCATAAAAGACGTGAAAGCACCTTTGCTAATGCTGTTGAATGTATTTCCTCAAGCTAAGCAATTATACTGTGACAACGAAAATCTGAAACCATAAAGCCCCTGTTGCTTAATAATTTCGGGGTGATCATTGCTAACGCACCGCCCCTACACAGCACATCTAATGGTCAAGTGGATCGATTCCCTAGGACCCGCACAGAAATCGCGAGGTGTCTCAAACTCCAGAGAGGAATTCTAGACACAGTGGACCTCATTCTCCAGGCCACAGTCGAGTATAACAGATCAGTGCACTCAGTGACCAACAAAAAGCCATCGGAGGTTCTGCATGCCGCTGCATCCCGACTCCAACAAGACATAAGTGGCAGAGTCGAGAGAGCGCAGGGTGTTCAGAATTCTAGGATAAATCAAAACAGACAGAATAGAGTCTTCGAAGTTGGCGAGAAGGTTTTGGTTAAAACGAACAGGCGACTCGGTAACAAACTCACGCCCCTATGTAACGAGGAAAATGTAGTGGCGGACCTGGGGACAACGGTCCTCATTAAGGGGAGGGTGGTTCACAAAGACAACCTACGTTAGGAATTTGGAGTCCTTGCCCGTTCACATTGCAAATTTTTACATTTTATATTTACTTATTTTACATTTTTACTTATACCCTTTTGTTATGGAATAAGCGGTAACATTACGGTTGCTTTTATACTTTAGGTTTTTCGGGGCGATACTTCTATTACTGACAACGACGACAGCACGAGTTACGGACTATTCACAGTCGGACTACATACCAATCTCTGACGGGGACGTACTGGTCGACAAACCTAACAGACTACGCAAGGATGACGGACGAGACAATGAAATTGGCGGATAGGTTTCCTCAATCCCACATGCTAAAAAAAGACACCGGGCACGTACGAGACCTATTGTCCGCTCTTAAGGTGCATCACCGCATGGCAAGGTGCTTAGGGGACAGCCTTGAAGGTTGTTGCGGGTACCCCGGACGCTAACGACCTACAAACACGAGAGTAACTGAGGCCCAGTTGGTAGAATCCAACAATAGACAAATTGCTATTAACTCCAGAACCCAGAGTCAGATCAACCAACTAACTAACACTGTAAACCAAATACTTCAGACATCCAAGGCTGAACAGACAGATACCGCCCACTTGTATGAAATTTTGCTGACAAGGAATAGAATGAAATAGAGAACCTCATGCTCACAGTAACTCTAGCCAAGATAAATGTTATAAACCCCAGCATACTAGACCACGCTGATCTTAGGTCTGTTCTCACGAATCAACTCACAGGGACCTCAGTTACTAATGTATCTACCATTAAGGTTCTACAATCCCATAGTATAATTAGTTTTATCATTGAATTCCCTAAAATTAGTAAACTTTATAAGAAGGTAACATTGTTCCCGGTTGCGCACAACGGCTCCACGCTGCAAATCGTAGACAACACAGTAGCTGAATGTGAAACTCAAATATTATCCGTCGCGAACTGCGCGCTAACTCCAACGGCAACGTTCTGCGAGCAGTCGTCGACCGACACCTGCGCCCAAGGCTTACATTCCGGTGGCGTGGCTCATTGCAAAACCCAGCCTAGCCATCTCGATCCTATCACAGAGGTCGTCGACGGAATTATAATCATTAATGATCGGCCGGCAACTATAAGCTACGATAATGGCGCTGAATTTAAAGTGGCTGGCACCCACTCTAATCACATTCGAGTCCTACGCCTTGGTAAATGGGTCTAAGTTCGTGAACCGCAACAACATCAGGAATCGGTTCCCTGCAGTGGCGTCATCCCCATTGCTGAATATTAGCGGCCATAGTACGGTGCTGAGCCTCCCTTACCTCAACTAAGTGAGGAGAACTTAAGATTCATCAAAGAAGTTAAGGACAAGGCCGCATCTGATGCGAACTTCGCTGTGATATTCGGTATTGGAGTAGGAGCAGTGATTTGTGCGCTCGTGTTCCTTTATTACCACATTAAGAAGCAACGAGACTCCCATCAAATCAAGGAACTTATAAACAATCTGAACACGACCGAGGACGGTCGATCTAAGAGGGGGAGTAGTTAACCACGGAATCCTTGTTCCTACTGGGCAGGAGGTAAATTCCGCCACTGCTTGTCCCCAAATACGCTGATGCGACACTTTCGGGTCGGTCAGCAAACTCCTCATAGAAACCAGCAACTTTGTACCAACACATCCGCTGGGTAACCCTGCACGAGCCGCTGACGCTGCAAGTCTTGGACAGCGGCGGCCGAACGAACTGTATGAGCTCTATGGGGACACTGACCTAGTCAAGCGCATAAAACAACAGCGTTTGCGCTGGATAGGACATGTTACCCGTATGGATGATAACGCTCCAGCAAAGCGTGTGTACAATCGGTTGGGAGGCACTCCCCCGCCTGGTCGACCAAAGCGGAGATGGCGTGACCAGGTGCAGGGAGACATTGCGAAACTGGGAGTGTCCATCTGGTGGAATGTCGCTCGGGACAGAGGCGAGTGGCGGGCATTAGTGGCAGCGGCCGAGACCGTAAAACGGTTATGATGGCCAAAGAAGAAGAAGAAGAAGAACGCTTACAAAATAGTAAGAGCAACAAAAATGTTACCCGAAATTCAAGAAACCGATAACCAAGAAGCAGCTGCAAAACAGTATCACATGGACAGCCACCACAGGGGAATAGACGAGACTTACTAACATCTTAAAAAGCGATACTACTTTCCTAGAATGAAAGAAGTAATAACCAGAACACTCAGGAACTGTGAGGTTTGTTTAACATCAAAATACGATAGACAGCCACAGAAACTAGTATAACAAGTACCCGAAATTCCATTGGAGCCACTAGACATAGTACATATCGACTTATATTTCCTCAACAACAAAACTATGTTGACAGTAGTCGACAAATTTTCCAAGTTCGCTACAGCCTTCACGCTGGTAGCCAGGGATTCTATTCTGGTTTGGACTACCCAAAAAACTAATATGTGACCAAGGAGCTGAGTTCTCTTCAAATATATTAAAAGACTATTGCAGACAATATTACGTAAACCTGCATTACACTTCAGTCCAGCAATCTTCAAGACGCTACAGTTGAGAGGTTGCATTCGACCCTAACAGAAATTTACAGAGTAAATTTGAATGTCAAAAAACAGCAGAAAGCACCTTGCGATCACGAAGATATGCTTATGGAAACCCTTATTACGTACAACAACTCCATACACTGTGTAACAAAAATGACACCTTTTGAATTATGTGCAGGACGTATGAGTGTCCTGAACAGAGAAGTACAATATACTGTAATATGCACACATATAGAGTACACACTGTACTCATAATTTTACATAAAACACACACTGTAACACTTTGTTGCAATGTTCAAGACCCAAGCACATTTCAAGTGCAAAGTAACACGATCCTCGTTGGGCGGATATCACAGACACGCAGCGTCAGCACAACTGAGCATGGCCAGTGGCGCTGGTATATATGTGCATATACCATTCTCTCTCATATACCTTTTATATATATAACGCAACTGCGCAGCTGTCGGCTTCTCCGTCAGCTTAAGAGAATAAGAATCCAATTGTACAACAGTATGAATAAGACGTTCAATCAAGCCACACGAAATTAATAAAATCAACTCCAGAACAAAAGATATGGAATATTTTGTGATCTATAAAAACTATGGGGAATAAAAGGTCAATCAGTCGGACAAACAACACAATACAGACGAACATGATTATATACAAAAGTTAAATGAATTCCAGAAATTCTTGTATGAAAAAGTAAAACAATCAATGACTAAACAAACGAGCGAAAGAACCACGACATTAAACGAAGATACATCTGACCCAATTTCGCAACAAAAGAACGACATAGCGTATAGAATGGAAAACAGAAGAAACCAAATTGCACCCAGGTTTTCTAAACAGAAGGTACACGGGGATCTAGGAATTACTTTTAAGTCAGGCAGAGGCCAGAAGATCCACAAATCAAAGATTAGGAAAATAACACACCCGCCATAAGAACAACATGATAGTAATCAAAACACGTAATTACAGGTTAGTATGGGTCGCCGCACAATCTATCATAGACTTAAACAAGGCACAACCAGCAGCAAAAATTTATCTTGGAAGAGCCAGAAACATAATCACTTATCAGCAAGTGATACAGACCGTAAATGTAACCGAGTTTCAACAAACAGTGGACCAACTTGAAGATACAATAAGCTTGTTAAGAGAAGAATCAAAGGGAGAAATGGTAAATACACTTAAGGCACTTGAAAATAAAACAAGTCAGGTTAAAGATAGATTAAGAACAATTACAATTAGAAGACAAAGACGGGGACTTATAAATTGGCTAGGAACCGTAGTAAGATCGATTACGGGAAATATGGACGCAACAGATCAGCGAAATATAGAGGAGGAATTTAAAAAGATTAGAGAGAATGATGAAACTCAAAAAAACGAGGCAGATATTCAGATTGTTATTAACAACAATCTATTCGAAAGATTTAATAACATAACAAAATTTGTAAACGAGGAGCAGGAAGAAATTAGCAATTACTTGACTAATTCAATTTATAAAGAAATAAGAAGCGAGAATTTTGAGATCGAAACGATCCAAAAAGTAATCAGATTTAATATAAATATCGATATAACTGCGAGCTATATAAACAACATAGCGAAGAGCATGTTATTATCAAAACTAGAAATTATACCAAGATTTATTTTAGGAAATTCGGAGATAGAAATTATCAAAGATATATTAGAGAGACAGAATGTTTCATTGGATACTACAGAAGACATTTATAAATAGCTTAAGTTGAAAATAAGCATAAATGATACAATGATAAATTTCAAAGTATTTATACCTATTTTTGAAGGCGAAAACCTTACCTTGGCACACCTAATACCTTTGCCTATTAATAAAACACAATTCATTAAAAAACCTAGTTACATAATTTACAATAGTAATAATTTCTACCAATACATTAATCCGTGTGACAAGATCGGAGAAATATATTATTGCCAAATGCCGAATGCCTCAACAGATAAATGAATAGATAACATATTGAAGGAATACAGAAGAAACAGAGGAAGAGGAAAATATATTCGAACCCGAAAAAGGGTACATTTTCGTATTTAACATTAAATCTCCCATAAACTCTCGAAACCACAAATAACTTTTCTTTGTTCTAAAAAGCTTATAAACATAAACTTAAAGCTCCCACATAAACTTAAAGCTAAAAAGCTACAAGCCGAGGTTTGATGGATGATCGCATCCCTCAGTAGAGTTAGTTTTACATTACTCTTTAAAACGTGACGACACCTCGAGATGGTTTAGTACTTAAATGTTTAACTCACCATTTGTATTAGAATTCAATAATAAAGAATTATATTTTATTATTTAGAATCAACTACGAATATCTAATTGGCGCAGTCGGTAGGATACGTGAAGTGTTTTAAAAAGGATTTTTAAAGGATAATCGCTATCCCAGATCCAAGTTGTTACAATCGACAAAGAAAATACTTAATGCTTAAACCTTAATACGTATCCGCAAAAGAGCCCGCGTAATATTAAATCAATCACAATCAAAGCCCTCTTTAACAAGAGTGACCGCTAAACTTATGTGAAAAACTTGGTTTAAGAAAATCGCTAAAACTTGACCAAAAAAAATCTTTTTCACAATCAAAGCCCTCTTTAACTAGAGTGACCGCTAAATTTATGTGAAAACAAAAGTCGATTAAAAATCGCAAAACAGTGAACTTAACTAAAAACTTTCGAAACAACAAAAGCAATCATCATGACACAAGCGTCAGCAGCAGTATCAGCGCCTGTAGAAACAGTCATGCAATTATCCGAGCAACATCTCAGCCAAGCTCTGGGACGAATTCGGCAGGTGTCTATGTTCGACGGATCTCCAGAACACCTAAGTGGATTCATCAGACGAATCGACTTCACTTTACAACTATACCCAACCAGGGATGGTCGACAACAAAATGTTTTATTTGGAGCTATCGAGATGCAAATATCTGGAGAGGCCCAACGAGTTTCGCAGCTAGCAGCAGCAAACAACTGGATGGATTTAAAAAGAGTCCTGATCGATGCCTTCAAAGTGCAAGACCCCATTGAGGAATTACTGAGGCGTCTCTACAACACACCATTCAACGGATCTATACGTAAGTTCGTAGAAGAACTAGAACATAAGTCTTTTGTTATTGCAAATAAATTGACTTTAGAAGACAATCAGATAAACACAATGATTTACACAAATGCAATGAACAATACAATAAAAGATGTAATTATGAAAAAACTTCCTGATAGATTATTTATGCAATTGGCTAGGCATGATATAACGACTATCAGTAAATTAAAACAATCAGCTCAAAAAAGAAGGTGTTTACGATAATGTAATTTCCGATCGAGCAAATCAAATCTTTCTTAGGCCTTTTGCGGTTTTTATCCTCAAATTTATCCCAAAACTTTGCAAAAATTGCAAACCTCGACATCCAAACTAAAGAAAGGATCCAAAATAAATACTAAAGAAACAGATTACAATGATGCATTTGAAAAATTAAAAATGCTAATCATGTCAGATCCAATATTGACATACCCAAATTTCTGGAAAACCCTTTCCTGACCACAGATGCTAGTAATATTTGCCATAGGTGCGGTATTATCTCAGGAGCAAAAACCAATTTCTTTGCGAGCAGAACATTAAACGAACACGAAATAAATTATTCTGCAATAGAAAAGGAACTCCTTGCTATTGTATGGGCCACAAAATACTTCAGGTCCTATCTCTACGGAAAGAAAATTCGACATTCTTTCCGACCATAAACCATTAGTTTGGCTCACTAATATTAAAGAACCAAATATAAACCCAAAGATGGAAGATCAAGGTAAATGAATTTTGATCACCACATTAAATAAAAAAGAAAACCAGGGACCGTAACGGTTATAATTTTTAAAATAAAAATTGTAGAATAACCATTATTTTTTGATTTTTATAAAGAAATTGAAAAATAACTCTTATTTTTGATTTTAAAAAAAAAATTACAATATAATAATTAAATTTCAATTTTTATTTAAAAATCATAACGTAACGCTTATTTTCAATTTTTATAATAAAAATTAAAAATAAAAATTATTTTTCAATTTTTATAAAAAAATCGAAAAATAAAGATTATTTTTCAATTTTTATTATAAAAATTGAAAATAAAAATTGAATGTATATATCTTTAGAACCGGGTGGAGTATTACCAAAATTTAAAAACATTCATGATGTGTGGATCAATACCTTTCGTATGATACATCGCATGTCCTGAAAGGACCAGCATTAAGGATCCTTATGGTTTAACTTCATGTGAGCAAAAAAATTAACAAATCGGTGGCAAGCAACCGGGGTATGTGTTTCGAAAAGTGACTTATATATATAAAGGACTCGTGGAGACACCACCCCCTCCCCCATCCCTCTTACCCCATGAAGCTGTAAAATTTAATTCATAATATTCGTCATAGTTATAAGCAGGGATGCAATTCGGTTCTGAACCAACCCTTACTCGAACAGCTAATGCTAGACGATTAACCAAACCTCAAAACGTACCGCCACCCCTCCAGAAATGCCGAACCTTTCTTGGAAGTTGCTTATTAAGTTCTCCTGAAGATCAATTGGCTTTGGCGCTTGATGTTACAAGGACGCTACGATGACGACACGTACCCAGTGCGGACGGCCTAAGTTACAGGAACGATCGGTCGACAAACTAGTTTTAGTATCCATTTGGGTGTTAGCTATAACAGACTATTAAAAACAAAATCACTTTATGTTATAACTGCCAAATATTCGGCCACTGCTCCAGTCGTTGTGCAGTGAGAGACCTTCCGCCCGTCTATGTACATTTTTCGTTTCCGCTGAGCCGAAAAAAAAAAAAAAAAAAATTTTAACTGGGATTCGAACCAACAACCCAAGAATGTAAGGCGGCATACCTAACCACTCAGCCATCTTATATTTTAATATCCGAGCAGTTAAACTTTAATATATGTATCTTTGTAAAGGCTGACAAAAGCGAAAATTGGAATCCAATGTCTGCAATCTGGAACATTCGCTTTTTTCACATGCGTCATCTGTAATATCTATAAGTCTTTGATATAAGTCACTTTTTTGCTTGCCACCGATTTGTTAATTTTTTTTTGCTCACATGAAGTTATACCTTAAGGATCCTTAATGTTGGTCCTTTCAGGACATGCGATGTATCATATGAAAGGTATTGATCCACACATCATGAATGTTTTTAAATTTTGGTAATACTCCACCCGGTTCTAAAGATATTTACATTCAATTTTTATTTTCAATTTTTATAATAAAAATTGAAAAATAATCTTTATTTTTCGATTTTTTTATAAAAATTGAAAAATAATTTTTATTTTTAATTTTTATTATAAAAATTGAAAATAAGCGTTACGTTATGATTTTTAAATAAAAATTGAAATTTAATTATTATATTGTAATTTTTTTTTTTAAATCAAAAATAAGAGTTAAAATTAATTTTTATAATAAAAATTAAAAATAAAGGTTTATCCTGCCAACAGAATCCTGGACCCTGAATTAGTATATCTAAGATATTTCCATTCTTCTAAATTATTTTTTTAAGGTTCGATTTTTATTAACTCATAACTCTTATTTGCAATCCCTGGTTCAAATTCCTTGAATAGAAAAATTATTAAACCTCATAGAGACTGACCCACCCAGGAAATGAAAAAACAATTCTTCTTTTAAAGAAAAAATTTTATTACCCAGATTACCAAAAGCTAATTCAAAACATAATCAACGAATGCGAGATATGTAACATAGCTAAAACAGAACACAGAAATACTAAACTCGTTTACCAAACAACCCCGGAAGTTTTCAATCCCAGAGAAAGATATATGATTGACTTCTATTTGATTGATAACAAACAATTCTTATCTTGCATTGATATTTACTCGCAATACGCAGCATTAATCGAAGTAAATGGTAGAGATTGGTTAGAAGCCAAACGAGCCTTTTAAAAAATATTTAATGAAATGGGCAAACCAACAGAAATTAAAGCAGATAAAGATTCAGCCTTCATGGTGCAGCTCTTCAACTCTGGCTTAAGTCAGAAGCTGTAAATCTCATTATAACTACAAGTAAAAATAGGGGAAAGTTAACTTCGGCTCGGCCGAAGTTTTGTATACCCTTGCAGCTTCCATTGAAAACAAAAAAGCTTTTCTAAGACTACTTTTTGGACATTACTTTTCTAGGGGATCTGTACTATAAAGATGTCTGATTTCGATTAAACTTGGTGAAATCATGGAAAAGCATAATACACTGTTAATTACGAAATTTGGAGTCGATCCCATTTAAAACAAAAAAGGTTTTCCCACTAGAACTTCTTTTTCGACCGATCATTCATACTGCAGCTATATGCTATAGTCATCCGATTTTGATAAAACTTTGTAGAAATGTGTCCAAAAGTATATAAAATAAGTGTATGCCAATAAAAAGGACGTTTTCATTAAAAACAAAAAAGTTTTCTTCACTCGAACTAGTTTTTCGACCGATCGTTCCTATGGGAGCTATATGCTATAGTCATCCGATTTCGACCAAACTTTGAATCATTGTGTAAAAGTATATAAATTGAGTGTAAGCCAATGATAAGGACGTTTTCATTAAAAACAAAAAAGTTTTTCCCACTAGAAGTAGTTTTTCGACCGATCGTTCCTATGGCAGCTATATGCTATAGTCATCCGATTTCGACCAAACTTTGCAGAATTGTGTAAAAGTATATTAAATAAGTGTATGCCAATGATAAGGACGTTTTCATTAACAACAAAAAAGTTTTTCTTACTAGAACTAGTTTTTCGACCGATCGTTCATATGGCAGCTATATGCTATAGTCATCCGATTTCGACCAAACTTAGTGAAATTATGGGAAAGGATAGCAAACTAAGAAATACGTACTTTGGAGGCATTTCCATTTAAAACAAAAAAGTTTTTCTCTTTAAGACTAGTTTTTTAACCGATCGTTCCTATGGCAGCTATATGCTATAGTCATCCGATCCGGCCGGTTCCGACAAATGTGCAGCCGTATTTGTACTAAAAGACTTCGTGCAAAGTTTGGTGAGGATAGCTTTTAAACTGACGGAGGAGATAGCATAGAAACAGACGGACAGACGGACGGACGGACAGGGCTAAATCAACTCAGCTCGTCGTGCTGATCAAGAATATATATACTTTATGTGGTCGGAGATGCTTCCTTCTATGCGTTACAAACATCCGGACAATTTTATAATACCCTTTGCAAGGGTATAAAAATGGAATTTCTGATATTGAGAGATTTCATAAAACAGTTAACGAAAAATTAAGGATCATCAACAGTGAATCAGATACTGAAAATAAAATTAATAAATTTGGAACAATTCTCTTCGTCTACAATCACAAAAGAAAACATAATACTACAGGTAGAACGCCTGCAGACATTTTCATTTATGCTGGTACTCCAGAATATAACACTCAAACAAACAAAGTCAATGATATCAAAAAATTAAATGAAAAAAGAAAAGAATTTGAAATCGACACTGGATTCAGACAATCACCCTTAGTAAAGAGTAAAACTACTAACCCTTTCAAAAAGACAGGTGAAATAACACAAACAGACGATAAACATTACGAGGAAAAGAATAGGGGAAGAAAAATAACACATTACAAATCAAAGTTAAAAAAGAAAAAGACAATTAATATAAGCAAATACAATAATTCCAGGCAAAACGGAGACAACTCGCCCGAATAATTGGAGGTTTTACATATTAATTATATTATCATTAACCCTTGCTAACTTAACCAATGGACAAAATATAGAAGTTAATTCTATCAAAGCAAAGAACGGATATTTAATATTTAAAACAGGTATAGAAGAAATACCATCTAATTATGAATATCATTATTTAACAGTAAATCTAACCAAAACCCAAATAACTTATGAAGACCTAATAAAACAAGCTAAAGAATTTGATCACGTAATACAAATCCAGTACCTAATCGAAAAGTTAGACCGAGAATTGAATGGTATCAATATAGTCAAACGTAATAAAAGAGGATTATTAAACATAGTAGGTACAGCTTACAAATATCTATTTGGAACACTAGACAACAACGATAAAGAAGAACTTGAAAGAAATATTAACAATTTAGCATCCATAAGTGTCCAAGCAAACGAATTAAATCAGGTAATTGAAACAATAAATCAAGGTATATTAGTTATGAATGAAATGAAATTACAAAACGAACAAGCAAGAAAATTAGAATGGTTAACTTTTAATTTAGACCATTTTACAGAATATATCGAAGACATAGAATTGGGCATGCAGCTCAGTAGATTAGGAATCTTTAACCCAAAACTATTAAAACATGATTACTTGTATCACATTAATTCTGAAAAAATTATTACATACAAAAACATCAACATGGTTGAAAGAAGATACACAAGAGATATTGATAATTTCTCATATTCCAAGAGAATTAATTAAAGCCCCAGTTTACGAAATTATTCCTTATCCAGATGAAAACAAAAATATTTTAACAGAATCAGTCAATGGAAAATACGTCGTTAAAGAAAATAATGTATTTAATAAAGACACAAGTAAATTAATAATTGACACTTGTTTAAAATGAATTTTAACGCAAATCCCAACTGAATGTAAATATACCAAAACATTTAAAAATTTTCAAATTAACTATATCGAACCAAATATCATTATCCCTTGGAATTTACCAAAACCAATTCTTAATCAAAATTGCATACATAATGAAGTCCTTTTAGAAGGAAATCATATAATTAAAATCACAAATTGTTCAATACAACTAAATGAAATTTCTATAACAAATTCAATGCTGGATTATACACAAAATATTTTTGTTAGTAATAATGTTACTAAAATCGAACCATTATCTTTTATTTAAACAAAACAAATTATACTTGAGAACGACAAAAACAATTTTGTATTCAAAATAATAACTATAATCACATTTTTTGTATTAATCTTAAGTATAATACTATACGTTATGTATAAATTTAAGAATATCCCACGCAAACTAATTGTCCAATATAAAAAACCAAAAGATGAAAATCCAATACCAGCAAAAGAAATGGAAATTATAAATACAAATGAAGAATTACCAAACCCAAGCCTATACCCTAAAACAGACGCTTGAGGACAAGCCATTTTCTAAGTATGGGGGAGTAACATATCTCTAGAACCACTTACCCCACTATATGTTAAATTACACCCACACAATATGATTCATAACCAATCATAAACATAAGACTCCCTTCCATAAAAATTGTAAACATAAACATCCTCAATAAAAATTGAAACCAAATACTGGTGGAAAACAACGAACGTGACAAATCACCCAAATCCATTGATCGTTGTTTCCAACAGCATAAATTGCTGACTTCTTCAAATTTCGGCTGATGCAATCTCCCATAAACTCTCGAAACCACAAAGAACTTTTCTTTGTTCTAAAAAGCTTATAAACATAAACTTAAAGCTCCCACATAAACTTAAAGCTAACAAGTAAGGGAGCTGCAGTCGAGTGCCCCAACTACAAAATACCCTGTTCTCTTGATTTCGTGTGTTTTTCTTTACATACACACACACTCACACATACACACACTCCAACATACACACAAACGCATGGCATGCGGCCGCGCGCGGTAACTGACAATGCAAGACCCCCCTCTCTCCCACAAGCAAAATTGATTCGTATATAACTTCGGTGTTTATTGTCCGATCTTAGTGATCTTTTCAGAATAGATAGATATTGGGCCTTACTTGATATATGTAAAGTTTGGAAGGTCTATCTTGAAAATTGTGACTCTGACAGTTTTTTGCGCTTAAAGGGGGAGGGGGAGGAATTTTCCAAATCTGAAAGAAACTCGTTTTGAATCGGGTATACACCTATCTACATGCAAAAATTTGTGGCTCTAGCTCTTGTAGTCTCTGAGAAACACGCGTTCATACGGACAGACGGACAGACGGACGGACAGACGGACATGGCTAAATCAACTCGGCTGTTGATGCTGATCAAGAATATATATACTTTATAGGGTCGCAAATGCTTCCTTCTGCCTGTTACATACTTTTGCACAACTTCATGATCCCCCTTTTCCCATTTTCCATGGGAACAGGGTATAAAAAGCTACAAGCCGAGGTTTGATGGATGATCGCATCCCTCAGTAGAATTAGTTTTACATTACTCTTTAAAACGTGACGACACCTCGAGATGGTTTAGTACTTAGATGTTTAACTCACCATTTGTATTAGAATTCAATAATAAAGAATTATATTTTTTTATTTAAAATCAACTACGAATACTAATAATTTATATAGATCCCATAGAAAAATAAGGTCAAAAAAGTAGTCTTAGTTAGAAAAACTTTTTAGTTTTCAATGGAAGCTGCAAGGGTATACAAAACTTCGGCCGAGCCGAAGTTAACTTCCCCTATTTTTAAATCTAACTTTTCTATGGCAGCTGTACTATACAGTCCGGTTTTGACCAAACTTATTGAAATCCTTAAAAAGCATAGAAAACGTTTAAATACGAATTTTGATGCCGATTACATTCGAAACAAAAACTAGTATTTCGACCGATCGTTTCTATGGCAGCTTAGTCGTTCGATCCGTCCAGTTTTCATACTTTTGCCGCGTATTTGTACTACAAGACTTCGTGGAAAATTTCGTGAAGATAGCTTTCAAACTGAAGCAGAAAATCACATAAAAACAGAAGGCCGGACAGACGGTCATGGCTAAATCAACTCAGCTTGTCATGCTGATCAAGAATATATATACTTTAAGTGGTCGAAAATGCTTCCTTCTTTACGTTACAAACATCCGGACAATTTTAATACACCCTCTTCATGGGTATAAAAATTGGCTGTCGCTCACGACTATTTCACCTTAAGCACGAATCGGAGCAATATTAAGAGATACTCATTAAGTTTACTCAAATCGGTAGGCACCTACCATGAAGGAGCAAGTGTTAACGTCCAAATTAATTTAAAGGAAAAATCGCTAGATCAAATTAAGGTGGCTAGATAAAACAAAAATATCAGTACATATAATCAAAACATCGAAAATAATATCGATATATCGAAAAATCGATATTTTGGTAAAAAAAAAAAACGATATATCGTTATCGAATATTTTTCCGAGGCGATATATCGGATATCGAATTTTTTTTGGTGATATTTTTCGGAGAGATTTTTTATTCAGCTTTTCGAATGCTTCTTATTGAAATTTGCTGAATTTTAAAAGTAAACACATAAAACATAAAGATGTTCAAAGAATTGAGCTGCAATTGATGTTATGCTGATTTTGTGTGCTACATCTTAATATGATGACTATTAAAATGTTTAAAATCTTAAAAAAATTGTTCAAAATTTAATCTCAACGAAGTTTTTTCATTATAAATTCGTGAAAAAGTTTGAACTCCTTGTTTTACACAGTGCGACACTCAAAAAGACATATGAACGAGACCAATAAATTTTGAAACAAGAGGCATCATGTAGCAATACCTCATACTCAGACTTTCTTGTTCACCCAAAAGTTTGCGTTTAATGGGAATACAATGGCACTTAATAGCAACACACAGATGCAACATCTGTTGCAGGTTGAAAATAGATCAAATCTAAAATTCACCAAAGATAAAAGGGTTCACTACGAAGTGGTTAGTAGCCCGCCCATGGAGGTCAAACTTAGAAACTTGATTGTATGAAAAACCTAACGGTGAAATTTTCTAAGATTTTAAATTTATTGATAACTTGTGAAGTTAAGAGATGGTAATATGCAACGAAAAAACGCGATATTTGTAACCAAATTTGACTGTGCCCATTATCAAGTCTTTATAGGCCATAAACTAGGGATAAAAACATACCGAATCGCGTTTTCAGTTTCACCAACGAAGCCTTTGTTCGCGAACTTTGGGCATTTTTGTACAAGCAACTGCCTTAGAAAAGCATTGACCTTTTACTCATATTACTCATTACTCATGTTTCATTGCCAGCAAGAAAAACTAAAATTAAATTCGAAAATGTCCTTGGTGGATAAACCGCTATACGTTAGGATGCTTTGAACTGAAGTATGTATTTAAATAATATGATACGTTTATAAAATACATAGCATTAAATCCAAATTTTGCAAGGCTGCAATTCAGGCGTGAGAACCGTTTGGTTTGGCTCGAAGAATAGATTTAGTCAGTTTTTTCAGAATTTATAAAACTATTACAATTTATTGACAGGACAAAAAATAATTTTATTGTTCTAAATCGTAGCATTATCATTTCAAACCATATCCAAGCTCAGCGTTCTACGATTTTGAAAAAAATAAAAGCATAAGTCAAGTTGTGGCAAAACAAACCTACGTATTTAAGGTTAGGCTAGCTTCTAATTAGAAGTCAACGGAATGGTAGAGAAGTTTTTTAATTACCTATACCTACTTATAATTAATGAGTTCCATTCGGGTATTGGTTAATGTTGTTAATAGTAATCTTTTGTAGCCTTTTGGAGCTTTGGTACCCAAATTTTGAACTCAGCTATGACGTAGTTTTCAAAACGTGTCAAATGACATCTAAATTACCTTAATGACCCAATTATTCTAAATAAATTGCAATTTTCTGAAAATATCGAAAATATCGATATTATCGAGATTTTTTACCCTAAAATATTTATATCGAAATGATACTTTTTCAATAAAGTCAAAAATATCGATATTGATATTTTTGAAATGTTTTGGTTTAAGTGACCTGATCTTCAGTAATCCAAAGGTTTGGTCTGGAAGCATTACATTTTTGCATAACAGAAAATAGGTACATGTTTCAAGTTTGAGGAGGAACTGTATTTCCAGTTAAAAAGTCTCCCCATGGGATCTCCGGCTTCACCGATAATAGCAGACATTGTTATGGAAGAAGTGCTCAAAAATATAAAGACCACTAGACTATTAACTAAATATGTTGACGATTTATTTGCGATAGTTAGAGAAGATTACGTTCAAAAAACTCTGGAGACACTAAACTCATACCATAAGGACATACAATTTACGTTGGAGACAGAAGAAAATAACAAACTACCATTTTTTGACTCCGTAGTCCACAGAATAAACAACACACTAAAAGTCAACTGGTATCAAAAACCCACAGCCTCAGGTCGGATAATAAATTTTCATTCGAAACATCCCAAAAACATGATAATTAATACGGCTAAGAATCTTGCCTAGCGGATAAGAAGAGAACTTATTGGCCATCAAAAAACTACTGACAATGAATGACTTTCCTCAGAACACAAGAGCACCAGCGGAACAGACCAAAATGTACAAGTCAGTAACATATATACCACAGTACTCGGAAAGACTCGCAAAATGGGACTTATATGACAGAGAACAGATCACAATAGCTCACAAACCAACATTCACCACGGCGGCACTATTCAACAATATGAAAAGTAGGATAAAAACGTTGGACAAAAACAATTTAATATACAAAATACCATGCGCTGGAGACAGGACCAATATATGTAATAAAATATGTGATGGGACGACAAAAGCCAAACTTAGGACTCGACTATTTGGACACAAATCAGATATAAAAAAACGTAATGAATCCCACACACAAAAACAGCACTAGCAGCCCACTGTGCTGAGATCGGCCCGACTTTGATGCCACAAGCATTTTACAACAAGAGCGACATTATAACAAGCGCTTCACTCTTGAGATGCTTCACATCATTAACACACCAACAAACATCAGGCTTAACTTCAAAACGGACACACTTGACCAACACAAACACTAGAATAAGTCAGTTTCAAATCAAACTCCGTGGCGAGCAGTTGCACTTGTCCCGTATAAATGTATGTATAGGTTTTTAATTTTGTTAAAATAATTTAATGGAAAAGCTTGTAAAATATTTGTTCAATGAAGACGGACCCCGATGTGGGCTCGAAATATATTGGGAAAATATAAACAAAAAGGCCGTTTTATTTTCGGATGAGACGGATGACCTCGAGCCAGCCCAACCAAACCTTTGGATAATTTTTAAATATCCGAAAACCCTACTTGGGAGTCTTCAACTTCTATTTCATTAAATAGTCGTTGGCGTAAAATGCACTAAGATGATATAATATAAAATTTAGAGTACGATGAGTGCAATTAATAACTAAAATACTATTCATATTTGTAAGTTCTTTGGATATTGCTTTCATTTACCACAAACCTTTCTACTCTTGATTAACCAATTGAAAGTAAAAAAAAGAATAAGCCAGTTTTCTTATTATGACATTGGTAAGCTTCTTTAAAATGCGTATAGAATCAATGGGAAATTTGTTTAAAAATTGGTTTGGTTACTTGAAGAGGTGAATAATGAAAAAAGGTATTCTGGTACAATAAACCTATCTAGACTTTCGCACTGGCTATCTTGTCATTCGTGCTAGACTAACCCTTACACAGAAATTACCGAAACAGTTTTACACAGATATCACTCGACTTCAATTGATTTTTGGTTAATTCTAATTAAGAAAACCAAAACGAGTAACGGTTACGTTAATTGTTAACCGTACTGTGTTGCCGTTATTCGTTTCAGTCTCCGAGTTTAAGAAATTTTAAATTAAATTTTTAACTAGTTAAGGATTAATCTTATTTTACTAAATTGTTACCGCTCTTTGCTGCGCTGATAATTATTTTTGATGTCATCAGAAGGGCGTCAAGTCGCTTTGTTTGCCTTCCCAAGCGGTCGACCGATAATCGAACGGTACCGGTGCCGGAGTGCACAGGTGATTCTGCTGGTGGGTGAATCCTGATGGGGCTGAGTTTTGATAAGACATAATATGCTTTGTCTTAGTGCTGCCCCCACATTTTGATTGAATGTTATTGGTTTGTATTTTGGGTTACTTTGGTGTTTCTTTCGTGGCCGTTGTTGTGCTATTCTGGTTAAGCTTACCAATATCAAGTTTTCTTTAAGGTCTTCTCACTCTTTTATTAGTTCGTCGGACACTTGCGAAGGTAAAGGGGGTTGATTTTTGTTTAAAACGTACTTCAAATAACTGATCCGGTTTTTCGCTTTATATATATTTGTCCGCCTCGGTTTCATGGGCGTGGAGTAAATGGGATTGCATTGAGCTTGCTTTCCTTTCTTCGTGCTAGTCTGACACTATACTCTTCAATCGTCAATCGTACTGATACACTCCCGGGTGCTTTCACTATCAATAACCAAAGCAGCACATTAGTTGACAACACAATAACCAGTTAAAAATGTTGACTCACGGCTTAATTCAAATATATCTTCTGGGATCTTGTTGTTGGAGGTGCTGGAGGATTCCAAAGTCAACTGTTTGTGGCCGGATCAGGAAAAAGATCGCCAAGGTAATGTCGCAAAGAAAATTTCAAGCAAAAGTGTTCATTCTTAAGTCACATTTTAGCTGTTGCCCGAAAGGCCACTCATTTCAAAAGACAACTGTATGTGGCATGATCATTAACAAGAGCGCCAAGGTAATGTCGCAAAGAAAATTTCTAACAAAAATGTTTATTCTTAAGGCACTCTTTAGCTGTTGCCCGAAAGGCCACTCAATTTCAAATGATCTTGATTTGTCAAACTAGAAGTCTCAGACCTACGAACGCCAAGTCGTGGCAGCCCATGTACATGTACATATCCATGCGAGGGTGTCATATAATATGTATATAATTGTCCAAGAAAGCGCACATATGTATAAGCATAACAAATAAACAAAAAGGCTCAAATCACACTTAGAGCCAGGGCGCCCCACTGATCTGGAGCTAATGTGAATGTGCTGGCTCTGCATAAAGGCTGTCCGGCTATGGTACTTAAGTATTTTTATTTACGACGCACAGTGGCTCGTTTTCTCGAAACACGTTGCATAAATCATAACTCTTAAACTATTTGAGTTATCCACATGATTTTTTTCTTGATAATCTGCAAAGCTCAAAGATTGTTTTGATGTAAAGTTCTTAAGGTTACGCCCTCACAATAGGGCGTAATTAGGTCGGTAAACTCAAACTTTTGTTTTTTTGCTCAAAATTTGCGATTTCTCTGGGAAACTTAAAAAAAAATTGCAAATGGTTTAAATATATTTTTAAACATTATGTCTACTCTTTCTATACATTTTGGACTGCATTTTTATGCTCTCGACCAAAGGCGAAGCTGCAGGTGCACTAAAATTCTAAGACCTTAATAGATCTTATCAACGAAAATGTAGTATCATATGATAAATATTAAAATCCCTAACTGATTCTATAAAGATTGCCATGGAGTGTTGAGATTGCCATGGAATCGATACCGTATGCGCAAAATTATCAATATGGGATTTCTCTGCCTCAAAATCAAATTAAAGAAACCGATGTCAAGAAAAGAATTCAACAAGATTTAGTTTTGTTAATTGACCTACCCAAACAAGGATTCGATATTACCAACGATGGCAGCACGTCCAGTAGATTTTTTGAAAATGTGAAAATAAAAGCTCGAATTACTGGAATAGACTGTGAAATAATTAAAAGTGTGCAGGTCATACTTAATGTTCTCAGTTTCAGAGAAAAAATAGATGCCGCAATGTTTGGGAAGTATGCCACCGAAACGTCCAATCTTTTAAAGGAACGATATCCAAGCAAATAGCTTACACCTACTGTTTATAAGGTTCTTGATCATGGACGAGATATAATCGAATATCCATCTCTTCCTATTGGGGAATTATCGGAAAATGCGCAAGAATCGAAGAACAAGGAATAAATATTCTCAAAGACGACAAAACGAAGATCTGTTCAACATGTTATTAGCTTCATCGGACCCCAAAATATCATCATTAGGATATGCGAGAGCCATTTCGGACTTAAAAACAATGTATTTACCTGAAATGGTTGCCCTTTTTGAAAATATTAAAAATTGCTTTGATATCTATATTGAATTTTTACAAGTTGGCGGAGTAACCAAAGGGGCGTAAAATAACTTCTTAATAAGTGTATTTATGGTTAGCATTTAAGAATTTATGAACAAAAGTTATCAAGCATCTTATCTACAAGCTGACCTCGTAGACCTGATTTATTAGCATGAGTTATCATGAAAAATGGCTAATATCTCCAATCGGGCACAATTTGTTTTAATTTGTTTCTTGAATATTATCTTTAACTTTTAGTGAAGTCAAATCTCTGAGCACGCCCGGCCTTTTTTTAAAGTCAAGCTAAATATTAAAAACTTGGAAAAAAATGGAAGTTTACACCAAAAAATTTTTTTTTATATTAATAAATTATTTTTCTTTTCTAATTTATAAATTTGTATTTTAAAATAAACATTTTATTCGGGAGAAAAAAAGGCCTGTAGCTTAAGTGGTCTTTGAGAAATATGCATTTAACTTTGCCCTTTTAAGTAATTTTTTCGCACTTAAAAAGCTCCTAAATCTAAAAAAAAAAATTGTAAAATTCTTTCTTTTACGTTGTTAAATAGCTTGACCAATTCCTAATAAAAAAGCATCAACAGTTTTGCCAAATTCAACAACTCGAAGTTTGATTTTTACAACGAGTTTTTGGAAAACGAGCCACTGTGCAACGTACATACATATATGAGATATGGGCATTTCCGCCGAAAGTTTTACAGAGATCAAAACTATAAAAGTTCTTTAAAAACACTTTAGCTAATCGTGTTATTTATCGAACAGTATTATCGATTGCCATGGAGTGTTCAAATTTAACTAATTTATACAATTAAAACTTACTTCAATTTTGTGAAAATCGCGCTTAAAGTTCTCAGTGGGTTTTATCTAGCAAAAAAAACCGAAGGATCTTCCTATTTTCACCTTACTTTTAGGATTTCAGCACGTGAACACATGAATTTTAATTCGTAAATTTGTATACCCTTGCAAAGGGTATTATAAAATTGTCCGGATGTTTGTAACGCATAGAAGGAAGCATCTCCGACCACATAAAGTATATATATTCTTGATCAGCACGACGAGCCGAGTTGATTTAGCCCTGTCCGTCTGTCCGTCTGTTTCTATGCTATCTCCTCCGTCAGTTTTAAAGCTATCCTCACCAAACTTTGCACGAAGTCTTTTGGTACAAATACGCTGCACATTTGTAGGAACCGGCCGGATCGGATGACTAAAGCATATAGCTGCCATAAGAACGATCGGTTAAAAAACTAGTCTTAATGAGAAAAACTTTTTTGTTTTTAATGGAAATGCCTCCAAACTACGTATTTCTTAGTTTACTATCCCTTCCCATGATTTCACTAAGCTTAGTCGAAATCGCATGACTATAGCATATAGCTGCCATAGGAACGATCGGTCGAAAAACTAGTTCTAGTGAGAAAAACTTTTTTGTTTTTAATGAAAACGTCCTTATCATTGGCATACTCTTTTTTTATATACTTTTACATAATTCTACAAAGTTTGGTCAAAATCGGATGACTATAGCATATAGCTTCCATAGGAACGATCGGTCGAAAAACTATTTCTAGTGAGAAAACCTTTTTTGTTTTTAATAAAAACGTCCTTATCATTGGCTTACTATTAATTTATATACTTTTACACAATTCTTCAAAGTTTGGTCGAAATCGGATGACTATAGCATATAGCTCCCATAGGAACGATTGGTGGAAAAACTAGTTTGAGTGAAGAAAAGTTTTTTTGTTTTTAATGAAAACGCCCTTTTTATTGGCATACACTTATTTTATATACTTTGGACACATTTCTACAAAGTTTTATCAAAATCGGATGACTATAGCATATAGCTGCAGTATGAATGATCGGTCGAAAAACAAGTTCTAGTGAGAAAAACTTTTTGTTTTAAATCGGATTGCCTCCAAATTTCGTAATTAACAGTGTATTATGCTTTTCCATGATTTCACCAAGTTTAATCGAAATCAGACATCTTTATAGTATAGATCCCCTAGAAAATTAATGTCCAAAAGTAGTCTTAGAAAAGCTTTTTGTTTTCAATGTAAGCTGCAAGGGTATACAAAACTTCGGCAGAGCCGAAGTTAACTTTCCCCTATTTTTATACCCTTGCAAAGGGTATTATAAAATTGTCCGGATGTTTGTAACGCATAGAAGGAAGCATTTCCGACCACATAAAGTATATATATTCTTGATCAGCATGACGAGCTGAGTTAATTTAGCCTTGTCCGTCTGTCCGTCCGTCTGTCCTTCTGTCCGTCTGTCCGTCTGTTTCTATGCTATCTCCTCCGTCAGTTTTAAAGCTATCCTCACCAAACTTTGCACGAAGTCTTTTGGTACAAATACGCTGCACATTTGTCGGAACCGGCAGGATCGGATGACTACAGCATATGGCTGCCATAGGAACGATCGGTTGAAAAACAAGTCTTAAAGAGAAAAACTTTTTTGTTTTTGATGGAAACGCCTCCAAAGTTAGTATTTCCTAGTTTACTATCCCTTCCCATGATTTCACTAAGTTTGGTCGAAATCAGATGACTATAGCATATAGCTCCCATAGGAACGATCGGTCGAAAAACTAGTCTTAGTGAGAAAAACTTTTTTGTTTTTATTGGAAACGCCTCCAAAGTTAGAATTTCTTAGTTTACTATCCCTTCCCATGATTTCACTAAGTTTAGTCGAAATCGGATGACTATAGCATATAGCTGCAGTTTGAATGATCGGTCGAAAAAGAAGTTCTAGCGAGAAAGACTTGTTGTTTTTAAATGGGATTGCCTCCAAATTTTCGCAATTAACAGTGTATTATGCTTTTCCATGATTTCACCAAGTTTAATCGAAATCAGACATCTATATAGTATAGATCCCATAGAAAAGTAATGCCCAAAAAGTAGTCTAAGAAAAACGTTTTTGTTTTCAATGGAAGCTGTAAAACAAAACCGGCCGAGCCGAAGTTAACTTTCCCCTATATTTTTAATGAAAATCATGTTTTTGAGCTATGTTAAAGTATAAGTGTTAAAGTATGAGAGCGATATGTATATTACCATGATGAGCATATCGACGGCAAAGTTGAAAGACAAAAGAAATCACATTGGAATCGCATCTTATTTTGCCGTTTGGTTGCAAGCTGGCAATCTTCTTTTCACTTTAGCACTAAGCATAGTGCAATTTACGAGTACGAGCTTTAGTTTCAAAAAGCTAAAAATCGAATGAACACAACCACTCTTCAGCTCTTGAACAAAACTTTTTTTTATACCCGTAACTCGTAGAGTAAAGAGGTTATACTTAAGTCGTGCAAATGTATGTAACAGGCAGAAGGAAGCATCTCCGACCAAATAAAGTACATATATATTCTTGATCAGCATCAACAGCCGAGTCGATATAGCCATGTCCGTCTGTCTGTATGAACACCTAGATCTCGGAGAATAGAAGAGCTAGAGCCACCAAATTTTATATGTAGACTCCTATTGTCCCTACGCAGATCAAGTTTATTTAAAATTTTGGCCACGCCCCCCTCCGCCCCCACAATAAAAAATGTTGAATAACTCCAACAATTTTAAAGATATCAAGCTTATATTTTGCAGTGTAGTGTATGGGCCCAATATCTACAATCTCTAATAGTTTCATAAAGATCAGATAATAAATGGCCGAGCTATAAAGGTCATTAAAAACGTTGCATACTTTTTGGCGCTACAAGCATTTTTTTTCCTCCCATAATGTTAAATTGGTCACAATAATGTTAATGCGCTGTTAATTAACGTAGGAAAAACCTTTTAGACACTAATTATCCTGAGTAAAGGGTATATCGAAGTCGGGCAGGACCGACTTTAACTTGCGCTCTCGTTTTTAACTATTTCCGATTATAAATTGAAGTGTGCTCACTTTAGAATACAAGTTAACGCTAAGTCATTGGTGCAAATATTAAAATCAAAGTGAAAATATTAAAATATAGAAAAACTATATCGGTTTTAGGTGATGATTTTTTATAGCTTTTCTGATCCAGTTTAGACTAACGGCGGCGCACGGTGGCCGGATTCAGGAATTTGGCGTTGCAAAAATCGTAACTTTTTCAAAGATATTTAATAATATTTCAACAGGGTGACTCGGATCGGCTGCCAAAGTTGATAGTTTAATACACTAAAAAAGTAACATGAAATATGCAAAATATTTTATTTTTTTAAAATCGATTTATTAAAAATTATGTTATTAATGATGTTATCCTGATGTTAAAAATTAACAAAATTTTATAAAAAGATAATTTTTACTTATTAAAAAATTTTATTTGCATACAACGTTTTAGTTCTAACTTGGGAATGGCTAATTTTCTTCTATAAGGTTGTCAATATTGGCTTAATAAACTTAATATTTCAGGTGAACATTCGTTGGTTAATTCCTTGATTGTCCTGATGTGTATGAGGAGATGAGATACGGGGATCAGAGGAGGTCGACAAAAGGTCTGTGTTTTCTTGAAGTCGAGAAATTTGGCACGCGTTCGCATACCTATATCTTTTGTGGTCCCTACACAGAAAAAAATTCTACTCGATTCAATTTTTTAATGGTTGTTTCATTCCAAAAGTGCTTACATCAGTCCCTTTCAAGATTACAATTTTCATAAATTAGAAACGATACAGAAAAGTATAAATAGCATCTAAGACATTGAACAACAATCATGTGATATGGTGCTGTGCGATGAGATGCCATGCCATTCGTGTTCAGTGTAAAGCTGAAAAGTTGTAAGTTCGAGTCCCCAGACAAGACAACAATCATTTTTATATTTCTTTGTTTTTCAGAAGCTTTAAATATACCAAAACTGGTGTCGGTTGGGTGTGTCCTATGGAAAATGGAGGAGGAGAGGAAAGGTAAAGGAATCTTTCTTGGGAGCAAATTAATCTCAATAAAGCTTAAAGTAATCCTGCTTTGGGATTCAATTCAGCTCGAATTTTTTTATTAATTTAATCTTTTATGCGGGATAAATTTGATCTTTTTCAGGATTGAAAAAAGTGAGATCAAATCAATCTTTTTCGGATCTGCTTGAGACTATTCGGGATTACCCTGTTTTCAATCCTGTTTCAGATTGATGTAATCCCGTTTGGATTGATTTTTTTATACCCTGTCCCCATGGAAAATGGGAAAAGGGGGATCATGAAGTTGTGCAAACGTATGTAATAGGTAGAAGGAAGCATTTGCGACCCTATAAAGTATATATATTCTTGATCAGCATCAACAGCCGAGTCGATTTAGCCATGTCCGTCTGCGTCCTTCTCTGTCCGTCCGTTTGAACGCGTCGATCTCAGAGACTATAAGAGATAGAGCCACAAATTTTTGAATGTAGGTAGGTGTATACCCGATTCATTACGAGTTTGTTTCAGATTTGGAAAGTTCTTCCCCCTTTACCCCTTTAAGCGCCACTATAATTAAATTTTTAAAATTTATAAAAAATAAATACAAAAACTAAATAATAAATAAAGATGGCGTTGGGTGTTTACAATAAAATCATAACAAAACAAATAAAAAATAAATAATATATGTTTTATTTCTCCCCCAACATGCGTATTTCGATTTATGGAGTTCTTTTTAAAATATAATTGACCCCTACCCAAACAAGGATTCGATTACAAACAATGGCAGCACGTCCAGTAGATTTTTTGAAAATGTGAAAATAAAAGCTCGAATTACTGGAATAGACTGTGAAATAATTAAAAGTGTGCAGGTCATACTTAATGTTAAAGAAAAAATAGATGCCGCAATGTTTGGGAAGTATGCCACCGAAACGTCCAATCTTTTAAAGGAACGATATCCAAGCAAATAGCTTACACCTACTGTTTATAAGGTTCTTGATCATGGACGAGATATAATCGAATATCAATCTCTTCCTATTGGGGAATTATCGGAAAATGCGCAAGAATCGAAGAACAAGGAATATAAGAGATATAGGTACTTGAACACTTGGAAATATTCTCGAAGACGACAAAACGAAGATCTGTTCAACATGTTATTAGCTTCATCGGACCCCAAAATATCATCATTAGGACATGCGAGAGCCATTTCGGACTTAAAAACAATGTATTTACCTGAAATGGTTGCCCTTTTTGAAAATATTGAAAATTGCTTCGATTAAAATTAAAATATATCATTAAATGCATTTATAACCATATTGAATTTTTACAAGTTGGCGGAGTAACCAAAGGGGCATGGCTTGGCCATTCAAAATAACTTCTTAATAAGTGTATTTATGGTTAGCATTTAAGAATTTATGAACAAAAGTTATCAAGCATCTTATCTACAAGCTGACCTCGTAGACCTGATTTATTAGCATGAGTTATCATGAAAAATGGCTAATATCTCCAATCGGGCACAATTTGTTTTAATTTGTTTCTTGAATATTATCTTTAACTTTTAGTGAAGTCAAATCTCTGAGCACGCCCGGCCTTTTTTTAAAGTCAAGCTAAATATTAAAAACTTGGAAAAAAATGGAAGTTTACACCAAAAAAATTTTTTTATATTAATAAATTATTTTTCTTTTCTAATTTATAAATTTGTATTTTAAAATAAACATTTTATTCGGGAGAAAAAAATAGGCCTGTAGCTTAAGTTGTCTTTGAGAAATATGCATTTAACTTTGCCCTTTTAAGTAATTTTTTTCGCACTTGAAAAAGCTCCTAAATCTAAAAAAAAAATTGTAAAATTCTTTCTTTTACGTTGTTAAATAGCTTGACCAATTCCTAATAAAAAAGCATCAACAGTTTTGCCAAATTCAACAACTCGAAGTTTGATTTTTACAACGAGTTTTTGGAAAACGAGCCACTGTGCAACGTACATACATATATGAGATATGGGCATTTCCGCCGAAAGTTTTACAGAGATCAAAACTATAAAGTTCTTTAAAAACACTTTAGCTAATCGTGTTATTTATCGAACAGTATTATCGATTGCCATGGAGTGTTCAAATTTAACTAATTTATACAATTAAAACTTACTTCAATTTTGTGAAAATCGCGCTTAAAGTTCTCAGTGGGTTTTATCTAGCAAAAAAAACCGAAGGATCTTCCTATTTTCACCTTACTTTTAGGATTTCAGCACGTGAACACATGAATTTTAATTCGTAAATTTGTATACCCTTGCAAAGGGTATTATAAAATTGTCCGGATGTTTGTAACGCATAGAAGGAAGCATCTCCGACCACATAAAGTATATATATTCTTGATCAGCACGACGAGCCGAGTTGATTTAGCCCTGTCCGTCTGTCCGTCTGTTTCTATGCTATCTCCTCCGTCAGTTTTAAAGCTATCCTCACCAAACTTTGCACGAAGTCTTTTGGTACAAATACGCTGCACATTTGTAGGAACCGGCCGGATCGGATGACTATAGCATATAGCTGCCATATGAACGATCGGTTAAAAAACTAGTCTTAATGAGAAAAACTTTTTTGTTTTTAATGGAAATGCCTCCAAAGTACGTATTTCTTAGTTTACTATCCCTTCCCATGATTTCACTAAGCTTAGTCGAAATCGGATGACTATAGCATATAGCTGCCATAGGAACGATCGGTCGAAAAACTAGTTCTAGTGAGAAAAACTTTTTTGTTTTTAATGAAAACGTCCTTATCATTGGCATACTCTTATTTTATATACTTTTACATAATTCTACAAAGTTTGGTCAAAATCGGATGACTATAGCATATAGCTTCCATAGGAACGATCGGTCGAAAAACTATTTCTAGTGAGAAAACCTTTTTTGTTTTTAATAAAAACGTCCTTATCATTGGCTTACTATTAATTTATATACTTTTACACAATTCTTCAAAGTTTGGTCGAAATCGGATGACTATAGCATATAGCTCCCATAGGAACGATTGGTGGAAAAACTAGTTTGAGTGAAGAAAAGTTTTTTTGTTTTTTAATGAAAACGCCCTTTTTATTGGCATACACTTATTTTATATACTTTGGACACATTTCTACAAAGTTTTATCAAAATCGGATGACTATAGCATATAGCTGCAGTATGAATGATCGGTCGAAAAACAAGTTCTAGTGAGAAAAACTTTTTGTTTTAAATCGGATTGCCTCCAAATTTCGTAATTAACAGTGTATTATGCTTTTCCATGATTTCACCAAGTTTAATCGAAATCAGACATCTTTATAGTATAGATCCCCTAGAAAAGTAATGTCCAAAAAGTAGTCTTAGAAAAGCTTTTTTGTTTTCAATGGAAGCTGCAAGGGTATACAAAACTTCGGCAGAGCCGAAGTTAACTTTCCCCTATTTTTATACCCTTGCAGAGGGTATTATAAAATTGTCCGGATGTTTGTAACGCATAGAAGGAAGCATTTCCGACCACATAAAGTATATATATTCTTGATCAGCATGACGAGCTGAGTTGATTTAGCCTTGTCCGTCTGTCCGTCCGTCTGTCCTTCTGTCCGTCTGTCCGTCTGTTTCTATGCTATCTCCTCCGTCAGTTTTAAAGCTATCCTCACCAAACTTTGCACGAAGTCTTTTGGTACAAATACGCTGCACATTTGTCGGAACCGGCAGGATCGGATGACTATAGCATATGGCTGCCATAGGAACGATCGGTTGAAAAACAAGTCTTAAAGAGAAAAACTTTTTTGTTTTTAATGGAAACGCCTCCAAAGTTAGTATTTCCTAGTTTACTATCCCTTCCCATGATTTCACTAAGTTTGGTCGAAATCGATGACTATAGCATATAGCTCCCATAGGAACGATCGGTCGAAAAACTAGTCTTAGTGAGAAAAACTTTTTTGTTTTTATTGGAAACGCCTCCAAAGTTAGAATTTCTTAGTTTACTATCCCTTCCCATGATTTCACTAAGTTTAGTCGAAATCGGATGACTATAGCATATAGCTGCAGTTTGAATGATCGGTCGAAAAAGAAGTTCTAGTGAGAAAGACTTGTTGTTTTAAATGGGATTGCCTCCAAATTTCGCAATTAACAGTGTATTATGCTTTTCCATGATTTCACCAAGTTTAATCGAAATCAGACATCTATATAGTATAGATCCCATAGAAAAGTAATGCCCAAAAAGTAGTCTAAGAAAAACGTTTTTGTTTTCAATGGAAGCTGTAAGGGTATACAAAACTTCGGCCGAGCCGAAGTTAACTTTCCCCTATATTTTTAATGAAAATCATGTTTTTTGAGCTATGTTAAAGTATAAGTGTTAAAGTATGAGAGCGATATGTATATTACCATGATGAGCATATCGACGGCAAAGTTGAAAGACAAAAGAAATCACATTGGAATCGCATCTTATTTTGCCGTTTGGTTGCAAGCTGGCAATCTTCTTTTCACTTTAGCACTAAGCATAGTGCAATTTACGAGTACGAGCTTTAGTTTCAAAAAGCTAAAAATCGAATGAACACAACCACTCTTCAGCTCTTGAACAAAACTTTTTTTTCATACCCGTAACTCGTAGAGTAAAGAGGTTATACTAAAGTCGTGCAAATGTATGTAACAGGCAGAAGGAAGCATCTCCGACCACATAAAGTATATATATTCTTGATCAGCATCAACAGCCGAGTCGATATAGCCATGTCCGTCTGTCTGTATGAACACCTAGATCTCGGAGAATAGAAGAGCTAGAGCCACCAAATTTTATATGTAGACTCCTATTGTCCCTACGCAGATCAAGTTTATTTAAAATTTTGGCCACGCCCCCTCCCGCCCCCACAATAAAAAATGTTGAATAACTCCAACAATTTTAAAGATATCAAGCTTATATTTTGCAGTGTAGTGTATGGGCCCAATATCTACAATCTCTAATAGTTTCATAAAGATCGGATAATAAATGGCAGAGTTATAAAGGTTATAAAAACGTTGCATACTTTTTGGCGCTACAAGCATTTTTTTCCTCCCATAATGTTAAATTTGTCACAATAATGTTAATGCTCTGTTAATTAACGTAGGAAAAACCTTTTAGACACTAATTATCCTGAGTAAAGGGTATATCGAAGTCGGGCAGGACCGACTTTAACTCGCGCTCTCGTTTTTAACTATTTCCGATTATAAATTGAAGTGTGCACACTTTAGAATACAAGTTAACGCTAAATCATTGGTGCAAATATTAAAATCAAAGTGAAAATATTAAAATATCAGATAATTTTTTCCAAGACCGGTCGGAAAAGAAAAACTATATCGGTTTTAAGTGATGATTTTTTATAGCTTTTCTGATCCAGTTTAGACTAACGGCGGCGCACAGTGGCCGGATTCAGGAATTTGGCGTTGCAAAAATCGTAACTTTTCAAAGATATTTAATAATATTTCAACAGGGTGACTCCGGATCGGCTGCCAAAGTTGATAGTTTAATACACTAAAAAAGTAACATGAAATATGCAAAATATTTTATTTTTTTAAATCGATTTATTAAAAATTATGTTATTAATGATGTTATCCTGATGTTAAAAATTAACAAAGTTTTATAAAAAGATAATTTTTACTTATTAAAAAATTTTATTTGCATACAACGTTTTAGTTCTAACTTGGGAATGGCTAATTTTCTTCTATAAGGTTGTCAATATTGGCTTAATAAACTTAATATTTCAGGTGAACATTCGTTGGTTAATTCCTTGATTGTCCTGATGTGTATGAGAGATGAGATACGGGGATCAGAGGAGGTCGACAAAGGTCTGTGTTTTCTTGAAGTCGAGAAATTTGGCACGCGTTCGCATACCTATATCTTTTGTGGTCCCTACACAGAAAAAAAATTCTACTCGATTCAATTTTTTAAGGGTTGTTTCATTCCAAAAGTGCTTACATCAGTCCCTTTCAAGATTACAATTTTCATAAATTAGAAACGATACAGAAAAGTATAAATAGCATCTAAGACATTGAACAACAATCATGTGATATGGTGCAGTGCGATGAGATGCCATGCCATTCGTGTTCAGTGTAAAGCTGAAAAGTTGTAAGTTCGAGTCCCCAGACAAGACAACAATAATTTTTATATTTCTTTGTTTTTTCAGAAGCTTTAAATATACCAAAACTGGTGTCGGTGGGTGTGTCCTATGGAAAATGGAGGAGGAGAGGAAAGGTAAAGGAATCTTTCTTGGGAGCAAATTAATCTCAATAAAGCTTAAAGTATAATCCTGCTTTGGGATTCAATTCAGCTCGAATTTTTTTATTAATTTAATCTTTATGCGGGATAAATTTGATCTTTTCAGGATTGAAAAAAGTGAGATCAAATCAATCTTTTTTCGGATCTGCTTGAGACTATTCGGGATTACCCTGTTTTCAATCCTGTTTCAGATTGATGTAATCCCGTTTGGATTGATTTTTTTTTATACCCTGTCCCCATGGAAAATGGGAAAAGGGGGATCATGAAGTTGTGCAAACGTATGTAATAGGTAGAAGGAAGCATTTGCGACCCTATAAAGTATATATATTCTTGATCAGCATCAACAGCCGAGTCGATTTAGCCATGTCCGTCTGTCCGTCCTTCCTCTGTCCGTCCGTTTGAACGCGTCGATCTCAGAGACTATAAGAGATAGAGCAACAAATTTTTGAATGTAGGTAGGTGTATACCCGATTCATTACGAGTTTGTTTCAGATTTGGAAAGTTCTTCCCCCTTCCCCCTTTAAGCGCAAAAAACTGTCAGAGCCACAATTTTTAAGATAGACCTTCCCAACTTTATATATATCAAGTAAGGCCCAAAATCTATCTATTCTGAAAAGTTCAATAAGATCGGACAAATAACACCGAAGTTATATACGAATCAATTTTGCTTGTGAGAGAGAGGGGGGGCCTAGCATTGTCAGTTACCGCGCTTGCGCGTGCGTGTGTGCGTATGTAATAGTGTGTGTGTGTGTGTGTGAGTGTGTGTATGAAAACACAAGAAGTCAAGGGAACAGGGAATTTTGTATTCGTTACTTGTTTTGAGTGTGTTTTTAGATTCTTGGGCTTCTTCTAACAACACTCCCATCGATAAAAGTTGTTGTAGTCACCATGATCCAATATTTTATCGACAGTAGGAGTAAGTTTTTTCTCTGGATACTTTGTACGTAAAAGATCTCTTGTCTACTTGGCATATTTTCCATATCTGCATGCATCATTATTTCGCTGCAGTTTAAGACATTGAGAATGATCTTAAACAGTTTGATGACATCCAGATGAATTCTTGTTATCTGAGCAGTTGCCTCATCGCTGTCAAAGAGTCTCCGGTATGTATTTTCATTCGTGTTTTCATAGCTTTGCCTCGGACAGTCGACAGTCGACAAGCTCCGCCAAGAACTTATGTTGTATATCCTGTTGTGTTCTACTTTTCATTGTTTTTGGAAGGGTATATGCCAATTTGAGCAAGAATTCCATAAATTTGATCCTCGCATGCAATGGGGAAGTTCCGGATTCATAGTTATGTTCCGTTTCCGATGTCTCGAACTCTTGAAAGTTTTATTGCTTCCTATTGCAGATGGCACATGTCAGAGTTGATTTGGTGTTTGTAATGTCGTTGAAGACTTTTTCATCAACCACAGACAAGAAGCATTGAAATCCAATCCGGACGACTTTTCCTTATGTAGTTCGACTGGTGGTTGGGTCAGAGCAGATATTTCCTTCTTTATACTGTCAATAGCGCCTTTAGTTAGTTTCGCCGACACCTTCGCATATTTAAACATTATTTATTTAAAAGAGTCACGCAATATTAGGTATAAACACAAAAACCAACAAAAAAGAAAACCCACCCACTTGCTAGTTGCAAAGCGCAAAAAAGAAAAAAACAATTGTCACTACCTATATTATATGTTAACTATCTCAGTTAATCATAATATACACCATATAATCATTTAGCCTTTGGTGGCCGGCTGGCTCAACGGCTAGTTTGCGCGACCGTTCTAATGAAAAGTTTTTTTCTTTGAATAAGCTTTACACCCGGTCACCGTTCTCTGCTGTTGGCGCCAGCTTTGTTGTAATTAGCCATTCAAAAGCTTCTCAAACTGCCGTTCAGATTCGGCGTTCAACTGTAGATCCCTTTCTCTTGTGCGAAATATAAGAAGCTCACAAGCCAAGAGATTGAGAGGAGCTCGGCTTTGGACCTTTGGGGCTGTGTCAAGAAATTTTACATTTATCATAACATCATTTTGTCTGCAACGTTTTTTATTCTTCTTCTTCCCAAATATTGTTTACCTGCAGATTAAAACGCACTGGAAAGTCTAAGCGGCCAGGATCGGGCAGCTGCATCTTTTACAAAACATTAATAAATAGACTAATATATAATACGTATGCTCCGAAACTACTGAACTCGATGTTTCCGGGTCTATCAAAGTTCAAAAACTCAAACAAAAACGTGAAGGCGTGAATGTTGAACATTTAACTTTGAAATAATAAAGTTTTCTAATGTATTTACATTAAGAATTGATGCATCTTTTCAAAAACATCAATCAAACTCAAATCGGTATTACTGTCGGATTTTTATGGGTTCACAAAAATTGCACTTGCAGTTTGCAAAATTGTTCAACTTTGAACCACTGTAAAAACCAAACTGACTGACCAAATTCAATAAACCAATTTTTTTCGGGATTTCTGGGGTTCCCCTTATTGAACTAAAATATTTTGGTCGAAAAAAATCGACCATCCAAAATTGATTTTTGCAACGCCAAATTCGCGAATTCGGCTACTGTGCGGCGTAGCGGGTCCAAAAGAGGCTAATTTGGGGATCACGACCGAAATCCCAAAGATAAAAATTATGGGCGATAAATTCTTGAGCGTTACTTTTACACAATTAGTAAGACATTAGCATAACAAATCAAACTTATTTACCTGTAAAAGCCATTCGCATCAGCACTTTCAGCTGGGAACTTGCACATTCGTTGAAGAACATTTTCATAAATAACATCATCATTGTTATATACTTCTTCCACGTTGAAACTGTGTATAGTGGGATCAGTTGTAATTGCATAGGATACAGCATTGAAATAGGGCACATCTTCAGGACTGTGAATATACAACTAACAATTGAAATGGATTTAATAAAAGATAAGACATGGGCTGAGACTAATCTGGTTTTACTTACATCATATCGATATGTGAGTCCATTGCGTAATATTAATTTCAAGTTTCGGTACTTATCAGATGACGTGTATTTTAATGGCATCAAATCAATCTGCTTACTGAAAGAATTGCTTAAATCAGCAGGAAGCATTTTCGACCCCTAAACTATTTATGTATTTTCAGTGTCATGGGTTATTTAATTGAAGTTAGCATTTTACCCATACAAAATACTTATTTGATCATATGCACTGCGAGTTCAATACGTTTACTTACTAGTCCATTAAGTTATTGGCAAGAAAACAGTATCCCATTTCTAGTTCATGAAATTTAAATATTTCTTCACAGTTTTCCAGCAATTTTTCAGAAAAATAAATTTTTTCCATAAAATCCTTACATGTCTGCGCTAGTAGCTGGAATAAAAGTTTAAAGAAGGATTATTTACATTTCCAACTTTTCAAAACAATGTGTTTCCTACCTCTTTTCGCATGGCGACAATATCAACTCCACAGGTGGAATTAAGTTCTTCGCAATGTCCTCCCTTGATATAAAAGTTGTTCGGATTCACAAATAGATAATCGTATACGGTTCTAATATATGTGTAAGAAACAGTACTATTGGGAGCAGCTCGCTTTTTAACAGCGTCCGAAAATTCTGTTGTTATTCTATTCTTTGATAAGCATATGCTGACTGCTGGAAATGTGTTGGTCCAACGAATATAAGTAGTCTCGACTCCTATGCTTGTGGAATCTGTATTGAATCGGCTTATCATAAGAATAAATATTGTGCTCATGTTCCATACAGAAATAACAATTACGCACATCCAAAAAAATCTGGAAAATAAATTTGATATAGATTTGTATAGGTTGGTATTTACTAGAATTTACAAGCAAACAAAAAAAAATTTCTATAAGGTAAAAGGTATCAAATTAACTCTTCCCCTAGCTAAAGGCACATAATACTAATTAGATCATGAATCTATACCAGTTTGGCCCACCCAACACCCGTTTTTCTGGATTTTGTGGTATCTCACAAGAATCATCACCGAGACTGAAGTCGCAGCTAGAAGCAGCTAATTTTTATACCCTGTTGCCATTGAAAATGGGAAAAGGGGCATCATGAAGTTGTGCAAAAGTATGTAACAGGGAGAAGGAAACATTTGCGACCCTATAAAGTATATATATTCTTGATCAGCATCAACAGCCGAGTCGCTTTAGCCCTGTCCGTCTGTCCGTCCGTCCGTCTGTCCGTTTGTCCGTCTGTCCGTATGAACGCGTGTTTCTCAGAGACTATAAGATCTAGAGCCACAAATTTTTGCATGTAGATAGGTGTATACCCGATTCAAAACGAGTTTGTTTCAGATTTGGAAAATTCCTCCCCCTCCCCCCTTTAAGCGCAAAAAACTGTCAGAGCCACAATTTATACGATAGACCTTCCTTTATACGATAGACCTTCCCTTTACATATATCAAGTAAGGCCCAATATCTATCTATTCTGAAAAGATCACTAAGATCGGGCAATAAACACCAAAGTTATGAACGAATCAATTTTGCTTGTGGGAGAGAGGGGGGGTCTTGCATTATCAGTTATAGCGCGCGGCCGCTTGCCATGCGTTTATGTGTATGTTGGAATGTGTGAATGTGTGAGTGTGTGAATATGTGTATGAAAACACAAGAAGTCAAGGGAACAGGGTATTTTGTAGTCGGGGCACTCGACTACAGCTCCCTTACTTGTTGGATATGTTTTAATGAAGGTTCTTAACAACAATTTCGATTTTGTTTGCGATCGAAAGTAACAACTGGAGCAACACGCACGGCACGACATACATATACAATTGGCTGAAGGTTGGCAGATGCCAGATGAACTAGAGAAAAACAATAATGAATTCAACATGGAACTATGCAAAGCTTTCATTGCATCCAATATGAGATTTAAGACTTTAACAAATGAAAAATTCAATGCGTTTCTTAAAAAAAACACCAAGCAACAAATTCCAGAAGAAAGCACATTAAGGAAAACCAATTTGGATAAGTGCTACAAGACAAAAATGGAGAGTATTCGGGAATCTTTAGGTGACGATAATATATGGTTGTCGGTTGTCGAGCTGATTTGTGGCCAATCTAATTGTTGGAAGCTTAATGGAAAATGGATGTTCAAAATCCTTTTTTGTGTCAACTAAGGCATTGGATAAGGTCAACTATCAAGCAATAGCATGTTTTGTCAACACATCTATCATAGAACCTTGGCCAAGAGGATATGAGAGCAAACCACTACTCTTAATAACTGATGCGGCTGCATATATGCAGAAGGCTGGACAGAACTTAAAGGTGTTTTATCCAAAAATATTACATGTGACTTGCTTGGCGCATGGAATAAATCGTTTGGCAGAAACCATACGGAATGCATATCCATTGGGCAACTCATTTATATCAGCTGTAAAAAAGAAAAACCTAATTTTTATAAAACATCATTTTATGAGAATTCCGGAAATAATTACCTCCATAGAACAGAGGAATATGGAAATTTCAAGCACGTTCAAGCTATTGGCTGAAGTAAAGGAAATTCTAAATGGTGTGAAAGGGGAATTTGGTTTTAAACTGCGAAAAAAATGAAGGATGTATTGGATCGGAGTACAGATTATACTTCATTTCATAACCTTAATGAAATATTTTAAAATCCTGAAACAGCAATAAACGACGCGGGAGAGATAATCATGGCGGACGTATTTAAATTCAAATATGCACCGCTAACTTCAAGCGATGTTGAACGAAGCTTTTCGGCCTACAAGCTTTTTTTCTGAAAAACGCCATCGTTTTTCAATGGATAACATAAACATAAATTACAACAAGGACATTTTTGAATAATAAAAATTTCAAATTGAAAGTGGTGTTTGGGATCTGTGTTATGGGAGCAGGCTGAGTGATTGGTACATTGGTATTTTATAGGCTGGAATAATGCTGGGCTTATCATTTACTTAATAAGGAATGGCTTTGCGAGGTTCAGGGCTGTTAACGAGGTCAAAAATCTACAGCTGTGGGCGTAGGAGTATGAGTTCGAGGGAATTTGTTCAAAAACCCCCGCCCATCTCTTCCTTGGGATGCTCATCGATCTCCTGATCGGAAATATATTGCCAGAAATCAAATCGGAGCACCCACAAACCGAAGAAACGATACCCAATTAGATTTTTTTTAGATATTACGTTTTCCCCCTCCTTCTGTCAACGTTTAAAAATAGTAAGCCAGAAATAAAATTGGAGCACCCAAAAACCTATAAAACGATACCCCATTTGATTTTTTGTTTAATATTACACCATTCCCCTCCATAAGTCAGCCACCACCATCCCGATCGGAAAAATATGGACAGAAATGAAATCAGAGCACCTAAAAGCGTCCGGATAGTGATTCAGACACGTGTAAAGCCAAAGTCAACGAAAGTTTTAAATTCTGCCGGTTAGTTTTCCATTCATTCCCAGTGTGCACTGTGCTAAAACCCCAACTCACTAAGCTAAAACACTCCACTAAGCTCCCCTCACGACAACGCTATGGACACAAACCTGTTCCTGTTAGTAACACTTTAAAATTATTTATTTTGAGCGGAAAAGGCAACATCATTTAGCCTTTGACTTGATCATACTTATGAGGAAATCCACAGAAAGAATGTGTTCAATCAGAACATGATACAATTACATAAGGTAGTCTCGTCGGCGGCAGAGGCTCTTCGTTTTTGTAGCTTATCGACAGTGCATTCTTGCTTGTCGAATGGAAAGGTTGTGCACGGACGATTTTTGTTTGATTTTTTTACGGTTAAATTAACCCTAACGTGACAAAAAAATGCACGGCTGGCTTGTAAAACCGTCTATTGATTTTAGAAATAAGCTTAAACAACTTGAAATGATTTTTCTTAATAACATGAAAGAGGATTCTAATATAACAAAAAAAGTAAAAGAAAAATTATTGCTGGCAGCGGAAAATGTTGATATGGACAAGTCGGTCAAAAATTTTTATTTTAAAATTAGAATATTTTTTAGAATTAAGAATCTAAACAAAAGAGTCAGTATTACAAAATAAAACTTAAAAAAAAATGTACACCTTTGTATTATAAAACAAGTAAGGGAGCTGCAGGTGAGTGCCCCGACTACAAAATACCCTGTTCCCTTGATTTCGTGTGCTTTTTCTTTACATACACACACACTCACACATAGACACACTCCAACATACACACAAACGCATGGAATGCGGCCGCGCGCGATAACTGACAACGCAAGACCCCCCTCTCTCCCACAAGCAAAATTGATTCGTATATAACTTCGGTGTTTATTGTCCGATCTTATTAAAAATTTGTGGATCTAGCTCTTATAGTCTCTGAGAAACACGCGTTCATACGGACGGACAGGGCTAAATCGACTCGGCTGTTGATGCTGATCAAGAATATATATACTTTATAGGGTCGCAAATGCTTCCTTCTACCTGTTACATACTTTTGCACAACTTCATGATCCCCCTTTTCCATTTTCAATGGGAACAGGGTATAATTATATTTTAAACCACACGGGCCTTCTGAGGGTTAATCAACACGCTATACTGCCGTTTCATTCGAACTCATGATACAAAGTGCCTTTTCACTCGCACTTATTGCAAGCATACGTTAAGCTACCCTCTGCCGCCGACGAGACTACCTTATGTAATTGTATCATGAATCAGAACAACCAGAGAAAGATCGCTAAAATGTGACAATGGAACAAAAATATACAGGCCTGTTCCGAATTCCGAACGATTTGGTTACGTTTCGACTTTTCGAACTCGGTTTCGAAAACAGCTGGCTGGATGGCCCGCGTACGTGTTTGTTTATCGTCAGCAGACAGAGTTGTCATCATCTCCCTAATTTAAATTTATAAAGCTCTTATTTACTCCTTAAATCCATTTATTTTTACTTAAACCAGTATTTAAATATTACATTTGCTTATGTCATATCAAATATGGTTAAACATAGCTAAGTGAAATAGAAAAAGTGCGGTCCGATTAAATAAATTCATATGCAGCAACCCTAGCAGCAGCCGATTGAAGGTCCCAATCGACTAAAAAGTAAAGTGGAATTCAGAACAGCTCGGTTTGGTCACGGCCGCTCGGTTTTGTTTTTCATGCAATATTTTATAGATGTTTGTAAAAAAATTCTTATCAATTATACTTTAAATTTAAACAGTTTAAGTAATGATGTTAATCGATCTTAAAAATGTTCAACTAATTTCGAATTTTTCGTTAATCATATTGGGGAAGTATTTTAATGGCTTAAAAAGCAATTATTTTTATTTCCGCTGACTCTGCTGCGCACGTTTTGAAAACGACAATTCTTGTCGATTTGCGGAGTTCGGAACAGCAATCAACTCGATTTGCGGTAATTCCACTCGTTTTCGGAATTCGGAACAGGCCCGATAAGCTAATTTACTGAAGAATTTTAAAAAACAAAATTTCACTAAATGGGCTATATCTCCTAAACAATTTCGAATTTTGAAAAATCCTTTAGGGGAAAATACTTTTGAATATCTAAGAATGATGTGTTTCGCTGGCTCGAGTCAATGAAAACACAGAAGCCATGGATCGATATACTCCCCAAGAACGCGGAATAATCGTGTCTATTTTTTTGCGTAACAATTCGTCTGTGGTGTTGGCGCAGCGCGAATTCCGTCGCAGATTCCCCGGCCGCCCTACACCGACTGCGCAAACACTGCGCCGTTTGGCCACCAACCATGAAGAGTATGGGACCACACGAGACGTTGCCAAGAGTGGCCGGCCCCGGAGCGCCCGTTCGGCCGAGAATATTGCCGCTGTTGCCGAGGATGTCGAGCTGTCGCCGGAAACATCGACTAGACGCCGTGCCTCGCAATTAGCCATCAGCCGGTCGTCCCTAAGGCGAATTTCTGTCAAAGACTTGCGCATGTTCCCGTACAAAGTCCACTCCGTGCATCATCTGCTGCCTGTCGACCGCCAAACGCATGTAACCTACGCCCAAGCCATCTTCAATCTCGAGGACGAAATGGATGATTTTTCGACGATTTTGGACGGTTTTTTTCAAATCATAATGAGCGATGAGGCTCATTTCCACCTCAGCGGGTAAGTGACCAAGCAAAACTATCGCTTTTGGGGCACCGAAAATCCACGAGTGATGCACGAGGAGCCATTAAACCAGCTCAAAGTGACTGCATGGTGCGCTGTTCACGCTGGTGGAGTCATCCGGCCATTTTTTTTTCGAAAACGCCGCTGGTCAAACGACAACAGTGGACGGTGCGCGTTAAAGGGTCATGTTAACCGGGTTTTTTCTGCCGCAATTGGACGAATTAGGACTGGAGGACATGTGGTTCCAACAGGACGGAGCCGATTTGCACTGGCCTGCAAGATCGCCCGATTTAACCGTTCCAGACTTTTTTGTGGGGTTTTTTGAAATCCTGTGTTTACGTAACCAAGCCCGAGACCTTGGAAGCCCTCAAGGACAACATTCGGCACGAGTGCGAGAATCTGCAGCCCGAAGTTCTTGCCGAAGTGATGAAAAATGCCATAAAACGAGTCCGTATGGCAATCAATCAATCGGCGCCCATTTGGCCGATATCATCTTCTCGAAATGACCAATAAAATTCTAAAGGTTCAAATAAATATAATCAAAAATTTTATTTACAAAAAAAAATTAAAGCCAAACAACATCGGATGACTTCTTTTGGCCCACCTTGTATATTATTTTACACGTCTGTACCGTCTGGCGTGGAGTTTCATACTGAGTTTTCATTTGGACAACAGGTGCCTGTAAATGTGAGCTCAGTTTTCTGTGTCTGTTTTGTAGCTCAGTCGCTTGTCCGTTGGTGTGTTTATAATGTGAAGCATCTCGAGAGTGAACCGTTTACTGTAATTCGATTCTTGTTGTAGGACTGTTGTTGCCTCAAAATTTCCACTTTCCATACAGTTTGTCGCGAGCGCCGTTTTTTGTATCGTTGTTTGATATCTGAGTTTATAGTCCGACTTATGTTGGGAAATTCTTGTTTTTAGTTTCGATTTAGTTGTTCCAATGTATAACTTGTTGCAACTGTTCTCTACATTTCCATTGCATGGTATACTGTATATCACATTACTCCTATCCGATGTGGCTACTTTCGATTTCGTCCTATTATCAAAGATTTTCATTGTGTTGGAGGGTTTGTGGGCTATATGTATATTTTGCTTATCGAAGCAGTCGGAATAGGCGAATCTTTCTGAAAGTTGTGGAACATACGAGGTGTGTTCAAAAAGTATCGCGAATTTTGTGTTTTTTCAAAAATTATTTATTTATTCATGAATATCTATTTTGTCCCCTTGAAAGTAATCCCCACGAGATATTATACACTAGTGCCAACGGTTTTTCCAATCTTCGAAGCACTTCAAAAATCATTTTTTTACTGTCGCCTCCTTCGATGCCGTCTTTACCGCAAGAGGTACGTCGTCTTCAGGCCAGTCACAGGGGGCCGATCTGGGGGAATACGGTGGCTGCGGCTCTAGGTGTTGTTTTTGGCCAAAAGTCGCGCACAAGCAACGATGTGTGAGCAGGCGCGTTATCGTGGTGCAAAAGCCAATTTTTGTTCTTCCACAAATCCGGGCGTTTCTGGCGGATTGCTTCTCGCAACGCTAACGCAGGTAATATTCCTTATTGACCGTTCTTCCCTGTGGCAAGAACTCATGATGCACCACGCCCCTGCAATCGAAGAAAACTGTCAGCAAAACTTTCACATTCGACCGAACTTGGCGCGCTTTTTTCGGTCTTGGTTCGTGTGGCAGCTTCCATTGAGATGATTGAGCTTTGGTTTCCACGTCATAACCATAAACCCACGATTCGTCACCAGTTATGACCCTCTGGAGCAAATTTGGGTCGTCGCGGACAGAGTTTAACATCTCATTAGCAATGTTCATGCGATGCTGTTTTTGGTCGCAATTGAGCAATTTTGGTACGAATTTCGCGGCGACCCGTCTCATGCCCAAATCATTGATAAAAATCGAATGGCCGAGCCAATCGATATGTTTAGGTCCTCAGCAACTTCTCTAACGGTGATTCGACGATTGGCCAATACCATTTTCTCCACTTCATTAATTTTTTCGTCTGTTGTTGAAGTGCTCGGGCGTCCGGCACGCTCTTCGACGCTCACATCTCCTCGGCCTTCTGAGAACATTTTGTACCACCGATAAACGTTGCTTCGGTCCAAGGTACCCGTATGCCACAGTCAACATCGGATGCCACCAAAATTTGATACAGGTTCTTTGATCCATTTTTTGAAAAGGTAAAAATCGAAGACGATCCAAAACACGTGCAAGCAAAGCAGCTGTCAACAATTAAGTGAACATTCAAAATGGCCGCGCTTGTCGGCATAAGTGAGAGACATGAGTACCAACATAACGCCACAAAAAAATCGAAATTCGAATATACGTAACCCGCGAAAATTCAAAATTCGCGATACTTTTTGAACACACCTCGTAAGCGATCTGTATGATTTTGTTTGCTGTCCTGGTTTTGAGCTTCGTTTTCCGTTCTTGTCAATAAGTGATTTTATAATTCCCATTGGAAAGTCATTATCCAAAATTTGTTTTATTTCGGAAAAAATTTCCTTGTGATATATATTTCGTCACTTATGTTGAGCATCCGTTGTATACAGCCACGTGCCGTATTAATAATTTTGCTTTTCGGGTGTTTCGAATGGTAGTTAAAGTTCCTTCCTGATGCTGTGGGCTTTTTGTACCACTTGATTTTCAGTTGGTTTCCATGTCTGTTAATTGTAGAGTCTAAATATGGTAGTTTACCGTCTATTTCTAGTTCCATTGTGAATTTCAGAATCCTGTGAATTGAGTTAACACATACTTCTGTGTTTTTATTTGACCTCGAGCCAGCGAAACACATCATTCTACAAGTTAGAAAGGTCGCCAACTATAAACTTTGAATAGCTAAGCTAAAAAACATGTTTAAAAAACCGCCTTAATTCAACATCTCAAATATTTCTGCGTTTTATTAATAGATAAAATTGTTATGTCCCTAGTGGAAACCCCACTAGATGTTTGGCTGGACACTTTGGTGATTTAGCCATTTGATTTGTTTGTTTATGAAATTATAGAAGTGGTAAAGGTACCACTTAAAACACATTAGAGTATCACTCAATATTTTCTTCTATTTTTTAATGTCGTTATTTGGTTTCCTTCTCCAATTTTTTGTATCTTTCGTATTAGTATTGGTAATAAATATTTTGATTGAGACCACTTTTATTTCATGATACATATTATAGTTGAAATTTATTTTAAATTAGTTGAATTTTTTGATACAAGAAATTGTTACCTTTTATTTTTAAAATTATTGAGCAGAAACTCAACTATTTTTTTGCAATTATTTTTCGTCATTATTACATTGACACAATTTTTGTTTGTTTTGTTTGTTTCTTCAGATAATTTTGACTAATCAATATTGACGTTGGCAACATAAGCGACGTACAACAAATCACAGTTGTATAGAGTTAATTACGACTAAAAGCGATTAAAAACTGAACCATTACACCATCAATCATGTTCCGACTTTTATTTTCGACCATATTTGGTAAATTCTGATGTGGTACATATTGTTGTTGTGTTAAAATAATTGGGTAAGTATGGAAAAGGGAAACATGAACAAATTAAAGTTTCACTTAATGTGTGTGAATCAAACAGTTCGGTTCTAGTTTACGCGGACTAATTTCAGAGACCAATGAAGTGACAAATACGTTTAGTTATTTCTGTGACCATTTGGTCAGCAAGAAAAAAATTGTACTTCTAACTCTATCCGGTGTAACACGGAAATCTCTGGTGCATTTCAACGTTTGCATTTCAATTTTAAATTCTTTACCTTTATATGTAAAGTGACAAGAAGTAGTAGTATTAAGTATTAATTTATTATTTGCAATCATCGGCATGGCATAGTGCCGTCAGACTAAGCAGTTTGAACATGAATCTTAATTGAAGATAAAATATTAATCTAGATTTTACAGTTTTTACAATGATTCAATAAATTTAAAACAGATATTTGACATATACTTTTAAAAGGACCTAGAACAAGTTTAACACATTGTTAAAACGATTCATTTAATATTTTTGACCTATATTTTAGAGCGTTCATAAGGAAACTGCCCAGTATCTCCCACTTTGTTCCATTCAAAATTTTAAGGTACTCTTCCACTTGCAAATCTTGTTTCTCGAAGTGTAGCAGTCGGTACTCCCGTAGAACTGGACATCTGGCTACCAAATGTTGGGTATCCTCTCTTTCTGTGGTGTTGTATAGAGGGCATTGCTCGTTTTCGTTTTCAAGGTGAGGGCGGTAGTAAAGTGACGAGTACATCTTCGGTTGCTAGATGGTGAATGTTTAGCGATTTGGACATACTACCCAAATCTACTTGGCTTTGAAAAGACGTTTTCAATTCGCTCAACATTTGTCATTTTATCTAGTAACAAAGCCTTTTCTGTCTCTTTACATATAAACGCAAGCAGTTTTAGCTTTAAATACAAGTGTTTATACAAAAATTATAGAGATTTCCGTGTCACCCCCGTATATGTATAAATAACAGGAACCGTTTTTGTTAAAATTTTTAAGATAAAAATTACGAAATAACACTTATAATAAAATTTTTATGTATACAAGGTGGGCCAAAAGAAATCACCCTATTGGAAGATGCACTTATTTTTACAAATAGCCTCCAAAATATAAAGAGTTAAATATTATATATATTCTACATCTGTCTAGTCTACAAATGTCAAAACAGATCTGACTTTGGCGGTTATTTGTAAAAATAAGAGCATCTTCCAATAGGGTGACAATAGGGAATTAAAATAATGCAACAAATAACCGTAAGTCCACAATTCTTATATAAAAATTTTTAAATTACAACTAATATATCAATTTTTTTTAAAGCAATTAATTTCAGTTAAGAAATTAATTTAAATTTGTATAAAAAAAAATGAGTAATTAATTGTTACTGTATTGCCAGAACAAAAGGTCTAAAAGATGCTTAATTTTAAAATGTTGACTTTCGTTGATTTTCGGACAAAAATCCAACAGATACTTAAGAAAAAATTACTTTTCAACAGGGATTAATACCGGTACCGGAATCGTTAACCGAAATAAACCGTTTCAAATCACGCACCGAAACCGGAACCGATACAAATTTTTGTTTGAGAACCGAATACCGTTTACCGTTATTATTGGAACCTATAGAACCGGAACAAAACCGAAACGTTGGTACCGGTACGGTTTCGGTTTTTCTTAACTTCATAATTTTGGTCTGATGTTTGTAACGCGAAAAAGGAATCATACGACGTCCTTTACACTATGTCTAATTTTCTTGTTACTTTTCTAGGAAGGCTTTAAACCTCTGGCAGAAAACATCTTTAACAGTTCACTACATTCGGAAAGAGTGGGACTCAGTTCGCGAAAAAGTACGCATATTAGAAGCAGCTGAGGTGAACACAACTAAGTTTCAAGCCGAAAATCTAGTTTTGAGTAATTTTTATTCCATTTGGATACACTGCAAATTGCAAATATCTAAAAATACGTACTCTAGCGAAATCGCTCGTTCAGGAAACAGAAAAACGTAAGAAATCCCTTTTTGAAAACAATGCTTTTCGATGTGGCATATTTTAGGACCCAATGTATAAAGAAATGCTAAAGCTGTATTTTCACTTGTCTGATATCTCATAAGAGTTTCTCAAAAGACATTTCAGAAAAGTGTAATAGTCAATCTGAGAAACAGAAAAATTTATGAAAAGCATGGAAAAACTTATTGAGAAGTATGCTATTCTCTTATTTCGATTTCTCAAATGAGTTTTTGACAGGCAACTCATAGTAAACTGAGATGTTTTTCACCCATCTCGTATGAGATCTCAAGTACAGCTTATGGCCTGAGCAAATAAATCTTGTATTACTCTTTTTACAAATATTTATGCTTAAATTTTCGTCGGTTGCTGATCAATCACTGCTTAAGGCTTGATTCTAGATGACAAAAAAATTACTTCGCCACAATTCGTTATTCAAATAAGACTGCTTTTCATAAGCATTCACATTTCAATGTAGCTCAAAGGTGTTTCTATTCATGCGAAGTTTGACATAAAAATTTATTTTCGTGCGTTCTGAAAAACAGCCTTAAATTATGAATGTTTCAATACTAGCTTATCTGAAAGCGATGACGAAGCTGATGCTGCTGGATTCCATTAACATTTTTCTTGCACAGAAACGTATTCGAAACCAAGAAAACATTCTAATGTGGTTTTCAGAGTCCTCCACAAAGTTCACTTCGACATATAAAAGTCAAAAAGAAATTCGAAAAAACAGTATTTCTTATAATTAGGGTATTCACTAGCTCTCGTAAAATGGAAAAGCGTAAATTTACCACACAGGAGCTACTGAGCGACCCTTTGTGATTCACAGTAGTAATTTTCAGAGCCAACTTTTTTGTAAAATCCTGCCGTAATTTCGGTCGAACTAATTTGAAGCAAAACTGTCACCTTTTTGTATGGCAAAGGCAACCTTTACCGGCTGCCTTAAGGAAATTTTTAGTAAAGGCAGCCTTTATGTGTAGTGTAAATTGGCTATTAGCCATATGTTTAGACGAGCTATTATTTGAGTACCAAAACATGACAAATAAAAACAACTAAATAAAAATGCCAAGGCAAAGGGTGCAACAAGCTTTGTAAGCGAAAAATACACTTGGTTCTTTACAAGCAGCATCAATAAGGAAAATAAAAACCATTTTTGAAGTAGAGTTTTATTGATTGTATTTTTTATGTTTTTAATTCTTGGGTGCTCACGACGCCCATCTAAGCTACGGAATTGTTAAATAGAATTATTTTAAGTAATTTGTAAACATGTCAGTAGAACGGTCTTCTTGTTTTCGAATTGATGGCGTACGATTTGGAGGAACCCTTTGCATCATTGATCAGCTTATCGACCAAGCACTCGGCAATAAGATTGGTGCTACTGCTCCAGTGCACAGCAGCCAGATGGCCTGGTTAACGCGACGCAAGGGAGATACATCTACCATGAATCATCTCGGGCGAGCGCTTGACAGTGCGACTAGAACTCAGCTTCTTGCCATTGTTGCGTCCCTTCAACATTAGCGTGCAGGTCAGCCGATCAACAAAGGGGCACTGGGCCTTGCGGAAACGCTTGACGTCATAACGTTCTTCCAGAGCTTTGAATTGCCTTCCAGTTTTCTTTTTATAATTTGCAGTTTGCTGGAGTGACCGAATATTTTTAAGACAAAAATCTCGAAATGGCTCGATACTAAGTATTTTAAATCGATTCTTTGAAAAATTTTACAACACTTGAAAACTTTACACTTTTTGACATTTACGACTGATTTTTTAAACATACCCTAGGGCATGTTAAAAGTGGTAATTTTTTCTCATGTGTTTTGTTGTTGCTTCGTAAACTTTTGGATTTACGCTTTTACGCTTTGCCATTTTACGAGAGCTAGTGAATACCCTCAATGTATAATCATAAGTTCTAACATGTTAACATCGTAAAATAATGCAAAATGTGAAAAAGCGATTAACGCGTAAATTTCACATTCAAATTGTATAAGGATATATGGGTGTGACGTAAAGTTCAATGGTAACTAGATAAAGTCCAAAAAAATTGAACGAAATTAAATCACTAATAAATGGGTTACCGTTTTGAATTCGTAAAATATTTTCAAATTTTTTAGACTTAATCTATTAGGTACAGACATAAGTGGCATTTTCTATATAAAGCAACGTGGAAACGAGTCAAAATGCAAGTGTTCACGTGCTGAACTCGCAAAAGTAAGGTGAAAGTGGGGGCACAGCTGATAATTTTACTTTAATTGTCAAAAAACTGAAACTTTTATATTGAATATTGATTCTTTATATACAAAGGAATAAAATGAGCATACTTATAACGGTACGTACCGGCATACCGAAATGAAAAAATGTGTGCCGTATCGAAACCGAAATAAATTAAATACCGATATAGAACCTTTTACCGAAGCATTCATTTCGGGTCGTACTAGTACCTGTACCAGAACCGAAAATCGGTTTGGTATTAATTCCTGCTTTTCAATGAGTTTAAACAATAAAAATACATAAAACGTTTTGGAGCAGTGTTGCCAGAATATGAGATCCAAAGGTTGAATGATTTCCTCAAAAAAATTGCTAGAAAATAACTAAAAATGGATCAAAAGTGGTTACAAAAACATAGCTAATTGTTAAATCTAAAGAAAATCGGAGGTGTCCCAAAAATCTCTTCCAGCCAAATTCCAACCCAAAACCAATTCTCGGTGTCCTAGAAATCTCTTTCGGTTGGTTTCCAATCTCTAATGTCTTGTCAAGAGATTTTGCTAAATTCACCCCTAAAACTATTGTGATAAGCAAAATTAATTTTGGAAATTTAAAAAACATTATTTTACTGCAACAAATAAATATCATACATATTTAACTTGAATTAATAATGAAATTTGCTTTTCAAGAATTTTTCGAAAAAGCAACCGAGGGATGCCATATCAACCAAAACCAACTTGCCGCATGGCATTGCCAGCGAAATCTATCTGTCTCAGAGTTCTGGTACACCGCGATATTTGCAAACCAAGCGAAGTAAAAATCTCTAGAGATTTCCAGGACACCCCAGAATATGTGTTTTTGAGACAAAATCAATCAACAAATTTTTTTAAAAGGGACAAAAAAACCGCTATGAATTTACAATCTCACTTTTTTTGCTGTGGCATAAGTTAAAGTCATCCCTGCCCGACTTCGACATACCCGTTACTCAGGGGAGTTAATGTTTCACAGCTTTCCCTTGTGTTAATTTACAGAGCATTAACATTAATGTAAACAAATTACCAACAGTGCACTGTTCTGAAATGTATGCAATCTAGGGTGATTTTCTACAAAAAAGAAAAATAATTTTCTGAGTGTACAAAGTGGTTTTTAATTTGTTGGAGATATTCAACATTCGTCATTGCGGAGGCAGAAGGGGGAATGGCCAAAATTTGAAAGAAACTTGATCTGCGTGCAGACAATACAAGTTCACATTTCAAATTTGCTTGCTCTAGCTCTCCAAGTCCAAGTCTCCAAGTCTCGTAGATCTAGGCGTTCATACAGACAGACGGACGGACAGACGAACTTGGCTATATCGACTCGGCTGTTAATGCTGACCAAGAATATATATCTTCTCCATTAATGTAACATTTGCACGACTTAATTATACTCTTTTTACTCTACGAGTAACGGGTATAAGAAGCTGAAGGACCAAAAAAAAAGGCTGATCTCAGAACTGAGTATTATGTACCTGATTTTTGTGATTTCGTCCTTATTAGCACTATTTGTGTATTTTATAATTGAGTTCAAATATTTGGCCGACAAGTCATTGTAGTCAATTTCTTCGAAAGAATATTGAGACTGAAGACACGTAGAATGTTCTCAGTGGCCTACGAGTATCACTACTGTGGATAGAATCCTTCACGTGGGCTCAGTACCGAATCAGTACTGAAATTAGCGCTGGCTTGAAAAGTTGGTGCTAAAAAGATGGCTTCCTTTACTTGCTCTTCGGTCATGAACTTAACACAGGCAATGCGATTGTATTGCTGAATTTCATGAGTGGTGAAACTCTATTAAAATCACTCATGAACCGAAGATATTTCTAGTTAATGATAAGGCCTTGGATAATCACTTCCAAATTCAGACTGTTTACCCAGGAAAAGTTTTATAGCGATTAATGTTCAGGTGTCAAACCCATTAGATAGGCATTATTTCGCACTTCGTCTCAAAAATGTCGAAATAGCTTAACATAATTTAAAAGTTACCAGATTTTAGCTAATAGCTTTTAAAAAAATTAAAAGCATTCCCACGTTAAAAATTGCTGGATCTAGCAATTAAGTAAAATTAGCTTGTCAAGATGACACAGCCCCAAAGGGCCAAAGCCGAGCCTCTCTCAATCTCTTGGCTTGTGCGCTTCTAATTTTAGCAGAAGAAAAAGGGACCTACAGTTTAACGCCGAATCCGAACGGCAGTTTGAGAAGCTTTTCATGGCTAATTACAGCAAAGAGGTGTGGCCGGGTGTAAAGTTTATACAAAGAAAAAACTTTTCATTAGATGTTCCGAGGCTGGATCGAACCCACGACCTCATGTACAGCGGTCGCGCACACTAGCCGCTAAGCCCCCCGGCCACTTATCTAGCAATAAAATAACTAAAATGGCAACATTGGATCAGTAACAATGGCTGTGTTCAGCAGAAAGATTGATCGCTGAGCAGATATCAGAAAAACTTATACAATTACAACTCATGGTATCAGTATCAATTAAAGGGAGCGTATTTTTTCCTCGATACATGCTCCGGTATTATGATACGTTAAATTGGTTATCATGGTACCGTATTTCTGGAGTTTGGCAGGAAAATCATTGGAAATGTATAATTGATCAGGGAGAAAGTTCTTCTGCTGAGCACGGTCAATTACAAATATGTGGACTTGATTTTCGAACCAAGCAGATGGTCTTAAAAAATTATTGCCAAATGTTTGGCATCGAAAATGCTCAAAGCTCGTGAAATCAAAAAAGAATTTGTATCAACCAGGACTGCAAACCTCATAAAAATCGGGAGAGGTTCACTCCGGGGTTTGAACCCGGGAAACTTTTTTTTTGGTTCGAGTTCAAGAAGCGGGTTCAGAAGGTGAACCGGGGTTCAGTCATAATTTTTTTTTCGCTAATTTAGAAAACGTGTATTTAAAAAACGTTAATTTAAAGAAAATTATAAGAGATGTTTAGAGTCTTGATGTTTCAAGTATAATATTTCAGTTAATTTTAAGTTAATCATTTAAATGCCCTCCAGTAATTTTTCTTCTATACTGTTTCTTCGCATGGATATAGAGTAGAGATAGAGATAGAGTAGCAAAGGGACTATGAAAGTTTCCCAGATCTTTAAAAACATACGAAATTTGCGACAATCTTTGAATTCCGTCAAAAGGAGCAATGAAGTCGTTTACCGATTCACTTTTTCATAATATTCTATCATCATCAGAACATCAAAGATACAAAAAGACAGATGTAAGAATTGGAGTTAAATTTAAAATGTGAGAACGATTTTCTAAAAACTTTAAAGGAGTATTTAGGATTTTTGTGAAAGACTCTAGAACGAATGTGTGCCAAGTTAAGTAGAAATCGGTGGGCTAGAGGTGCGCTTCTTATAATTTTACAGATGTTTTGTAAGTCGGATGCAACAACTTACACAAATTTTAACCCAAGCCCCTACTGGTGACTTAGATTGTAAGTCTCTCCAGAACTTTTAATACAGAATTCTTTCAAAGTTTTTTTTTGTTCCGGTTCAGGCTTAGGTTCGGCCAGAAAAAATTTGTTTGCTTCGGTTCGGGTTCGGTTCCGAACTCCTAAAAATCACGGAGTATCCGACTCCTGAGCGGGTCGACTCCGAACCGGTTTGCAGCTCTGGTATCAACAATTTCTCGATATCTACATAGCACACTGGGACAGAATGAAAAACGGGCTTGCCGAAAGTTCAAAAATCGTGGTTGCAATTCTGGTGCAGTGGCCAACTAACCCATGAGTTCGGAAATGTACAGATCTAACAATTTCGTGAACGGTGTTCCGCAGTCAAAAACCACAAAGTCCAGCATTGTTGCGATCCCTGCACAGGCTAGTTTTATTTTTGACTATTCTTAGCAGATGAGTGCTATGAAAAGGCTGTTTCTGGTTTCTGGTGATTCCTTCATTTCTTTATTTCATTTCAGATTCTTAAAGACTTGGAGCTCACAAAAATCTGACATTTATATCCTCCTTATATCCAATGAGTCAAAGCAGTTGGAATAAGCTTTAACAAATGCATCAACAATTTCGCGACGGGGGAAGTATTAGTTGACTTCTAGTTGATTTTCTATGTTCATGATCCCGATCCCCAAATGTGTTTGAAAACGTTATTTCCTCAAAGAAACTTCTCATGAAGATATTATGATTAAGTAGCAGATATGTTTAGAATGTCTAATTAAAACAAGTTGATTGAACTCTCTCGCTTGCAACAACAAAGGCGAGATGCAGTTTACATATGGATATGTAAGTATGCGCACATATGTACTCCTCCAGAAACTTTCTTTTTCATGAGATAAACAGATGAAGCGGTTGCTCATGCGTGCATTTTTATGCTCTATGGCGCACAAATTTTTTGCTGATCACACGCAGCATCCGTCTTCCATTAAATTAAAATCATTCACAGTTAAGTATATTAAAACGAAGTTCATCAAGCAGAATATGATAAAAACCAGTCGTATTATTTGATAATTCAAATAAAACTATTTAAGTGTTGAACACATACTGCTAATATATTAAATTCTTTTCTGCAAAAACTCACACTACACTTCACTGGGAAATTGCAAGTGAACTTGAAAGTGAATGATTTAGTATACCGAAACAGCTTAGTCCATATCTTTAAATTTAATCAATTATACACATGCTTGCATGTGGTACACTCTATGCTGCATACCATATACGTAACTAAGCCCATTCAGCAAACACTTCAGATATTGAAGAAGCGCAATTAGTCTTTAATAACCTTTAGTAAGGAGTTAATGTACACAATGTTCGGAAAAGCTGTCAATACCATCAATATTATTTATATCGTAACAGGTGAGTAGTGCAAATTAGGTCCAAAGGTCGACATATTCTATTGGAAACGTGCTCTGTGGACTGATTTTTGTTGAATACAATTTATTTGTTATTCGCTTTGAAGCTCTCTATACCAATTTGGATTAGGTGTTACTTCATGCTTAGTCATGGTAAGAAGAAATAGTACAAAATACATAACAGCTTTGAAAAAATATTGCTCAAGTTTGTCACTCAACTGCTCTTCAAAGTAAACTATCTGTCACGAGTTTTAAACTGTTTTTAAACCTACATCTGTTTGATTTATTATCGAATTAAGGAGTTACATTCAGTTAGTTTTTATACCCGTTAATCAAATAGTAATAATTAGACAGCGGACTTTGTATATTTGCATGTTTTGAACCGCTTGTCCGATTTAATTTCTGATTGCAAACCTTCTTATTTGTATTGAAAATCGGTCTCAGATCTCTAAAAACATTTTTGCTTATTTGCATATAAAATTATGCAAATATGCAAAAACATCTTTTTGAGTGGAATTACATATTTCAGATAATTTATTATCTTAGAAGGTCAGGTTAATCTGTTCTTTAAAAGGTTTTGTGTTTACCATTTTGATATTTTACTGCAAGTCTAATTTCTACTTATTAATTTGCCTTATCAATTGAAATTATTCAAAAATAGCTTGTAAATGTGCATTCAATCGGCTTCGTAACTTTGTCTGGCTTAGTTGCACGTACAAAGACATCATATCCATTTAAGGGTTGTTTCTAACCATGCACACTGGGCCAGCGGACCAAAATTTTGGCCAAAAGTCCCACTTTTTTGTTTAGGAAACTGGATAGAACGATTCTCGAAAATGAGTTAGAATACTTATAGCTATTTTATGCCAAAATTTGGAGCCTTTCCACAAATTAGTTTTGGAATGGCAGCTTTTCAAAGTTGATTTTTCTTAAAATTCCTCCAAGTAATGGAGATTTGATAGTTGAAACTAGGATAGAAACAGCTGGCGGTATTTGTTTTTATATTTTCGGGTACGAACTAGATTTCGATAAAAATTATAAAAAAGTTAATTTTTCATAAAAAATGGCAAAAATCTTAAATTTAGCGGGTTTCTTTTTTTTGATTTGGCAACTTTGATTTTCGAGTGCCCTGGAGTGCCCTTTGCAGTTCACTCGCAACATGGCTTATTATTTTCTTTGAATGTTGTACAATAGCTGGAGGTATGCGCTTTTGCGCGGTTTTGCTTTGTTTTTCAGAAAATCGAGTTTAAAATGCTGTACCATTGTTCATTTCCAGCCTAAAAGTAGGCAATCTTTTTTAATGATTTTCCAGATTTTCCGGAAAACTTTGTGAAAATTAGTTATAAAAAATAAGAAAAATATTTTAAAATAAATTGCAAGGCGCCAGAGCTCTAACTTCAAGGCTACAGCGTAATTTTAAATTGAAGATGTGATGGAAAATTGGCTGGAACATAAAAAAAATATTTTTTCCCTTTTTGTAAACAATTTATTTTTTATTATTTGTACAATAAATTGAGAGCAAGGCTATTATAGATAGAAAAACTGCTGAGAGGGGTCTAATTAACTGAAAATCCTAGGTGTGGTGAGCAGTCCAAATCAGTACCTGTTTGGGATAATATCTCAAGATCCATTTGACATATCATGACAATTGTTTTTTTTTTTTATTGAACTACTACTCATATATACCTCTCTTAAATCCAATTACAAGTTTTTTTTAAATTAAAAAACCAAAATGTTGAAAAAATTTTTAACTTTGATTTGGATTATCAATATGTTGTAAAATTTTTACATTTTTTTTTAAATTATTTGCGTTAAGTTCAATCTTTTAAGAACATTTCGTAAAAAAAATTCAGCTTCCTAGCTAGTCTGGTGTAGAAATGCCAGAGTTTTGGCCAAAAAATGAGATTTCAGGCCCACAGTGACATGGCAAAATTTGTTTTTAATTTCTTTTCTTTTGCTTAAAAATACTATTAGGATCTTAAAAACATACTGCAAAAATTACGAGCAGATCCGACAGCAACTTTTGCAACAATAACAAAACAAGTAAGATAGCTGTAGTTGAGTGCCCCAACTAAAAAATACCCTGTTCCCATGATTTCGTGTGTTTTCCTTCACTTACACACACACTCACACATACACACACTCCAACAGACACACAAGCGCATGCGCGCATGCGGCCGCGCGCGATAACTGACAATGCAAGACCCCCCTCTCTCCCATAAGCAAAATTGATTCGTATATAACTTCGGTGTTTTTTGTCCGATCTTATTGATCTTTTCAGAATAGATAGATATTGGGCCTTACATGATATATAGTCTCGAGGTTCTGACAGTTTTTTGAGCTTAAAGGGGGGAGGGTTACACCTCTATATAATCATTTCTTTAGACAAAATATTAAAATAAAAAATTATTTAATTAAAAAATAATTTTTGTATTTATCTTAACCCGTAATTCCATGCTTCTAAAACATTTTACACATTTTAGTCCATGGACATTAAAAAAAAAAATTGCTCTCACAGTTTAGCTTCATGGGCAAAATTCCGAAGTTTTAAAAAAGAAAAGCATATTTTTTGGCTGACTTGAAAATTGAGTCTGGCTCGAAGCCAAATGGGAATACATTTTTAAAAGCGATTTTATTAAATCCAAAGTTTTGACTATTCATTTTTCATTTTTCGGAGCAATTTCAAGAAAAATCAACTTTGAATTGCTACCATTAAAAAACCAATTTGTAAAAATGTTCCAAATGTTGGCCTAAAATAGCTAAAGATATTCTTAATCATTTTCGACAATCGATTTATCCAGTTTCCCAAACAAAAAAGTGGGACTTTTGGACAAAATTTCAACCTGCTGGCCTAGTGTGCCAGGGCAAAAATTCCTGAAATCTAACACCTTTTTTCTAAAAGCAATGTCTACTATCGCATATTTTTAAGAAAATTTTCCATGTTTTTAAGAAATTACAGTATTCTCTTTAAGGGCTACTATTCTCTAAGATTAAAAGTTAATTTTGCCCTATTTTTAGGAAAGTGATTTTAGAAAAATGCGCCCTAACTATCAGAAAAATCTGGCCTTTTCTTGTTTTTAGAAAAGTTTTTTCTAAAAAAATTTATTAAGGGCATATTTTGTCTTAGTTTCAGAACAGCAACAGCTGGTGAAGGGTGTGTCGAAACGGTAAAATATTATTATGGATAATCTAGTTGGAGTCCTACCTATCGAAATCAAAAGACATTTTCGCTCAATTCGAAAGATTGAATTTTTACTTAACTACCGCTAGTTTGGCCATTTCGTCCATAGTGCACCGTCCGTATAGACAAACAGATCTCAGAGATGGTAAGAGATATAGGTTCGACAAGTATGGGAAAAAACTTCTTATACTTGCAGGCAGATTAAGTTTATTTTCAATTTTCGCACTTTCGAAAAATCGAATTTTTTTTTGCTTATCTTTTGGAATGTTAAACATTTCAAGAATATCTTCCCAAAACTTCAAGTCGATCTGAGCAAAACTCTTGAAGTTATTGTCCAATTCAGGGGTGCTTGCGCGCTATACGCATGAGGCGCATACGTTGTTTAAACGCGTTTTTCTCAAAACTGCGCTTTCAAAGTCCGTGTTCACTACCATTTAAAAACTACTTGACCGATTAATTTAAAACTTTGAACACATTTTCTACATATAAAATACCTCCCCCAAACGTTTAGTTAAAACTTTTTTTTTAACTGAAGGGGGTTTTCCACCCCCAAAATGGGGAAATTTTTCGTCGAAAATAGCAATTTTCACTATAGATGGCCACCAAAAATTTAAAAAAAAAATAATAATAAAAGATCGTTTAGGGGGGGGATTCGATGATACTTTATTTTCGATTAAGATATAATTTTCGATTAAGATATAGGGAACACCGCAAATTGCTTTTTTTCAAAAACGTTTTCCAAAAATCTCTTTCACCGGCTGAATTTTCAATATTTCCACATAAAAAAATTTCAGAATATTGTTAATAATGTACAAAAGAATTCAATAAATTTGTCCAGTGCATACTTCTGAAAAAAATTCACCTGAAAGTTGTTTTCTCCGACATATGTGCAGCTACAAGATGACTCTGTGCAAAATTTCAGCTCGATAGCTTCAAAACTGAGGGACTAGTTTACGTAGAAAAACACAGACGGACGAACGGACAGACGGACGAATAGAATATATATACTTTATGTGGTCGTAGATGATTCCTTCTATGCGTTCCAAACTTCTGGGCAAAACTATAATACACTTTTCATGTATAAAAGTATAAAAAGTCATCACAGAACAACTTAAGCACCACCGTCTTTATTTCACAAAGCCATTTCACCTGCCACCAATACAATATTTAAATTAAACGCAATTTCTGGATATTTTCATCGCCTGCGTCATTTTTGAATAGAAAATGTGCTACAAACCTCATCTAGAAACAGAAGAGTAATAATAGCGACAGGCAAAAACAGAGTGCTGGTGCTACCTGATTTTCCACACCAACAGCCATTACCAATGGCCTATATAGACAAATGAGGTAGTGAATCTGTATTTGTGAATCCTAAGCTCAGAGAAATCAGAAAAATTTCACTGACGAGTCTATTGATAATAGACGAAACGTGATCATGTCTGGGAACCTTACCTTGCTTGTGTCCATATGTTCATATCAATTTGTTGTTGATTTCTTGAGAACTATTGAATTATAATTTCTCCCCGACCTTGAGACGGCTAAACCAGCACTCTGACTGAAAATCAAACCAGGTCGTTAAACCCAAAAACAGACAGGCAAAAACTGTTTGGAAAAAATCGAGCGATTTCGGCATATTTTCATCGCCTGCTTCATTTTTCTAATAGACGAGAACGTAAGTTAAAGTCGGTCCTGCCCGACTTCGATATACCCGTTACTCAGGGAAATTAATGTTGTATAGCCTTCCCTTATGTTAGTTAACAGAGTATTAACATTAATAAGTGTTAAATATCGACAGCATTTACAATGTTAATCTGTATGTACGGTCACATTGTTTGTAAGCAGAGGTCGGGCAGAACTGCTAAGCCTCTGTCTCTTTCTGTTTTGTACTCTTGAGTGACGCGAACGCATTCTTGTGAAATAAAAAGTTTGTTTAATTTCTGATGCAAAATTAACTGCGTAATTATTTCTGCAACTGACCCACATCCACTTGGAACGTGAGAAGGATCTCACCAGAAGTTCCGGAAGTCAGGATTCACTTCATCAATAAGAACATTTCAACATGTAAACAAACAGAGCATTTGGCGCCAAAAAGTAAGCAACATTTTTTATTACTTCTATAACTTTGCCATTTATAATCTGATCTTAATGAAACTTTCAGAGATTGTAGATATTGAGCACATGCACTACACTGCAAAATATGAGCTTTATATCTTCAAAATTGTAGAAGTTATTCAACAATTTTTATTGTGGGGGCGGAAATTTGTGGGAAATTTGAAATAAACTCGATCTGCGTAGGGACAATAGGAGTCTACTTACAAAATTTGGTGAGCTAGAGCCACTAGTCTCCGAGATCTAGGTGTTCATACTGACTGACAGACGGACAAGGCTATATCGACATTTTGGGGTTGGAGTTGCTTCCTCCTGCCTGTTACATAGACTTGCACGACCTTAGTATACACTTTTTACTCTACGAGAAGCGGATATAAAAATGTGCTACAAACCTTATCTAGGAACAGAAGAGTGTTAAACGCAACAGGCATTTTGCCTGCTTTGCAGTTTCAGGATATTTTAATCGCCTCCATTTTTTCCAGCCAAAAACTGTTTTGAAAAAAACCGGTCGTTTTTTTGCAAAAAAAAAATGGATGCCTGTGGCGCAATTTTTAATACTTGTATCGCCCGGATTCGTCATTTCCAAAAAAAAATTATAGAATTGTAAAGTTCGGTGGTTGGTACCTTATAGACAGATTCAGTAATCAGCTTTATTTATCGATTCACCGAAGGTTTCATAAAGATAAAATGACTATAGTCAAGTTATGAACAAAAGAATGTTAGCTGCAGCTACGCTGCTTTCCGCTTCTGGTGCGGTACTTACAAATGTACATTCACATTCGCAGGTACATAATATATTAGAGTCTGGCTCGATCGACTTTCCACTTTGCTGAAAGTCAAGTTTTAAATATTGTTTAAATTGAGTTGTGCCGACATGTTGAATTGTGTATTCAATTTTGAAAAACTTTGTAGAGTTAGGAGAAAGAACATAAAATAAATAGTTGCCGAATTTCTAGGTGGTTCCATTAAAAACAAAAAAGTTTTTCTTACTAAGCCTATTTCTCAGACATGTCTTTTGTATGGGAGCTAGGTTTGGGCAAAACGTTTATTTTCGGTAACTGTTATAACTGCCTATAATATTAAAATTTTCAGTTATAACTAACGGTTATTCAATCAAAGACTTCTATGTTTTTAAAAAATTTAAAATAAGTACAATAACATGGTCTTCGTTTAATACTTCAAGACATCAATTTCGAATAGCAAAATTGCTAATAATAACATTTCTGCCTTTTCAGGATTTAGATTTAGTTAACGCTCGCATGGCACAGATATGCACAAAATGCCCAAATATTTTTGAGCTACATCTGCCATAAGCTATGTACTCAGACAAGCTAAATCGATTTAGCTGGGGTCGAGTTCATAGAAAAAAAACGGTAGCTAAAAGCTTGCTTAAACTTTTAGCTGGCCTTGTAGCTTGAGCCGTTCTCAGACAAGCTAAATGCTCACCCCTAGCTAAAAACGCCTGGCGCCGCAACCTTAACTAGCTAAAAGCTTATAGCTTTAGATAGGTAGAAGCAAAAAAAAATGGTTTGCAATTATTAAGCAAGTTACCCTTGCTTAATGAATTCAACAATGGCTGCAGCCTGCAGCAAAAACAAAATACAACACTACTAAGGCTTTACCCATGACTTCTGCCCTCCAAATATCATCCAAATACTCCTACACTTACACTTTTATTTCTTAAATCAATTTAATTGTAATCAAATGACAATTGGTAAACATACACAGTGCAGTCAGACCGTTTGACATTTGGTGGTACTTTTACTATTTTGGCGTTGAGCAGTCACACTGTACCCTTTGCTGGGACTCCAGCGTAAAAAGTTGTATTTTTAGCAAGTTCTAGATTTAGTTTGTCTGAGTACATAGTTAGCATAAATAACCTTATTTTCTCCCCACCAAGATAGTGGACTCTTATCTTGGGAAACAATATATTTTTCTAAATAGCGCTCCGCTTCAATTAGAGCTTGCGCTAGAGCGAAATTTTGGCAGCTTTTTGCTTAAATGCATTAAACATGCAAAAGCGTTTGGCTTTTTGCTTTAATGCGTTTGGTTTCTGGTTCGGAATTTAAATGCATAGATCTTGTGACATCATTCTCTTAAGAGAATTTGAGTAAAATTATCGTATTGCGTGAAATGTAAGTAAAATTAGCTTGTCAATATGACACAGCCCCAAAGGGCCAAAGCCGAGCCTCTTTCAATCTCTTGGCTTGTGCGCTTCTAATTTTTAGCACAAGAGAAAGGGACCTACAGTTTAACGCCGAGTCCGAACGGCAGTTTGAGAAGCTTTTTCATGGCTAATTACTGCAATGCTGGCGCCAACAGCAAAGAGGTGTTGCAGGGTGTAAAGTTTTATTCAAAGAAAAAAACTTTTCATTAGATGTTTCGAGGCGGGATTGATCCCACGACTTCATGCACAGCGGTCGCGCACACTAGCCGCTGAGCCACCCGGCCACTGAAATGTATATGTTTAAATCGCGGGCCGCAAAATGTATTGGCCCAGAGTGTCTGTCCAATTAGTCTAAATGTTGCCAAGACGATGATTTAAGTTTTCGTCAATTTTAGACAGAAGCATTTTTACGCACGCGGATAATTGAGTCACCTCAAAATACGCTGATATACCGTTGACTTAAATGAAAGTCTTGCATCACATCCGACATCATTATCATCTTTTTATAAAAACTGACACATAGCACTATTATTTTTGATTTTGCAGCCATATTTCCGAAATTTGTTTTTGTTAGTATTTACAACTAGCTGAATACCCGGCGTCGCCGGGATTTTTATGATTCTTAAGAGAGGGATTATATTCAATCTAGTGCAGGCTGCATGGACCGTTCGATCTTTTTCTCTATATAAACGTCTTCATGATAATCTAATATCAAGAATATTTTGCAAATTTCGTGACTTTTTTGACCGTTTGGTTAATACTTCCTATTTACCCGTCTACAATTGCTGTCTATCAAATCTTCACAATAATCCAGTCTCAAATATGCAAATTTCGCAATATTTTGGACGGTCTACAGCTTCCATTTACCAACGCCGGCATTGTAATATAAGCACTAAGCGCTTTCATGAATACTCATAAGGCTATTTTGCAAATTTCGCGATTTTTGGACCTTAGAAACCTTCTCGGGCAAGCGTTGCCCAAAGTTTTATGGCAATCGGATGAACGGTATAGTTTTTGAAATTTCGCGGTTTTATGACCATTTTCGGCCCATTTCTTCAATTTAGATACTTTCGCGGGCAAGCGTGCAACCATTCCTTAAAGCTTCAAAATCGAACATTTTGCAAATTTCGGTTCTTCGACCATTTTCCGCCCTTATCTTCTACTTGGAAACCTTTCCGGGCAAGCGTCGAACCACTATCCAAAGATTTACCGAAACCGCAAATTTTTTAACTTTCGCGGTTTTTGGACAATTGTCTGCAAATTTCTTCAACTTAGAAACCCTCCCGAGAAAGCTTTCAATTCATTCCCCAAAGTTTGATTGCAATCGGATGAACGGTATAATTTTGCGAATTTCGCGATTTTTTACCTTCGCGGCCAAGCGTCTAACCATTGACCAAAATTTCATCGCAATCGGATGAACGGTATAGTTTTTGAATTATCGCGGTTTTTGGTTTCCAGCCCATTTCTTCAAATCAGAATCCTTTATGCGCAAGCGTCTAAACATTCTCCAAAGTTTTATAACAAACGAATATTTTGCAAATTTCGCGGTTTCTTCTACTTGGAAACCTTCCCGGGTAAGCGTCGATCAATTTCCCAAAGTTTTATCGAAAACTTAAATTTTGCAATTTTCGCGGTTTTTGGACCGTTTTCCGCAATTTTTTCAACTTAGAAACCTTTCCGGGCAAGTGTTCAACCATACCCAGATTTTCATTGCAATCGGATGAACGGTTTAATTTTACAAATTTCGCGGTTTTTGGACCAGTTTAACAGACACGAGACATAGCCTATGACACTTTACAGATCGACATGATCATATTGTGAAAAATTCGTGAAGATCGGTTCAGCGGCTTAGACGCCCATACAAACCTACTTTCACTTTTATATAGATGTATAGATTAAGTGCTAATTTATTTTAAATTTATTTGAAAATTATAGCTAGCATCTGTCTCAACAAATACTGAAACGACTACTATGTTATATTATTCTTCAATAACGACATTAACTAACCGTTACTAAAATTAACGCCGTTATTTGATATTAACGGTTACAGAATGGCAGCTAGATTATGTATAGTTTATGGGGTTGGAAATTAATATTTCTTCTGTACTAGGGTCTTAAGGGGGTCTTCTCATTGAGCAACTTTTTTTCGACTTTTTTTTGCATTTATTTATAGCTTGGTATTCAAAAATATCCCCCAAAAGGATTGTCGAAAACTCGAATTATTTTAGGAGATATAGTCCTTTTAGTGACCCAATGTGCCTAAATTCCCAAGCAACTGCAAACTTAAGGGGGTCTTCTCATTGAGCAACTTTTTTTTAAACCCTCCTATTTTGACCTATGCGTTAAGTTTTCTCCGGTTCTACCGGACCGATTTTGATGAAACAAAGTGAATTCGACGGAGAATTGTCAGCTCTTTAAAAAAAAAAAATTTTAACATTTTTGATTTTTTTTTTTCCAAAAAATTACTTCAAACTTTAAACGCGTTTATCTCGAAACCACGTTTTTCGAACTGGCGGCCATGATATCTCCAGTTCAACTGAACCGATTTTCATGAAACATAGTGGAATCGACGCAGAATTGTCACCATTCTCGGCTGAACCTCGACCATAATTTTAAAAAATTTTTTACAATTTTTTTTTACACTAAACTACAAAAAAAAGCCCGAAATTGAAATTTTTTTTTTGAATGGCCGCCATTTTGTCAAAAAAAATCACAAAATTAAGTTTGAGGTTCAGCCGAGAATTACATCTATACTGATTATAACCCCGTTTTTTTCATTTCGGACGCTCCGGAAACCCGGAATCGTGGCCGCCGTGACGACACCTTTTTTTTCACCACCAACTTTGAAGTCTCATTACTTTTTGAACAGCCCTCGTATCGAGGCAAAAAATTTTTTATTTTCTTTGAACCTTTTGTAATACAATAAATAAAAAAAGTTTTCAATTATTCTTTGCGTTTTCAAATAAGAATTTTTTTAAAAAGGGTCCAAAAAACGGGTTTTGAATGAGAAGACCCCCCTTAATATGAAAAGAGATCACAAACAAGCAGACCTATCGAAAGGCGATTTCGGGCCGGGGGGTTTTCTCATGTGGTACATATTTTCTTTAAGTTTTGGGATGCAATATTTTAAACTTTGAATTGATTGATGCAGATCGCTTTTTACGTAAATAACCTTACTTGATTGATTCGAATAACGGATATAAAAGTAAATTTGGTAGTAAAAAAAATTCCCTACGATAATGAAACCGACTATTCTAAAATATTGCTGATAATTTTCAAACAAACCTAATTTTTAAACTCATCATTGTATTTCCAGGTGCTTTTTGTATATTAACTAACATAAATGTATCGTCCAACTATATTGGACATCACAGAAAGGTACGTACTATATATAAATAAAATAATTATCAGCAATCTGATTTTTGCAATAAAAAATTAACTTTAATACTAGTTTGTCGCATTGCAAGTCATTATTGTTGGCCAAGGTTATGTAGACCATTCGACTAATCCAATTCACAAAATATAACTTTTTTCTGCTCCCTGTCGATACCGGATTTTATACTCTGTACTAAAAGTACTTAGAGTATATTAAGTTTGAGCAAATCTATGTCACAGCCAATCATTGTTAAGTACTATATACATGCTCTTGATCAGCATACGAGGTGTGTTCAAAAAGTATCGCGAATCTTGAATTTTCGAGGGTTACGTATATTCGAATTTCGATTTTTTTGTGGCGTTATGTTGGTACTCATGTCTCTCACTTATGCCGACAAGCTCGGCCATTTTGAATGTTCACTTAATTGTTGACAGCTGCTTCGCTTGCACGTGTTTTGGATCGTCTTCGATTTTTACCTGTTCAAAAAAATGGATCAAAGAACCTGTATCAAATTTTGTGTGAAAAACCAAATTAAGTGCGCGGATGCATTCCGAATGTTGACTGGCATACGGAGAAGCTACCTTGGACCGAAGCAACGATTATCGGTGGTACAAAATGTTCTCAGAAGGCCGAGAAGATGTGAACGACGAAGAGTGTGCCGGACGCCCGAGCACTTCAACAACAGACGAAAAAATTAATGAAGTGGAGAAAATGGTATTGGCCAATCGTCGAGTCACCGTTAGAGAAGTTGCTGAGGACCTAAACATATCGATTGTCTCGTGCCATTCGATTTTTATCAATGATTTGGGCATGAGACGGGTCGCCGCGAAATTCGTACCAAAATTGCTCAATTGCGACCAAAAACAGCATCGCATGAACATTGCTAATGAGATGTTAAATTCTGTCTGCGACGTCCCAAATTTGTTCCAGAGGGACATAACTGGCGACGAATCGTGGGTTTATGGTTATGTCGTGGAAACCAAAGCTCAATCATCTCAATGGAAGCTGCCACACGAACCAAGACCGAAAAAAGCTCGCCAAGTTCGGTCGAATGTGAAAGTTTTGCTGACAGTTTTCTTCGATTGCAGGGGCGCGGTGCATCATGAGTTCTTGCCACAGGGAAGAACGGTCAATAAGGAATATTACCTGCAAGTGATGCGCAATTTGCGCGAAGCAATCCGTCAGAAACGCCCGGATTTGTGGAAGAACAAAAATTGGCTTTTGCACCACGATAACGCGCCTGCTCACACATCGTTGCTTGTGCGCGACTTTTTGGCCAAAAACAACACACTAATGATGCCGCAGCCACCGTATTCCCCAGATCTGGCCCCCTGTGACTTTTTCTTGTTCCCTAAACTGAAGAGGCCCATGAAAGGACGACGTTACGCTACGCTTGACGAGATAAAGACGGCATCGAAAGAGGAGCTGAACAAGATAAAAAAAAAATGATTTTTTGAAGTGCTTCGAAGATTGAAAAAACCGTTGGCACAAGTGTATAATATCACATGGGGATTACTTTGAAGGGGACAAAATAGATATTCATGAATAAATTTTGAAAAAACACAAAATTCGCGATACTTTTTGAACACACCTCGTACAGCCAAATCCGTCTTTTTGTTCGCCTTCCGCCTTGCTTTCGAAAGTCTCTTCATCTCTTTTACTTTTACAAGTTGTACGCTTACCATCTAAGTTTGTCTGAAGTTACCAACATCAAAACTACATCGCCACAAAAAATATCATATTGGAATTTCGCATATCGTAATAGTGTTAATGGGATCAAGCCCCTCCAGTGAGTTTTCAAATAGAAATTGCAGGAAACGAAAATAACTTAAAGATTACTTGACTTCATTTTGTAAAAGAAATAATTAAATTAATAAGATAACAATCAATCACCAAAACCCATTTTCCAGCCGATCGTTATTATCGCAGCTACAAGAAAATGGCAACCGAGCCTGGCGGATTAAAACTGTGCTGTCAAAAGAAGTCTCCGTGCAAAAATCTCAACTCGATAGCTACAAAATTGAGGGGCTAGTTCGGGTAGATTCGCCATGCTGATAAAGAATATATATACTTTATGTGGTCAGAGATGATTCCTTCTATGCATTGCAAACTTCTGGGCAAAATTATAGCACCCTCATCAGGTGAATGAAAATTTTGAAGTCATGTTTTCGTCGTAGTCCGAAAGACCTGACAATTTTAAATGATCTTTGATTGTCGAAATAAAAGTTTCAGAACTAAACACTTAAAGTCGTGGCAGCACATATGCATATGGTCTTATGTACAACATACATACTACATGTATGCTCAAGTGCCCCCGAGAACACACAAATTGTTCATACGTATAAGTGAATCAAATAACCAAAAAAGGCTCCAATAACATTTTGGGTCACAGTGCTGGAGCTAATAAGAATTGCTGTCTCAGCGTAAGTGATGACGGGCTATGTTATGTGGGTGTGCATTTAAGGCAGGGGTCGACGCGTCGCTATTTATTGTGCATAGAAAAGTGCGTAGCGGCACCGACGCACAGTGTGGCGAAAAAGCCAAAATCGCTCCATAATTCAGCGAAATTTTGATGCCATCTTTTAAGAGTATAAGTATTTATAATATTTATTTTTTAGAATTAAAAAATACCTGTTTTGGCAAAATAAAATTTTTTTTCCGAAACATAGGAAGTTAAAAACTAGCCAAAACGATTCTTTTTGAAAATTCTTCACCAAAATTATTTTTTTTTCACAATCGGAAAAGTATATCCTATAGTTTCCGTAGGAATAATCGGGCCAAATTTTGGTAAAACTTTAGAGAATTTCTGAAAATCGGGGGTGGTTTTTTCAAAATTTGTCTAGTGTGGTGGGGGCGCTCCCTGCCTGCGTAGATCGGGCGGATGGTCTTATATGCAATCACCATCAGGCGTGTGAGGAATAATTGTGGGGAGTTAAAAAATCATCTTCTCGAGCTCCTCTGACGGTTTTTCTCCTACACGGAAACGTCCCCGCCGTGCACTGCCGCTGACGTTGACTAAAGGCGGCTTCCACTTCTTTCTTAAAACTTCGTTTTAGCTTCGTACCAGAAACATTTTTTCAATTTAAAAATAAGGCAAAAAACAATTTTTATACAAAAAATTTCAAATTTATGAAAACGTGTTGTTATAGCAAATTTTCGATTTAATAAAAAGCCATTTTTATTTTTTTCAACAATTTTCTTTATTCCATCCTCTTCGCTACTTTTAATTATTAGATTAGAGAATTTCTCTTGAACTTCAGGTACATTTTGCAATAAATCTAATGCAGATTTTGGCATTTGATTAATTTTTTCCCCCGACTCCTGAGGTTATGAACATTCCGAGGTTATGAACATTCTATTTAGAACATCGAGGTTGCACTTTCCCGACTGCACTTTTCTCGAAAAATGTTCTCGGTAAAACTTCAAATCTTTGTTTTGTGCTTTCTGGGCCGCCTCAGTTTATTGACCAATTGGGAGCAATGCAACTTAACTTACGAAATGCCAAGCAGTCTCCAAAGCTTAATTTTTCAATTTGTCTACATTATTATCATGGTTACATGAAACATTTATTAATAAAGTGTGCATTATTTCAAGCAAATCGATGTCTACCTTTGTGTGTTATGAAAAAATCGTCTTGCAGTGTTACCATCATTACTACTTCCAAATCCAGGTTTCGGGGAATCAATAAGTAAGCGTAATTTTTCCTTGAATTCGGTTTGAATTCGATTTTTGGTTTTGGCAAAATTTTCTTTGACCTCCACCGATCTAGCTTGCCACCTTCTTATAGGCGATTTGTAGGACAAATGCAGAAGGCATTCAAAAAACCGAATCCATCCATTTTCTGTTTTCACTTCTCTTAATAACATTTCGTAATTGTTATTTAATGGTTCGCTTGTTGTTCCGCAAATGTAACACTTAAATGTTGATGTTGTATCCGTCAATGCACTACAAGCTTTTCCGTCAATCATTGAAAGAATTGAGAGATGGCTAACTTCAACTTCAGCTCCTTCAATTTGCATCACAGTGTTAATAAGTCGGTGAATTTCTTTCTCAACTCTATCATTTTCTGCCATCATCTGACTAATGACTTGCAATCATGGCTTCAATCATGAATGCGCGCAAATGTTGCAGGGCTGGCGACATTTGAATTTTAGAAATGACTTCACTTACTAAAATGAATTTTCTTTTTAGGACAAAATTAAAACATTTTTTTAAAAATAATTTCAAACACCAATCTTGCCCGATTAATTACTTTATGTATAATAACAACCAAACAAATGTTTTTTGGACATTTTTAAATAAAATAAAAAGAATTGTTTGTTTAATGATTTTAGGAAAACTTTATTTATGCTAATAAACTAAGAAAAGTCAAAACTTATACTTTCAATTGTTACATATCCGTATAAATGTTTCATATTCATGTAAAACAGTTGCAAACAGACATTAAAACGCCCTCTTCTGTGAATTCCTTAAAATCGAGCTTAAAGGCGAACTTTAAATGCGTGTTATGGGAGAACCAAACATCCTAGACTATTTTTCTTTTGCATTACTATGCAATATTTGATCATCTTTAAAGTTGCATTTAAATTTTCTTCAAAATCTAAAAAAAAATCAATTTTGGCGCGACATTTGCTCTAGTCGTACCAACGTGCGACGAGTCGCGACGTCAACACACGATCCGCAGCGAGTTTGGACCTGCAGAGTAAAACAAAGTAAAACATGTAAGGGAGCTGTAGTCGAATGCCCCGACTACAAAATACCCTGTTCCTTTGACTTCTTGTGTTTTCTTACACATATACACACACTCACACATACACACACACTTTAACATACGCACACACGCACGCGCAAACGCGGTAACTGACAATGCAAGGCCCCCCCCCCCTCTCTCCCACAAGCAAAATTGATTCGTATATAACTTCGGTGTTTTTTGTCCGATCTTATTGATCTTTTTAGAATATATAGATATTGGGCCTTACTTGATATATGTAAAGTTTGGAAGGTATATCTGAAAACTTGTGGCTCTGACAGTTTTTTGCGCTTAAAGGGGGGAGGGGGAGGAGTTTTCCAAATCCGAAACAAACTCGTTTTGAATCGGGTATACACCTACCTACATGCAAATTTGTGGCTCTATCTCTTATAGTCTCTGAGATCGACGCGTTCATACGGACAGACGGACAGACAGACGGACATGGCTAAATCGACTCGGCTGTTGATGCTGATCAAGAATATATATACTTTATAGGGTCGCAAGTGCTTCCTTCTACCTGTTACATACTTTTGCACAACTTTATGATCCCCCTTTTCCCATTTTCAATGCTGCAAAAATGTGATTGTGTTTTTTTGACGACCCCTGATTTAAGGGTTCCCTGAACCAACTAGAAAAAGTAAACAAAAATTGGTCTTCTTTGGCCTGATAGAAACATCACAACCGTTGTACGGCCTTGGCCGCTGCGATCAATGTCCGCCACTCGTGTCTTTCTTCCGCGAGCAACCAGCAGTTGGTTACACCGAGCTTTGAGATATCTTTCTCCTCCTGGTCGCCCCATCTTAGCTTCGGTCGCATTCCGATTGTACACCCGAGAGCTTTATCATCCATATGCGAAACATGTCCTATCCAGCGCAGATCAGAGTCCCCATAGAGCTCGTGCAGTTCGTGATTCATTCGAATGTGAAATTCGTCGCCAACTTTTATAGGCCCATGCTTTTGTGCCTTATTGCAGGACTGGGATGATAAGCGACTTAAATGGCGCAATTTTAGTTTTTCGAGAGAGGGCTCTGCTCTTGAACTCCCTGCTGAGTCCGCAGTAACATCGGTTTGCAAGTGTAATTCTTCTTCGGATTTCCAGACTGCACATTGGAACAGATCTCTTATTTTTTGGTATAAACTCTAATTATTAAGATATATGCCCCAAATTTGGTGTGTGCGCATATTTTGGGCCCTTAAGACATCTCACTAAGATTCGCTCGTTTTAGTCCATTATTTTATATAGCTGCCATATAACCGATCTGACCGATTAGCAGCAATTTTGTGGTTTTTAAAGCAATTGAACTAAAATTTGAATTGTACGCATATTTGGGGCGCCCAAGGCGACTTACCAATTTTCACTCGATTTGCGACACTATTTTATATAGCTGTCATACGATGGATCCGTCAGACTAGCACCAACTTTGTTAATTTTTAAGCGATTGATCTAAAATTTGGTTTGTAAACGTATTTTTACCTCCCTAGACGAATTACTTAATTTGGTTGAGTTGTAAACACTATTTCACATAGCTGTCATGCAGGCCTGTCGAAAGGGGATTCCGGTCCCGAATTTATTTAAGTTGTCGCCAAAAATCCGGGCTCCGGGCCCCTCTTAGAAGTCCGGGCCCGGGGGAAACATCCCGGTACCACCAACCTCTCGACGGGCCTGCTGTCATGTAAAACACTGTTCCGACTTGCAGCCAATTTGATGTTTTTTGTCGATTTGCGATTTTTGCGATTTTTACAGATATGGGCAAATTTGACCAAAAAGTGTTAACAACAAGTTTAAAATCACAGTTTAGAGCAAACATTAGCATAATTACTTTTTGGTGCAAATTGGCAGAAATTAGTTTTATACTTCACAATGCAAGAACACTTCGGCTAGATTTTTTCTAAAATAAGACATAACGAAGACAGTCCCCAACGACGATATTGAACGCATAATTCGAAATTACTCAATAACCGAACCGGTTCGAAACCGGAGATCCGACTTTTATTTTACTGCGAACTGAATCTTGAACCGAACTGTTTAGTAATAAATTCCGAACCTAAAATTTCGGTTCGGTACAACAAAAATTAAAGACATGAACAAATTTGACCACTGTCAACTGCCTAGCGACTGCTTCTGTTAGCTGGCCGGTTTTGGGCAACTTAGTCTTACAATCGATAGGAAAGTTCAATGAAACATCTAGAAAAACGTTCAGAAATTGGTTAAAAAATCCCCACCCATAATAGCCTCTGTTAGATCCTCGACTCCAAATATTATTAAAAAAAAATCACAAAATAGGAGCTTAAGATAACATTTGTAATAGTTTCTATATGTAGACTACGAAATGGAATTTTACGGAACAGTAAGTTACATTTTGGATATTCCCGCGGTTTTTGTTTGAACCACAATCTCTGTCCGAAAACCTTGAAGCTCAAATTTCCGAACCTTAACCATTGGTAAATTTTGGTTCGAACCCGCGAACGGGATCTCCGAGAAAAAATTTATATTTATTTTCCATTTTGTCAACTAAGATTTGGAAACCTGGTGTTCCAATTTTGATAAATCAAACAGCTGACCAAACATCGGACTTTGTAAGCGCGGCAAAAATGCAGCGTTGCCACAACATTTTTTTTTTTATTGATTCGATGTACAAAATCTATGCCCCTTCAAAATTTTTAGTTAAATTGAAAACAGATTTTACAAAAATTTACGGCTTTAAGCCAAAAAAAAGGTAATCTGTCCCAAGGTGGACTGATGTTGTTGTCGCTGTCCCAATGTAGACTGATGTTGTTGTCGCTGGATATCATCTTTTCTTGATAGACAAAGTCCTTAACAACCTTGAAATTGTATTCTCCGATTGAAACAGATTTTCCAAGATGCGAAGGCTCACTGTGCGATGATATTAGGCACTTCGCCTTAAGATTCGACTGCTTCTCTATCTTTGAGAACGCCTCTCAATATAATCGGCATATGCAAGTAGCATGTTACTTTTGGTAAAGATGGTGCCCGTTCTGTTAGCAAATAATAAATACGAAATTAGTATCATTGTGATTTTTTTTTAAAAACATGACCCAACTCAAAGTGTTTGCCCTATTTCGGTTCCCAGGAATCGTACTGCATCATTATTTCGTTGAGCTATTTTATTTTCAGGTCTTGAACTATATTGGTTAAAGTTAAAGTAAGAAAGTCGGTCAAGCCCGACTATAACATACTCTGGTACCTGTGAAGTGCTGCCCATCACCGTTGCGACCGGTGCTGCCCATAATTCGATCTTTTCGATTCTTTGGCGGATCGATAAATAGTCCTGATTACTAAATATTTCCAGAAGGTACGAGTATTCTATCTAGAAAACTATGGGAGAATAAGGGGGCTTGGCGAAAATTGAAAATAAAGTAGATCTTCCTCTATCGCTTACCATCACTGAGATCTGTTTGCTATATCGACTCATCTGTTGGCTAGAGAAGCTTCCTTCTGGCCGTTACATACTTTTGCAGTATAAAAATCAATTGATCATCAGGACTTTGTAGTGCAATCCCTTAACTTTGTTACTTGAGCGTCACATACTACGTTTATACTATTCTCCTTTCGCAAAAACATTTCATGAAATGGGCTCGAAAGTGTTTGCATAAACACCACATCATGAATTCGATTTGCCGAGGCACAGCTAACTTAACGTTGCGTTGGTGTTGCCAGATCTTTTGTTTTCTCATATGTGTGCTGGTCATTTTGTGAATTTGCAAAAGCTGCATAAAGAGGAAAAAATTTGATTTTGCAAGTTGAAGAAATCGTGAATTTCATAGCACAAACGTAGTAATAAAGTAGGTGTACATATTTCTGTTCAGCATCACGAGCTGAGTTGATTTAGCCGTGTCCGTCTGTTTCCATGCTATCTTTTCAGTCAGTTTTAAAGCTATCTTCACGAAACTTTATACGAATTCTTTTAGTACAAATACGCTGCATTTGTCGGAACCGGATCGGACGATGATATCATATAAGGCACTGTTTCAAAATCCGTTTCGGTTTTCGTGTAAACGTTGATTTTTCTAATTTAAAGTTCACAATTTTATATGAAAAGTAAGAGGAATATCTGTGGTTTCTAAATCAGATTATATCTTTTTGACGAATTGAATCCCACGTGGCATTAAGCAATCGGTTTCAACTGCTTGAACAATTCCGACATTTTTTAAACCTTATCTAGTAACCGTAGATATGCTTGTCACAAAATATATATATATTTGGTAATTAATATTCAAAGAGCAACCGTTTACACGAAAAGCGGAATTCGGAACCAGGCCGATAGCTGCCACAGCTACTAAAAAACTAGTTTTAGCGAGAAAAGCTTTTTGTTTTCAATGGAGTCGTCATCAGACTACTTATTTGTAAGAATTCTATAATTTTTCTTGATTTCACAAAGTTTGGTCGAAATCGGAAGGCTATTTGGTCTTGGTAAGAAAAACATTTTTGTTTTCAATCGAAGCGTCCTCAAAATTCTTACGAAATTCAAAATCATAAACTTCGGCTGAGCCGAAATTAGCTTTCCTCTATTTTTGATTGATAAAAGAATTATACATAACCACGTTTTTTCAGATGTGGGCCATAGACCCTCGGGCAGTTTTTATATATCAGCAAATGAAAGCCCAACAGCCGAATACTTTAAGGAAAATGTATTGGTACAATACTAGGACACCAATATTGATTGGAAATCTTCGTATGCAGAATACTATGAGGAATGTGCATATGCTTCCAAGATATATACATGGCACTACCGATATTCGTCCGGCTATGGGGAAAACTCAAAGGTAAATATTTACATTTCGGATTTCTTTTAATATTATCGAAACTCTCTGCTGTGGCGTAGTAAAACGAAAGGGCGAAATATCTAGTGCGGAAATAATATGCATACAAGCCTAAATTAGGTTGAAATCAGCTCTTGTAAGGGTATTAAAACCAGGGATGCGAACTTCCTTAGAGGTCTCAGGTTCGAACCCGCGAAACTTTTTGGATTCGTGTTTACGGAGTGGGTTCAGAAGGTCGCTGAACCAAGTTCAGGTTTGAACCAAGGTTCACTCATAAGAAAATTTATCTTTTTATTCATAGAATTATAGTGTCTGGATGGTTTTAATATAATATTTGAGTTTAGTTTAAGTCAGTCATCAATAAATATGTCTTCCAGTAATTATACTCTTTACCAGAGGTACACAGAAAATAATAAGTTTGTGCAAAAGTATGTAACGAAAGAAGGAAGCATCTCCGACCCTATGAAGTATACATATTCTTGAACAGCATCAACAGCCGAGTCGATCTAGCCGTGTCCGTCTGTTTGTCTGTCTGTCTGTCAGATCTCAGAGATGGTAAGAGATAGAGTTTTGACATGTATGGGATATATGCTTCTTGTACTTGCAGATCAGTGATCAAGTTTATTTTCAATTTTAGCCACGCCCCTTCCCGCCTCCGAAATTGGAAAAATCGTCATATCTCCCACAGTTTTATAGATAAAAGGTTCGTTCGTTTTGAACATATTTAGTAAACAGGCTTATTTATCGATCCGCCAAAGGAATCGTGAAGATCGTTTGAACGGTAGTTGAGTTATAAAGAAAAAAACAGATATGGGCAGCAGCGGTCGCAACGTTGATGAGCAGCACTTCACACTTCACTTCTTTAAAAGTGTATTATAATTTTGGCCAGAAGTTTGGAACGCATAGAAGGAGTATATATAAGTATATATATTCTTGATCAGCATGACGAGACGAGTCGATTGAGCTTTGTCGGTCCGTCTGTCAGTCCGTCCGTCTGCCTGTTTCAACGCAAACTAGTCCCTCAGTTTTTAAGCTATCGAGCTCAAATTTTGCGCAGAGTCATCTCTTAGCTGCGCACTGCTCATATGTCGGAACCGCGAAAATCGGATGGTCACTTCTTGTAGCTGCCACTTAAATTTTTTTTTTTTTTAGTTTATTTTTTTAATTTTCCATTGACACAAGACATGAAGCTTTTAATTAAATAATTTGTCACAAAATTAAGTCAGTGATCACAAAAGTTTCAAGTGTATGTAAGCTTCGGCACAGTCGAAGTAAGCTTTGCTTTATCGTTTTTGATTGTATTGTTCTATAAAATAAAATTCTATGGGCCGTTTTCTCATTTTCCTGGTTTTGCAAATCTAGGTGGATTTGGTGAATTTGCACTGCTCATTTTGAGCATGAGCTATGAAAATGCATAAAATCCACCTAGACTTGCCAAAAACAGGAGCACGAGAAAACGGCCCTAAGTTGAGGACTGAAGCAGTTTCGATATTTAGTTCTGAACTCTAAGAACTAACATGCGTTTTTGGAAAATTGAGATCGGGAAATTCGGAGAATGAAGTCGAATTTTATATAAACAATCAATTTAAAAAATTTACTTTTAGCAAATACATTATAATTATGTAGCCTCTTATTCATTTGAATGATCATCGATAACGTTATCTAGCAGGGCTGCACACCGGGCTTGAATCCAACGAACTGGTTGGAAACGGTATTTTCACTATTTTTTACATTAAAGCGATCCTTAAACCGAAACACAACTGAAAATCTATTCCTAACCAATAAGTTTAATTTGGTTAAAAAAAATTATCGACTTCAAGCAAGGGATGTCGAAAATAATATCGAAATATCGAAAATCAATATTTTTGTCCAAAAATACGATATATCGAATATTTTTTGACGATTTTTTCAGCGATATTTTGCGTGCAGCGTTTGGTCACACTGCAGCAATCAACTTTTCTTGTTGTTTTTTGAAGTAAAAAAAATGCTCAAAACATATTTTATAAGAGTGGATGCAAAAATCACAGTGCAATTTGCACTGTAATAAAACTATTAAGACCAGTGGCAATTGGACAATCATAGAGGCGCATTTAAAAGCAAAGCATAGAGATGCTTGGCTGAATTGCAAACCTAAAACGGTAAATGTAGGTATAAATGACTTACGCAAATTTACATTCATTTGTGTGTGAGTTGGCGGCTTTTTATGCATGCCTGTATATTGTGCACAGGGCTGCAAGACCAAAAATTTGTTTGGTTAAGTTTCGCAAATTTGAGGTTTGAGGTTTTTGGGCGGAGATTTTGGCTCGAACCTTGCTTCGGTATTAACGAATTACGGTATTAACGGTGCGGCATTAACGAATTCTCTAACTCTTCGTAGTGAGCACTCGCCACCAGACCAACCACCAGCCAAGTATTTGCCTAACGACTTTTGTATGGGAATGTCCGGAAAACGTACCGACCGGTACGACCTTGCATTACCAGTCGTTAGTGTGGTGATGGGTGCACACCATAGTTCCCGTACTAGACTAGCGCTGCGATGCCTTACCTGTCGTTAACGACGCGACTGTCGCTGTGGAGTGCCTTGACACCAGCTGAACTACAGGGTATTTCGTAATGCACATATAATGTACTGATTTTGTCCGTATGTTTTTATGACTATACAAAGAACCAAAGCCGGGAAGTCGGACTTGTTCAATCTCTGGAAGCGCTAATAAAAAGCAAAAAAAATTATATTTCAAATCTTAAAATTTATTAGACGGAAATTCAACACAAGCAGAATCATTGGATTTTTATTTTCTGTCGCTAAGCCTAAAGCGGACAATCGCATTGCTAGTGCTTTCTGACTTCGCGATGCAATGGCAATGGATTGGCATATCTTATTACCCCAGGAAGCTCAGTGCCACCGGAGCGCTTGGCTTCGGCTATAAAAAGTTTGGTTTTTGTCTACGGAATACCGATGAGCATAAAACTCAACGCGTCTTTTTAAAATCTTGTTCTAACGATTATTGGTAAAAATAGAATTTCTTACGTTTCGTAGAAATAGGATTATAAGTTTTTTTTTGTTTATGTTTATGGTATATTTCAGCTCTAAAGCTTGATACTGAAAAAGCATTTAAAAACTAATCACTTAAGAACAAAAAATGCCAAACAATGTCAGAAGTCGGTCCATCCCGGATTTTTTCATTCCATGACGAACAGGATTGACTTGATCTCGGATTTTTCTATCCCGGAATTCTCGTCTTGACCCCGAATGAATGCTACATGAGATTGATTTAAGGTTGTTATCCGAACTCGACTTGATCCCTTAGTGGGATCCAATCAAGAATGCACGATATTGACTTAAGCTCGAAATTCGTACTTGATTTTATCTAAAAATCGGCTTAGTGCAAAGTTTGGCCGAGATTAAATTGACCACGATATTCGAACTGCCCTTAATTCCAAAAAAATTTTTCTTCTTAACTGACTGAGATTGAAGTTATCTCTTTATTATACCCTGTACCCTTCAAAAATGGGTAAAATGGGATCATGAAGTCATTATCAGCTACAGCTTTCGTGCGCGCTTGTTTTTGTATATATGTGTGATTGTGTGTGCGTGTTCATTTGTCTACAAAATTAGTGAAAACCATAGCTCGTAAAAAACTGTTAACCATTTTTTTAATGCGACCCGCCTCAGTGAAAAACAGAAACAAACGCAGCACAAACTGTCGCTCACTGAGCGAAACACTTTTTCTCGCACGTCATGTGTCGGTCGGTCATCCGACAACATCCGACAGCAACTGTTTTGAGCAAGCGCTCACTAAACAACTGTTTTCAAATGAGCAGAACACAATAAGTGTCAGCGAAAGTGTTTTTTGATTTGTTTTTGTTTTGTGCCTTTGGTAGGGTGTGCCGAATTCGACCCATTTATTAAAAAAATCGTGGAAAGAAAATGCGTAAGGATTTTCTCAATCTGTTTTTTGTATCTGGTGGGGCATATCATTGAGAAAAATACAAAATTAAAAAATAATTAATTTATGGGACGGTTAAGAAGTTCCCGAACTCCACAATGGCCAGAAGTGGGAGGTTCAAGGTCAGAAGATTTAGACTATACCGTGGTTTTTGAGACAATAAATGTAAGATTCGTAATTCAAATTTAAATCAATTATGAACTTTTTTATTGTCTTCACGACCCATTTAACGAACGATTGAAATTAATCCAAGCGCATACGCAAAAAACACTTCGGAAGTATGCTCTCGGAAAAAGTGTCAATGACAAGAGAGAAACAGGAACGAAAATAAGGGTCTTTGCTCTAAGAGCAACAGAAATGAGCAAAAACAGAACTGAAACTGTCTTTCGCTTGCTTTGTTTCGTTGTGTCCGTAACCTAACTGTTTTTTGATGACAAACTAAAAGTGTTAAGAGTTTTTTGCGAGCTCTGGTGAAAACACATGATTTAAAGGGTACAAGGGTACTACAGTGCCCTTACTTGCTGAAACTTTATGTTATCCCAAAACGAGCTTCTCACAAGAGTACCATGCGACTTACTGAACGAAATTTTTGATTTTCAAACCAGCAAGTTTTTGCTGTTCTTAACTTCAATCTCGAGTCAGGATTATTTAATATTGACATTGGACTTCAATCTCGAGTCAAGATCAAATCAATCTTTTTGAGTTTGATTTTATCTCTCCATTTTTTTTTTCAGTGTATGATGATTTAATGAGCTAAATCAAATTTGAAATCAACGTATTAAACATCTAAATATATTTTTAAGTTCTTAAGAGAAGATGCTTTCTCTTGTCCCATCAACATAAAAACATGAAAAGCTTCCAGAAGTTTTTACCCTAAAATATTTATATCGAAATGATACTTTTTAAATACCGCCAAAAATATCGATATAAATATGTTTGAAATATCCAACATCCCTACCTCGAACTTTATATTACCTTGTCAATATTGTGCGACTTTCTTAAAACTTTCAGGAAACTATAATGTTATTTTATGAAAAATTCTAAAAAGACTGCCAGAACTAGTAATGTTTATAATTTTGACCCATAATAGATCGTTTTGGTCTCATATTTGGGAATTTTCTGAAAATCCCGGAGATTCCGTCTGAAGTCAACAAAATAGAAGAATCCTATATTGTCAACGGAATCTGTTGGTGAATCTGTATTAAGTGACAAAAATAAAATTCTTCAGGAACATGTTAATTAAATGGTAATGGATATATTTATTGTCTAGAGTCTAGACCGTATACCTATAAGACACCTCTTACTATATGTAGACAAATTGTTCGTAATTCAAACTAACATATAATTATTTTCTTTTCAGGACCCCCCTTTTGAATAACGTTATACCTTCACCAATAACTTCAATTGGTTATAATATGGCTGCTAAGACTGTCCATCTGCCTTTAACAACAACTACAACAACCACAACAGCAGCTCCAACAACAAACTATTTTCAAAACCTTAATAAGAAATATAACTACTCGGAATATTTAAATGACAATTGGACCGTTTGTCCAGAACGTGTTTTATATGCCGACCAGGCTCGAGCAGACTGTTCCAAAAGTTCTAGTTCTGTAAATAGTTATTCAAGCAACGAATATGCAGGGAATAGTGCGGCAAATGCTCTGACAATAACGACAACTAGTCTTCCGTACTCAAATTATATAACTCATACATACTTTACACTTGATGATGTTATAGTACCTCGAACCAGGGAGAAAAAACTAGCCTACAATTTACCGAAGCAAAATATATTTTACGATGAGTATCCCTCGCAATTGAAGTATACTTCCACCACGTCGAGGCCATGGGAACCATTCACTGATGTTAGTCAAAGTGTCGACACGACTACTGCTGTGACAATGCAGCAAACTGAGCGAGCAACTGAACCTGCTGTACCACTAATAACGGTTTCTAACATGGAATCGAGAATTCGAGAAATAAAAATAAGCACCACTGTCCCAGCAGCTATAGCTGAATCCACTACTCTTGAGAACTCTCAAAATTCGACAACGGTTCAATCGCTATTACTACCTGAAACTCAGCAAGCCCTGGACTCAGTCAACGAAATCTGTAAAAACTGCTTTAAATACTTGAGCTCAACTGCTTTCACGTCCTCGAGCAGTAAAAATTTTAAATCCTTTAATGATATACGCTTAAAAATAAAAGGAACGAAGAAACTTGGTCAAAACCATTTACGATTTAATAGTAGCCTTGCGAATAAAGAAAATACCACCTCGCCTGTAATCCCAAGAACTATTCCCACTCGAACTCAGAAAAAGATGAGAGTCATTACATCAACGACGAAAATAACACCAATCCAAATATTCCCCAATGTTACGCAATCGAGTCCTTTAAAGTATAAGCGCAATAGAACTAGCAGGATTTACGTACGACGTCGAACGTTAGAAACAAATAGAACTTTATTGGAAGAACCATCTAAAAATGCTACAAAAAGTAACGACATAAGCAACAAGCACAAGCGACCATCCACTATGAAACCCAGGACACCCAAAAGATTTAAAGAAGATCTAATCTCAAGCAACACCACGAAATCGCATACTACAATTGGCACAGATGGAAGTATAGATGAGAGGTCTTCCTTGGGAACGGAATCGGCTATCATGACTATATCCAGCGGAAATATAAAGCAACTAAACAGGCCAGTTCTAAAATTGAGGCAATATCAGCACCAAGGCAGAAAGTTAAATACCTTGGACTATGACAATATTGTGCCTCCACTTCCGATTGAAGTATACTTCAAAAAAGTTAATCAAAAATAATTGTGGGACTTACCATCTGTAAATAAACCAGAAAAACCCAGTTGTGCGCCAAACTAGGGTTGAGTTTGCTCGATAAATCGTTATGTATCTTGTTAAATATTAATAAAATGTTATTTATTATATATTTACTGCAAAATGTCTTATATTATTTTTCTAAAATGCTTAGTGGTTTTACACAGGTTGAACTTATGACTTAGATATGGTATTTCTGAACCGAATTTTAGCTGATAAACCGAACCGCATACCAAAACGGCGTAACTTTAAAAATGCTGACCCGAACCGAAAACCCCAAATTTAAGACTCTCTTCTGGTCTAGAAAAAATTTTTTTAAATTTGTATTTCCCCCATTTTTATACCCTTGCAGAGGGTATTATAAAATTGTCCGGATGTTTGTAACGCATAGAAGGAAGCATCTCCGACCACATAAAGTATATATATTCTTGATCAGCACGACGAGCTGAGTTGATTTAGCCCTGTCCGTCTGTCCTGTTTCTATGCTATCTCCTCCGTCAGTTTTAAAGCTATCCTCACCAAACTTTGCACGAAGTCTTTCGGTACAAATACGCTGCACATTTGTCGGAACCGGCCGGATCGGATAACTATAGCATATAGCTGCCATAGGAACGATCGGTTGAAAAACTAGTCTTAAAGAGAAAAACTTTTTTGTTTTTAATGGAAATGCCTCCAAAGTACGTATTTCTTGATTTCACTAAGCTTGGTCGAAATCGGAAGACTATAGCATATAGCTGCCATAGGAACGATCGGTCGAAAAACTAGTTCTAGTGAGAAAAACTTTTTTGTTTTTAATGAAAACGTCCTTATCATTGGCTTACACTTAATTTATATACTTTTACACAATTCTACAAAGTTTGGTCGAAATCGGATGACTATAGCATATAGCTCCCATAGGAACGATCGGTCGAAAAACTAGTTCTAGTGAAGAAAACTTTTTTTGTTTTTATGAAAACGTCCTTTTTATTGGCATACACTTATTTTATATACTTTGGACACATTTCTACAAAGTTTTATCAAAATCTGATGACTATAGCATATAGCTGCAGTATGAATGATCGGTCGAAAACGAAGTTCTAGTGAGAAAAAATTTTTGTTTTAAATGGGATCGACTCCAAATTCAGTGTATTATGCTTTTCCATGATTTCACCAAGTGTAATCGAAATCAGACATCTTTATAGTATAGATCCCATAGAAAAGTAATGTCCAAAAAGTAGTCTTAGAAAAGCTTTTTTGTTTTCAATGGAAGCTGCAAGGGTATACAAAACTTCGGCCGAGCCGAAGTTAACTTTCCCCTATTTTTTTAGCTAAGACATTCAAAAACATTATCCCAAAAGGATTTTTTGTAAAAGTTGGCGATGAGTTCTGCACCCGTATGAACCACGAACTGTATGAGATCTATAGGGACACTGATCTAGTCAAGCGCATAAAACAAGATGAAGAAGACCCAGTAAAAAAAGTGTACTGGCGGAAGGCGAACGAATTAGGGAAAGGAGGAGTGTAGGACGACCGAAATTTAGTTGGGAACGGAGACCGTCAAACGGTTGTGATTGAAATATCGGTCTAAATAAGAAGAAGAAAAAGAAAAAATGACGTGTGTACTTCGTACGTATAATGTGTATTTCTTGGTTCTGGACAATCGTGATAAAAAGAATAGTTTTTAACGTGCGCAGAAAAGTTTTTTTCTGAATGTGTAAATAGGCTTTCATATTTTTAATTTTAAAATTTCTTGCTTTCACTGATTGCACTAAATGACAAGTACTATTACTAGACATCGGATTTTAGGTTTTTTTTTGTTTGTGGTCCAAAAAATTCGAAATTTTGGCGTTTGACTAATATAAATATTGGCAATTTTTTAAGATGATCATATCCAAAATATGCTTTTTTTATAGGTAAAAGCATATGCTAAAATAGGTCAAAAATAGGTCAAAATAGGTCAAAATAGGTCAAATTAGGTCAATTTAGGTCAAAATATGTCAATATATTTTTTCATGTATGAGATTTTTTGATTTGTGTGTAAGTTTATGGCACATATGTGTGGCTGGTAAAATTAATTATAATTTAATTTACAATATATAATTATAAGTTTTTCCATGGTATCGGATAAGGGCGGTGTCCACTCGGCGAAAAGAAAAAGTGCATATAAAACCATATGCTGCGTAGATTTTCCGTCGCGATTCCGTAAACAGTTTCCACTCGACACAAAAAAGATTACGCCACTACGTCCTGTTACCAATTACGTAGCGAGTAAAGTGTTGTTAACGCCTCATTTCGCGCGAAATTATGAGAGAACGAATCGAATCGCACGGAATTGTAAGTAAGAAGAACCACAAACATAGCAATGAGCGCACCAAAAAAAAGATTCTGCCAAAAAGCGACGATTGCAGCCATTTTCAAATGTGATCAGAGTGAAGGCTACACTCCGAAAAAATCAGACTGCCAAAGCACAGCAGTTGCCGAGAAGATGGCGTCTGCCATCGAGAGCTTGGTGAGTCACACAAACCGCATAGCAGGTCAGTCTATGCAGCAGGGACTGAAGCACATAGATATACAGTTAATAGCAGCAGCTTAGCGGACTCTGTTAAGAATCGGCGACACATCGTATATTTCGCGCGTAATATTCCGCGTCCAGTGGGCACCGTCCTATAATATTAAATTGTAAGCCGAAAACCTTCTCTCCACATCACACGATGTAAGTGTTGCAAATTTATTCTTTCTTACATTGTCTTGGACACATATTTATTTATATCAGGATAGGATGCACGCACAGTCTCCACAATCCTGTGGAGCGCGTGAGCCAAACAAGTAACATGAATCATGTTGGGAAGGCCACAAAAATGACCGACGATGCTTATACATTTAATTAGCAAAGTTATATTGCAGACGCCTACTTGGGAGCATATATTGACTCTCGGAATATGTAAAAGCATATGACATATTCCAAAATAGGTCGAAATATTCTTGAATATGCTTTTAGGTCGAAGATATGTAAATATGTCAAATATGCAAAGTCAATGAGGATTTAAAATAATCTACTTTTTGTGACCACCCATTAAAAATATGATTTTACCTAAAATCCGATGTCTAATTATTACATCCATTTATAGAAATTTTATCACCTTCTTCTCTTTAACTTGTAACTTGGGAAACGAAATATTTTCGAGGTTCTTAGAATTCTTGCAAAAGTTTTTCATTTCATTTGAGTGTGCCCGTACGATTTTGTCAGATAAATACCATAATACGTTATGCTTATTTTCTAGTGATGATACTGGTTTATGAAAAAACCAAAAAGAAAGTCGGTCAAGCCCGACTATACGAGGGCAGTCCCAGAAATGGCCGACCTAGCACAGTAGTGTTGGAAAATGTTCACAAAAAATATTAAAAAGGGGAAGTACCGACTTTTAAAAGCTTAAGTTTGAAGTTTGGTGCCTTTACCTTGCACAGTTTTTTTTGTCGATTTTAATAGAGAACGCTTGTTATTGATTTGCAAACATGGACAAAATTGGTCATCGTTATGTGAAACAATACTTACATATAAAAGGTCTTAGTCCAACCAATATTAAAAAGGAGCTGGATTCTACCTTACGTAATTCAACTCCCTCGTTTACAACAATAAAATATTGGGTGGCTGAGTTTAAGCGAGGTCGTTTGAGCTGCGAAGATGAACATCGTAATGAGCGTCCAAATGAGGTGACCACTTAAGAAATGGTGGCCAAAAAATTAAAAAGTTATGCGCAAGATGGCTGCCGCGTTTGCTGTTCCATCATGACAATGCGCCGGTTCACACTTCTGCCGTTGCAATGGCTAAAATTAATGAATTAAAATTTGAATTGCTATCTCACGCCCCTTATTCGCCACACTTAGCTCCCTCTGATTATTTCTTATTTCCAAACTTGAAAAAATGGCTTGGAGGAAAAAGATTTGGCAACAATGAAGAGGTGGAGTCCAAGGTTAATGTCTATTTTGAAGAGCTTCACAGTTCTTATTATAAAAAAGGTTTCGAAGCTATTGAACATCGCTGGGAAAAGTGTATCGACCTAAAAGGATCCTATGTTGAAAAAAAAATAGGAGAAAGTTAACTTCGGCTCGGCCGAAGTTTTGTATACCCTTGCAGCTTCCATTGAAAACAAAAAAGTTTTTTTAACTAAGACTACTTTTTGGACCTTAATTTTTCTATGGGATCTATAATATATAGATGTCCGATTTCGACCAAACTTGGTGAAATCATGGATAGCGTAATACACTGTTCATCACGAAATTTGGAGGCGATCACATTAAAAACAAAAAAGTTTTTCTCACTAGAACTTCTTTTTCGTCCGATCATTCAGACTGCAGCTATATACTATAGTCATCCGATATTGATAAAACTTTGTAGAAATGTGTTGAAGTATATAAAATTAGAATATGCCAATAAAAAGGTTTCCCCACTCAAACTAGTTTTTCGACCGATCGTTCCTATGGGAGCTATACGCTATAGTCATCCGATTTCGACCAAACTTTGTAGAATTGTGTAGAAGTATATAAAATAAGTGTATGACAAGGACAAGGACGTTTTCATTACAAACAAAAAAGTTTTTCTCACTAGAACTAGTTTTTCGACCGATCTTTTCTATGGCAGCTATATGCTATAGTCATCCGAATTCGACCAAACTTAGTGAAATCATGGGAAAGGATAGTAAACTAAGAAATACGTACTTTGGAGGAGTTTCCATTAAAAACAAAAAAGTTTTTCTCACTAGAACTAGTTTTTCGACCGATCGTTCCTATGACAGCTATATGCTATAGTCATCCGATCCAGCCGGTTCCGACAAATGTGCAGCGTATTTGTACCAAAAGACTTCGTGCAAAGTTTGGTGTTGGTGAGGATAGCTTTAAAGCTGACGGAGGAGATAGCATAGAAACAGATAGACGGACAGATGGACGGACGGACAGATGGAATGACGGACAGACGGACAAGGCTAAATGAACTCAGCTCATCATGCTGATCAAGAATATATATACTTTGTGTGGTCGGAGATGCTTCCTTCAATGCGTTACAAACATCCGCACAATTTTATAATACCAAAAACAAAATATAATACCTCTGCGAGGGTATAAAAATGATAAATTTTTGTGTTTTAGTAGTTAGGTCGGCTATTTCTGGGACGGCCCTCGTAACATACTCTGTACCGTTGCGACCGGTGCTGCCCATAATTGTTTGTTTTCCTTATACCTCGAAAACCGCTCATCCGATCTTTACCATTCATTTGGCGGATCGATAAATAGTCCTGATTACAAAATATGTCCAGAATGAACGAACCTTCTATCTATAAAACTGTGGGAGATATGACGTTTTTTTCAAATTGCGGGGGCGGGAGGGGGCGTGGCAAAAATTGAAAATAAATTTGATCTGCCTGCAAGTACACTGACGAGCAAAACTGTAACAAGAGTTCAATAGTCTCACTTCAACGGTCTGTATTTTCTCTTCTACGTTATACATTCTTAAAATGTTAGTCTTGTTTTGTTAGTGCAATATTTTGCTCTCTTATCTGAAAATTTGAAATCATTTGATAAGCTGGAAGAAATATACAAAAAAAAATTTAATAAAAGTCAAGTGTTACAGTTTTCCACTGTGGTTATTTTTAAAGAAATATTTGTATTAACAAATTTTTCATAATGGGTCCACAGACCTTTGAATTTCTTTAGTTCCTCTATACGATTTGGCATACATTTCGCAAGTTGCGATTTGACATGGCTCCATAGATTTTCAATTGGGATTATGTCTGGAGATAGCGGTGGCATCCAATTTTTCACCAAGTGTGACGTGTGCTTCGGGTCATTTGTCTTGCTGAAAATGCATTTTTTAGCAGCAAGACCCATATTTTCTATGACTTCTCCTAGATTCTGTTGCAGAATGCTCAGATTACTAAGGAAATTAATAAAATATACTCTATATTTTGTTAATAAATTTATGGCTAATGGGCAGAGTAAAGATGTTCAACATCAACACGGTGGCTTTGCCAACTGACGATCCAGCATGGGTTTTAGGCAATATATGCGATAAAAAATGTCAAATCATACGGGAATTATAAATCGTCACTTAAAATTGGTTCATAGGAAAGATGTTTAAGAAATGGACGCTTCTGGAGTGAAGCTGGCCCCAAAGAAGACAAATATCCCGGCGACGTTTAAAATGAGCAAAATCGATTTTTTAAGTCTATAGCAAGTTTGGTTTCCTCATTATCATTCCCTTTTCGTATCTTCGACATCGAAAGCATCCAAGGACGGATGGATATAATCGCAAATTTAATTCGAGATATATTGCAATTCAAATTGATATGATGGCAGATTTAACAGCTGAACAAATAAAGGATCGAGTGGTATGCTTAAAAAGGGACATTGCAACACGGAATGATCGCATTATTATGGGACTCAATATTCAAATCTTGGATGATGAAATTTTCGTGCATACCATAGGCTTATGAACGCCACACAGCCCAATATCTAAAGGAAGAGGTGCTTAAGTGCTTATGAAAATTTCGTCTTGGTCTTAAGCAGATACATATGTTCGATGACAACCGATAACTCTTACTCTTACAAGAGTCTGAAGATGCTGGAATTAACAGGAAAATGACTGCAATAATTTTGAAGAAATTATATTTTATTTACAAGGATTAACACATATAATGAACATAACACTTCGTTTGCAGAGGATAAAACTGTTGTTGTTATATGCATGAAACTCAATCCTTTCTCTGCCCATTTTACTTTTATTTGTCTAAGTACAGTTTGATTTAAAATCTTTGAATCACTCATGATGAAAATGTTAAAGATATCAATCTCTTGTGATATACAAAGAATCAATAAAGTATTGGCACAGCTTCATTTTCAAAGTTTGTTGCTAAATATATTTGTTTATACTTAAATTTATGAAAATATAAAGATGCAACATATTTTATTCAACATTTGACTTCATTTTACAAAAAACATTAAATTTATATCATTTATGGTTTGGCTGCAAATAGATAAAAACCAAAAATAAACACGAATTTTTACATTAAACAAGTAAGGGAGCTGCAGTCGAGTGCCCCGACTACAAAATACCCTGTTCCCTTGATTTCGTGTGTTTTTTCTTTACATACACACACACTCACACATACACACACTTCAACATACACACAAACGCATGGCATGCGGCCGCGCGCGATAACTGAAAATGCAAGACCCCCTCTCTCCCACAAGCAAAGTTCATTCGTATATAACTTCGGTGTTTACGGTCCGATCTTAGTGATCTTTTCAGAATAGATTTTTTTATTTTTTTTTTTTTTTTTTTATTCAAATAGATAGATCTATATTCATTTAGCTATGTTTAACCATATTTGATATGTCATATTCAAATGAAATATTTAAATACTGGTTTAAGTAAAAATAAATGGATTTAAAGAGTAAAAAGAACTTTATAAATTTAAATTAGGGAGATGTTTCAACATAACAACTCTGTTTGCTGTACGTTATAAAACACACACATTGCAGCTTGAGTTCGAAATTTTGAAACGTTGAACCAAATCGTTAGGAATTGGGAACTAGGTACGCGAAATAGTAAAACGCTCGTTTTCGTTTCGTTTTTACTTTTTGAAAACGTTCGGAAATCGGAACAGGCCTGAATGACTCAAAACATTCGTCGTATTTGGTTCAGGAATGGCTAATCTATCATTGTAAGCAATTAAAAACGCCTCCGCAATCACCAGACATGAATCCCTTACAACACATTTGGCACCTGTTGGAACAAAATGTTCGGAAACCACATATAACATCCAAGGATTCTCTGAAACAAGCTCTATTGACAGAATGGGCAAATCCTCAGACGAGACTGCCTACTTGGTAGCAAGTATGCGTAGACGCTTGGAAGGCGTAATAAAGGCCTAAGGAGGCTTTACCAGACAATAAAAGTTCCAAAATCCGGCATAAAACATTGAATATGATATTTGTGCCAATACTTTTTTGATGTAAAAAGCGTGTTTATTTTTGGTTTTTATCTATTTGATATAATTTTAATTTTTTTGTAAAACGAAGTCAAATGTTGAATAAAATATGTTGCATTTTTATAGTTTTATTAATTTAAGTAAAAACAAATATATTTAGCAACAAACTTTGAAAATGAAGCTGTGCCAATACTTTATTGATTTACTGTATATCAAGCGAAGCTTTTGTGATGTATATTTTTTAAAACACAGTCCACAATTTTTTTATCACTCACGATATTTATTTGTTAATATCGTTATTGAATATTTCTTAACTAGTAAATGAAGGCCACCTTTATGTTAAGTGATATCTAACGAACACTGCATGACGGCCCGGCAAAATTTTCGTTAGCCCGGCGGTCCGGCGACCACTGTCAGTCCCGGCATTGCCGGGCGACGCCCGAGCAGGTGGTAACCCTCTGGACGTGGTTATGGAAAAGCTACACTAAACGTTTGAAGGGGGAGATCAAATAAACTACTGCAATTACTGGTTCCGTAGCCTGCTTTGTTTTCTTTATTTCTGCAATTGTGCATCGTCGACTAAACTTGTCGAAGCAATCAGATAGCGAGAAACTCCACTCTGCCTCTATTATCTGAGTTTTTTGGTGAATTATTGGGTATATCATTCTATATTTACCTTGCCTCTGACATCTGTATCTATTACTTCACATATAAACGATTATAGCTTCGGCGCAGCGGAATTAATTAAAAACAGTGGAATTTGATGTTGACGTTTAGGTAAAAAATGTTTATTGGCAAACGTGTATTTTGTTGCTTAGTGTTGTTTTAAACATAGATGCTTCAATTTTCTGTTTTATTTGTATAATCGTTAGAACCAGATTTAAGAAGTTGAGTCAACTAGCCTATAACAGCATCTTTGATTAAATTTACTTCAGATGTAAATGCAACAGAAATTTACAGCGACACATTTTATTTATTTGTCCAGAGCCGTGTTGGTCTTAATTGCGATAACACATTCCTCTCCACAAGCTTTAAGAACAGTGCACTGAAATTATAAACGAAATGAGCATCTGCATATCCGCCTAATTTGGTCATTTTCCCAAACTTACCAGCAACTCCTTGCCATTATCAACGTCGTTACGCAGTTGATCACCTAATTCACCGTCGGGAATTTTCAAATCTTCACGCAAATCACCACTGTCCGACATTAATGTAAGGAAGGAATCATCGCTTATCGATATCAACTGGTAATCTTCCCTTTTAACATGGGGAACATCCATGTTATGAGTGGATGGACATATATCTTCATATCTGCAATGATGATGGTAGAAGAATTCGTAAGCATTTAAAAATAATGACAAATAAATGAAAGCAAACAACAAGGTAAAGCCCAAGTGATGATGTGAACGCTGCTGCAACCCAAAAGAAAACCTATTACCTGATGTCAGATTCTTCTATATCAAACGTAGCTGATGCAGATGTGTACAGACAGCATGTCTGGATTGCAAAGTCAAATAAAAGCAAAGATTTCTGCTAGGATCACGGCATTACCATGTGCAGATCGTTTGGGTTTGTAATAATTTAATCGTTTTTGATAAAGCTCAAGATCAAGTTCAAGAAAAATTGATATCAATGGAGCCGACAGCTACATAATAAGTTCTCGTGGAAACTAAACTGACACCAAAACAAATAAACGCTTTAAACAAATTGTTTACTCATTAATTGGTTTGAACCTAAGCCAAAATTATGTAATGAGGTAGGAGGATTTAAAGATTACAAAGAAACCCGGCTTTTTACAGCTATAAACAAATTTGTTTGAAAACACAAAACCAATTATGCATGTTACTCCTATCAGGATTTCTGCTTTAGGAATGAAGAATTTGATGCTAAACTATTGTTTCATCTCTTCTCAAGGCAGCGAGCAGGCTGACTGCGATTGAGGCAGACTGACTAAAAATTGATTCTGATAGTTTAGACGAGTAATTCAATATTTCCCACCTAATTTCTGAGTTGTCTCTTTTCGAAAGCGAAGTTAATTGTTAATATCGGTTTTTACTAGTCTATATTTACAAACTGAATCCTGTGCAATAGGTGTAAGCTGCTGAAATTTAACAGCTAATCTAGTAGCCATGTAGACATGCCTCTGCCACCTTCCATATAAAGTGAGAAGTAAAAAAAAAATAAAAATCCTAAAATTAAAGTAGAATAATAAGGTGAGAAATAAGGCATGTTGTTGACTTAGAGAATTTGATGGAGGGGCGTGGACACAACCTTTGGCAACAATTGTTATCTGCAACTGAAGTGGTATTAGCTGAGTAGAGAGAACAACTCTTCTACCGTACCTCAATTGATTTATCAAAAAAAAAAACGTTCAAGCTTGAAATATTAATTGTTGTTGCAGTTAACGCGCATGTAATGGCGACATGTGTAAGTACCATATAGTATTTACTTATAAACACCAAAGAAGTATTAACTGCACTGGCAAAAGCCTTGTTCAAATGCACTAAACAATAAACAGACGCTTCTGTACTACTTACTTCTTGTTGGAGAAAATATCAATTCCAACCATATGAATTTTTGCATGTCCGTGCTTTCCAGTTTTTGACGTTGACATCTCCACAATTTTGCAGGGTCTTGACTTCAGCATCACAAATCCGTTTTTGCGCAATGCTGAGCATTGCATCGGATATGTGGTAGATGCTCCGGAATCTCCAGTTTCGAAATGATCGTCTAATTCAGCCATGTCTCACGTATATACCAGATGTACAGTTATACAAAAAATATCTTGAAAGAGAAAGTTGGATAAAAAGATAAAGGTTATTCTAAAAGATAAAGCAAACAATTAGAAGTCATTTCCCCAAATAATGTGCCACGAAGGCAGACAGTGCATTGATTAAAACAATTTTCAATATAGCGTCGATTTATGGACCGATATGTACATACATGCAATTGTATGTATACACATACACTTGTATGTACGACGAACTGTCCCCATGCTAATTTTAAGTACATATGTGCGCACACTTTGCCAAGTAAACGTTCACTAAAACTTGCACAATATTCAATTTGTTTATAACTTTGTTCTGATATGAACAAATGCACATATGTACATTTTTTACATACATATGTATGTATGCACAAATGTGGTTGCCGACCGACAATTATAATCAATTTAGGCACAGAAAACACAAACTCGACTTTTATACAAATGTTCTTAGTCAACACAAACTTCTACACGCATTTTACGATGACCCAGAATAATTTGCACAATGTCTAAACACCGCAAAATTGCAAATTTTCTTACTCACATGGGACAAAGCGACCGTTCCAACCGAAGATGTAAAACGAAAGAACCCTGCGTTAAAAAACGCACACGTTTTGTTTCCGGCCAAAAATCGGCAAGAAACGACCCAACCTTTACACTCGGAAGCGGTTGCAATTGATAAAATGACGAGAACGAAGTTATCGTCATATTTGGAACGATGGAATCGGATCAAAAAACAAATAGATTGAAACGCAAAAACCACGGTGACACTTTCGCTCAGTTGGTTTTAATTCTAAATTCATATATGCACATTGTACCTAGTTTTTAATAGTTATATTAACATATTCTTTATACGAAAGTGGTTGTCTAAGTTTTAAACAAGCGTTTAAAATTATGGTTAACAGATGATATTAGAATGACAAGAAAATTATTTTCTTATATGAAACATATTTATTTCGAAAATATTAAAGATTTAACACACTTAATTTGTAGCTTCTTAACTTGTACTTCCTTGCTTTCTGAAAGTGCAAGTTTTAAGTTGAGTTCGTTTGAAAAACTCCTTATATTATCACTTCTATATGGGAACAATATAAAACAGTCGGCCTTGATCCGAAGTCGATGAAAAATATATATGTCACAATTTAGTCTAAACTGTAGCTACACCATGGTGAAATTAACAAGGTGAAGCCGTCGGCATATGCTGAGGGCCAGTCCCAGGCGTATTTAACAAGGTGGCAGACTCGTTGAAGTCGCCCTCTTTGCTGTTGCCTTACGATTCAGTCTCGATTCGAACGTTGCGAGCGACGCACGGCTACGGACGAATTTTTTGCGTCTTTTCATGTGTGTGTGTGTGTATACATGTGCATGCGAGCAAGGCATACTTAACAAGGTAGCCGCACGCGCTCTCTCTCTCTCTCTCTTTGCTCGCCGCTTAAGTGTCAGTCTGTGAACAACAGTCGTGAGGGAAGCATCTCCGCGGACGAATTTTTCCTGATTTGCCTCTTAATTTTGTCTGAGACTACGTGTTTTTGCTATGGCTCCATATGTATATGTATATATTGCATGCACGTACAAATTTCTTTGCTTTGACTCAAGCTAGAGCAAAAATTCATTACTCTCTCGCTCTCGCTCATTTTGACATTAATATAATCGGCAATGAGAGAGCAAGTGCGGCTACCTTGTTAAGTATGCCTTGCATGCAAGTACAAATTTCTTTGAGTTTATTACTCTATAGCAGTGATCCCCAGCCATGCCCCGGGGGGCCGAACACATTCGACGATTCAAGCCGAATGCGTGCCGAAGCAAAGCCTCAAAGTGTGTTAGAGAGAGACAGAGAGAGGCAGAGAGCCTCTCTTCTTGGGGAACCCTGCTCTATAGCTCTCGCTTTTCCTTTTCTCGATTGCTCTCATTTTTCGTAAAGCAACGCGACGTCGACGTTGCTGCCACCTTGTTAAATACGCCTTGGGCCAGTCTATCAATATGCCTGTGTGATAGAAAGAGACAGCAGAACATGTGTTTGCCTCTGCTTGTATATTGGGTATCGCTTCTAGCATTCACAGCGCTCTGGCCCTCTGGCCTTACAAATATAGAGTGCGCTGTCTCGCACGGCTTCACCTTGCTAGTTCCACCATGAGCTACACATTCGCCGACTCCTTAAAACGGATGTAGTTATCGAAAACATATCTCAATTGCCTTGTGGCTGCAACGATATTCCGCAATTTGGATATAATGGTGGTGGCTTTTTGTCCATTTGCTTTCAAACTGTCACATTCATTGTTGCCTTGCCTGCTTTGTTTCTAAATTTTGTTGTCACAATAATTAGTGTTACAATAATTACATTTAAAAGCAGTACAGTCATACTTTAAGGGGGTTTACCCATGCACCCACCGTTTTTACCTATTTTGGGAATTTTTTGTGAAGCGCGACTAAAACTGAGAGCTTTGAATTTTTTACCATATATTAAGTAACTATTTAAGTAGATTTTGAAATTTTTTGAAGTTAATAATTTGGAAACCTTTTCGAGATAGAACGTGGCGAAGTAAGTCATGTTAAACAAGAAAGAAAGTCGGTGAAGCCCGACTGTAACATACTCTGTACCTGTAATGTGCTGCCCATCACCTTTCGACCGGTGCTGCCCATAATTGTTTGTTTTCCTTATATCTCGACAACCGTTTATCCGATCTTTATCATTCCTTTGGCGGATCCATAAATAATCCTGATTACTAAACATTTTAAACTAGGATATTTTAAAAATATTGAAAAATACAAATTTTATGAAGTTTTAAGTTTTTTTTCGAAAAAACATTTCTTTTTTGCCTGTTTTGTTGCATTAAAAAAAAACGACGTGACCTTTTTAATTATCCTAGTTCATATTATGCGAAGTGGCCGGGTGGCTCAGCGGTTAGGTCGTAGGTTCGATGAAAACTTTTTTCTTTGAAAAACATAACACCCGGTCACCTCTTTCTGCTGTTGGTGCCACCTTTGTAGTAATTAGCCAAGCAAAAGCTTCTCAAACGTTCGGATTAGGCATTAAACTGTAGGTCCCTTTCTCTTGTGCGAAATTAGAAGCGCACAAGCCAAGAGATTAAGAGAAGCTTGGCTTTGGCCCTTTGGGGCTGTGTCAAGCCATTTTACATTACAGTTCATCTCATAGCCCCACATGTGCATACCCTTAAAATTTCAAAGCAATCGGTCAAGTCGTTTTTGAGATATGCCGACCAGTTGAAAAAATGTGGTTTGAGAAAAACTCGTTTGAAAGTTCAAGTACGCTCTGCCGGGCGTTCAAACGCATTCCTTCTCAGCGCTGTAACTTTCTAACGTCAGTTATAGATGCGATTTAAGACAAAAAATTGTTCGATTTTTTGAAACCATCACACTGGTCAACCCTTTTAAGAATGGAAAGAAATCGATTTAAATCGTACAGCTAAAATGACTGAAAGTGTGAATATCTGGTGGTTTTAATTAGTTTACTCTGCTCATTTTGGACGAGAGCTATGCAAAGTCGTAAAATTCACCTTGATTAGCAAAAACAGGAACATGAGAAAACGGACCTTAATGTATGTTCGCACCAAACCAACTCGAATCAGCAAAAAAGGAAGGCAAGTATAAATGAATGGAAGATGTCAGTTGGTACTTTTCTTCAAGACTGTCATAACACAAAATAAACGGTTTTTAGAAAAGCGCGATTTTCAGTTTTGTTTAAATCTAGTAAAATATCTATATACATCATCTATCTATACATCTATATAAAACTGAAAGTATGTTTGTCCCTTATGGGCGTCTAAACCGCTGAACTTCACGAATTTTTCACAGTAAGTTCATGTCGATCAGGAAAGTGTCATAGGCTATGTCTTATGTCTGTGAAATAGTCCAAAAACCGCGAAATTTGCAAATTATACCGTTCATCCGATTGCAATGAAAATTTGGGAATGGTTGAACGCTTACCAGGGAAGGTTTCTAAGTTGAAAAAATTGGCGGAAAATGGTCCAAAAACCGCGAATATTACAAAACTTATGGTTTCGGTAAAGCTTTGAGGAATGGTTCGACGCTTGCCCGGGAAGGTTTCCAAGTAGAATAAATCTGCGGAAAATGCTTCAAAAACCGCGAATTTTGCTAAATCTTCGATTGTGATAGAACTTTGGAGAATGGTTGAACGCTTGCCCGGGAAGGTTTCTGAGTTGAAAAAATTTGCGGAAAACGGTCCAAAAACCGCGAAAATTGCAAAATTTACGTTTTCGCTAAAACTTTCCAAGATTTCAAAGGTTTCCAAGTAGACGAAACCACGAAAATTGCAAAATGTTCGATTGTAATAATACTTTGGAGAATGTTTGGACGCTTGCGTGCGAAGGATTCTGATTTGAAGAAATGTGCGGGAAATAGTTCAAAAACAGCGAAAATTCAAAAACTATACCGTTCATCCGATTGCGATGAAATGTTGGTCAATGGTTAGACGCTTGGTCGCGAAGGTTTCTAAAGTCCTAAAAAATTATATATTATATTACAATGCCGGCGTTGGTAAATGGAAGCTGTAGATTACACGGTCCAAAATATTGCGGAATTTGCAAATTTTTGATTTGAGCCTGGATTATTGTGAAGATTTGACAGACGGCAATTGTAGACGGGTAAATAGGAGGTATTACCAAACGGTCGAAAAAGTCACGAAATTCTCAAAATATTCATGATTTTAGATTATCATGAAGACGTTTACAAATATAGACGAAAAGATCGAACGGTCCAAAAAGATTATACCGACATGCAGCCTGCACTAGATTGAATATAATCGATCTCTTAAGAATCATAAGAACCCGGGCGACGCCGGGTATTCAGCTAGTGTTATATTAAAAATGATCATTAAAGAAAATTTGACTAACACGACCAAGCTGCTCTAAAGCTGTCTAAGCTGTGCGGTTGTGCTCAGGGCCTGGGCGCAGATGTTTGCTTCTGAAGCAACGCAAGCATCACATATCTAAAGATTTGACAGAGCTAAAGATAAAAATATTGAGGAAATAACCACATTAAAGAAGCTTGTTTATTATCGCTAAGGTCGAGATCTTGTCTGCTTTATTTAAGAATACTGTATAGATATACATTGAAAAACCTTCAACGCCTTTGCATATAACCATTGGCTACCCTACAAATGTAGTTTAATAACAAGAAGGAATTTTGGGCTTTTGCAGTTTTTAAGTTTTAATTCTACAGGTCATTGTTTAAATCTTCTTCTTTGGCCATCACAACAGTTTTACGGTCTCGGCCTGCCACTCGCCTCTGTCCCGAGCGACATTCCACCAGAAGGGCGCACCCAGCTTCGAAATATCTCCCTGCACCTGGTCGCTCCATCTTCGCTTCGGTCGACCCGGCCCGGGTGTGCCTCTTAACTCGTTCGCATGGCGACTGTACACCCGTTTTGCTGGAGCGTTATCATCCATACGGGTAACATGTTTTATCCAGCGCAGCCGCTGGATACGAAATTCGTCGCCAACTTTTAGGGGTCCATAAAACCTGTACTCTGTCCAATATTTAAAAAAGGAGACCCTGCGGTTTGCGCCAATTACCGCGGGATCAGTCTCCTTCCCATCGCATATAAGGTTCTATCATGCATCCTATGTGAACGTTTAAAGCCGAGAATAAGGGAACTGATTGAACCTTATCAGTGTGGCTTTAGACCTGGCAAATCCACCACGGACCAGATATTCACATTGCGACAAATCCTGGAGAAGACCCAAGAGAGATGTATCGACACCCACCACCTTTTTGTTGACTACAAAGCCGCCTTTGACACGCCGATAAGGTCAAAGTTCTTTGAAGCCCTGTCTACCTTTGGTATTCCAGCAAAGTACGTTCGACTTTGCATGATGACGTTGAGAAGCACACAAAGCTCCGTCAAAATAGGTAAAGACCGCTCCGAGCCTTTCGATACCAAAAGAGGTTTTAGGCAGGGTGATACCTTATCGTGCGACTTCTTTAATCTACTGATGGAGTACATACTGCGCCAGTGCCCAAATGCTAACAGAACGGGCACCATCTTTACCAGAGATAACATGCTACTTGCATATGCCGATGATATTGACATCATCGGCAAAAGCGAATCTGTGGTAAAAAAGGCGTTCTCAGAGATAGAGAAGCAGTCAAAACTTATGGGCTTAGCGGTAAATGAGGATAAGACGAAGTACCTACAATCAACGCGCAGTGAGTCTACGCTTGGACAATCTGTTGCAATGGGAGACTACAGTTTCCAGGTTGTTAAGGAATTTGTCTACCTCGGGACGACGATTACCAGCGACAACAACACCAGTCTGGAAATCCGAAGAAGAACTACGCTTGCAAACCGATGTTATTACGGGCTCAATAAGGAGTTCAAGAGCAGAGACCTCTCTCGGAAAACGAAAATTGCGCTATACAAGTCGCTTATCATCCCAGTCCTGCTATACGGCGCAGAAGCATGGACAATGACAAAAGAGGATGAGGCGGCAATTGGCGTGTTCGAGAGAAAAGTTCTTCGGAGGATTTATGGACCTCTAAACGTTGGCGGCGAATTTCGCATCCGAATGAATCGCGAACTGTATGAGCTCTATGGGGACACTGACCTAGTCAAGCGCATAAAACAACAGCGTTTGCGCTGGATAGGACATGTTACCCGTATGGATGATAACGCTCCAGCAAAGCGTGTGTACAATCGGCATGCGATAGAGTTGGGAGGCACTCCTCCGCCTGGTCGACCAAAGAGGAGATGGCGTGACCAGGTGCAGGGAGACATTGCGAAACTGGGAGTGTCCTTCTGGTGGAATGTCGCTCGGGACAGAGGCGAGTGGCGGGCATTAGTGGCAGCGGCCGAGACCGTAAAACGGTTGTGATGGCCAAAGAAGAAGAAGAAGAAGAAAACCTCCGAAGAACTTTTCTCTCGAATACGCTAATTGCTGCCTCATCCGTTTATGTTATTGTCCATTCTTCTGCGCCGTATAGCAGGACTGGGAAGATAAGCGACTTGTATGGAGCGATTTTCCTTTTTTCGAGAGAATGCTCTGTTCTTAAACTCTTTACTGAGGCCGTAGTAACATCGGTTAGCAGGAGTTATTCTTCTTCGGATTCTTCGGATCTCCAAACTGATGTTGTAGTCGCTGGTAATCATCGCTCCGAGGTAGACAAAGTCATTTACAACCTTAAAGTTGTACTCTCCCATTGCAACAGATTGTCCAAGACGCGTAGGCTTACTGCGCGCTGAGACTAGGAACTTCGTCTTATCCTCATTTACCGCTAAGCCCATAAGTTTTGACTGCTTCTCTATCTCTATGAACGCCTCTCTTACCACAGATTCGCTTTCGCTGATGATATCAATATCATCGGCATATGTAAGTAGCATGTTATCTCTGGTAAAGATGGTGCCCGTTCTGTCAGCATTTGGGAACTGGCAATGTACCTACTCCATCAGCAGATTATAGAAGTCACACGATAAGGTGCTCCATGCCAAAAACCTCTTGTTATCGAATGGGTCGGTGGTTTTTTCCTATTTTGACGGAGCTTCGTGTGCTTCTCAGCGTCATCATGCGAAGTCGAACGTACTTTGCTGGTATACCAAAAGTAGACAGTGCTTCAAAGAACTGTCCCTTATCATGTCAAAGGCGGCTTTGTAGTCAACAAAAAAGGTGGTGGTGGTGGATGTCGATCTCTCTCTCTCTCTTGAGTCTTCCCCAGGATTTGTCGTAGTGCGAATATCTGGTCTGTGGTGGATTTGATAAGGTTGAATCAGTTCGCCTGTTCTCGGCTTTAGACGTTCACCTAGAATGCATGATAGAACCTTATATTTCTTCGGTCCATATTCTGGATAGGAGTTGATGCATGCACCTTACCAGCTCCTCACCGCCAGAATTGAACAATTCGGAGGGCAGCACATCAGCGCCAGCTGATTTGTTATTTAGTAGTTTTTTTATGGCTAAACAGACTTCATTATGGTCCATCGGGTCTATCTCTATGCTATCGATTGGTGGTGTTGCTACTTCCCCAGAGGCGTCCATGTGTTCGTCATCACCTCCTAGCAGGTTAAAGAAATAGTTCCTCCATTTGTCTAGTGACATTTGCGGATCTGTGACCAGATCTCCGTGCTCGTCCTTGCATAGTGTGCCTCTGAGCTTAAAACCTTCCGATAGTTGCCTAATCTTTTGGTAGAATTTTCGAGTTTCACCTCTTCCTAACAGCACTTCGACTTCTTCCCTCATGCTTCTTTCCTGCTCATGCTTCTGCGAGGCGCTTCTCTTCTCTCCTTTTCTCCCGGTATCGCTCCTTAACAGCCCGCGTTGCTCCCTACTGCATAGTTCTCCAGTACGTATCGTCTTTGTCGTTGTCTAAATAGGAATCTGCAAATGGCTTGATGGTGTGACAGCAATTGAAAGCGTACTGACGAGGCTTAGTCATGACCTTCGCTTCTCTGACGCATTATTTCAGAGCTGAACATGCGTGCGCATAGGCCACGATGGCGATACGCGCCTCGTGCGTAAGCCCTAACTCAAAAATCGTGTTTTTTTACTATGACAGTCTTAAAGTATGTGAGAGATATCTGTAACGTACCCAAACAACTGGTGGTTGCAATAATACTCTTTTCATTTGACAATAAACGTTTTCAGAAAATGCAGCATGTGACTCAGAAGCAACTTATTGCAACACTAGTGGTCACCACACTTAAACGAAAGGGAGCTTCCACAACAAATCATTTATACTGGAAATATGTTTTACAGCCAGAAAGTAGAATCTCCGACCCTATTAAAGTATACGAGTATACATTGTTGAACAGCAAAAACAGCTGATTCGATCCCCATCTGCCCAACTATCTAAACGCACAGATCTAGTGATGAATAGAACTTCAGGCACATGAAGAAGAATTTTCAATTTGTCCAGTGGATTAAACGCTTTCTTACATAGCTCATTTATTTACCGGTCGAGTACGAGACTACACGTCCTCGAGATATATTCATCGGGCGTTACCGCACTTCAGGAAATGTGATGTATTGGGCACAGGCGCCAGTTGAGCGAAAAACTGTGTCGCTCTGTCATCAGCTTCACACCAGTTGACTTTTTTTTTTTAAAGATTACATTTATTGGTAACTAGCCTTCTGCTACCCTTTTTGGCCGCTTATACTAGTGTGATATTGTGTCGTATCAGTACTTGGCAGTGTCCATTTGGGCTTACCGATAATGTAAAAGTGTTTTAATGTAGGTATTAAGTGAGAAAGTGTGAAAATTTGGTGTGAATGGTGTCCTGCTAGAGTCGCCGTGAGTTCAGGTCCTTGGGTAAGACTCTCTTTAACCTTCTTCTTTGACGTACACCTTGGATTCTCCGTTTTCTTAACAAGTTTTTAGCCAGTTTGTTGGGGTGGTGAGATAGCTTGTCAAGGTATGTGGCGGCCTGTTTGTTGATAACATCCCCAACCATGGGAACTCCAAGGTCCTTTTCAATATCCCTGGTTCTCAGGTACCATTCAGGATTTTCGCCTGGACCACTCTAATCTTACTCAGGTGAGACCGCCGCGATTCCATAAATTTCAGGCCAATCTATACTGGGCCAGAATAGCCTTGTAGTTAGGACTTGTTCCGGTGACAATTTGTTGTTGGGTTCAGGAGCCACCCCATGCGCCGTGTTGGCGCCACTGCTGAGCTCGTGACATGTTGTAAAAAGTCAGTCCCGTCCAGGGTCACCCCAAGGTATTTATGGGCTGCTTTATACTCCAAAAGCTGACCGTGCAAGAATACTCCCGGGCAGGTGTCACGACGGGTGACAAGCGACGAGCCGCAGTCAGACTTGAGTCAAAATACGTTTCTTATTTGGGCGCACGCTCACACACGCACAGAAGACAAGGACGCCTCCACAAATACAAAATCTATGAGCGCATGGAATGTCTATATCACGACATTAAGATCTACTAGGCGAATTTAACACTTTAATTGGGAGAGAGGGAATTTTAAGCCCGGCCGATTTGGCCTTCAAGAATCAAACTCAACTGATCAATTAAGGCAAAACTAGATTGATCACGTTGTGATGGACGGAGGCATTCATCGATTGTTGTAGACGTACGTGTGATCCGAGGAGCTAAAAAATGCTTTGATCACTAACTTGTTGCAGCCAAAGTACACAGGCTACATAGCTAAACTCACCCAACAGCTCAGGGATAACTTTACAGTCGGGAGCCAGACTGGCTTTTTGGGAGCGATACCGGAAGAAATGGAGACAGGAGAAGAGCCTTTTTTTTTTGAGAAAAAATAGAATGAGCATAAAAGATTAAGCGACTAACTGAAGGTGTTAAGCCCAGAGTTGCTTAATACAAGGACGAACATGGAAATCTGAACACAGATCCGCAAGTGGCACTGAAGTAGTGGCTACTTCTCCAACCTGCTAGAAGTTGCCGCCTCTTGTCTAGCCATAAAAAGCGTAAGAAATACCAAATAAACTGAGGCTGATCCGCTTCCCACTGAATTGTTCAAGGATTTTTTTTATGCTTGTTTGGTATTTATTGAATCTTCTCTTTATGAGACTAACAATAACTTTTCAGATCTTAATCTAGGAACTATTTTAAAAACCATCCCCTATTGAAGGTAGTTTGAGTTCTGCGGCCCTTAAAGTCAGTCGCTGTATTGGTAGGTAATTTCTTCAGAGGCGGGAATGCGTTGCTAGCATGGAGAGAGATTTTGAAAGTTGGTTTGGGTGGGTATGTAGCTTCTCAGAATATTTTTGTTTAAGTTGCTCTATTTCAGTTATGACCAAAGGGATGCTGAGTTCGTTGTGGATACACCCATCACGAATTTACCATGGCGCTCCAGTGATAATTCTAAGAATTCTTGATTGTTATCTTGGGATGGTGTCCATACTGCTCGCACAGGCATTTCCCCATAGCTGCGAGCCATTCGTCCAGACAGGCTTTATTATGCTTTTAAGACTTTATATTCCAGTTTTAGAGGGGAACGCGAGTTAATTAGCCAGTGAAGGCTATTTGATTTTAGCTTTACTTGAGCCTTCTATCGAGGTGCACAACTAGGTATACGACATCGTTTGATTGCGGATTCAAAATGGCGTTTTAGGATAGCTGGGGACAGGTGCTTTTGTTGAGTGTGAACGTCACATGTTTACACTTTTGCTAGTTGATTTTTATGCACCAGTTGACCAGCCACTCTTCCACTTGAGCTAGGTGGTTAGCCAGGAGACTTGTTGCGTTAATTGGACATCGTGATCTGCTTAATATTGCCGTATTATCCGCAAATGTACGTATTGTAAGTTGAGGGTCTGTTGGAATGTCGGCAGTGTACATTACATAAAGGAGAGGACTGTAGCGGCACTCCGGCTCCTATGGTGAACTCTTCCGTTGTTAACTCATTTTGACGAGCTGTAAATACTCTGTTACTGTCGTAACGTTCTAAGACGTTGTGTTTGTTTGGGGGAAGCATTGTCCTTATCTTGAATATAAGACCGTCCAACCAAACGCCTTTAAATGCTTGGGCAACATCTAGGACAATTGCAGAGCTGTATCCATTGGTTGGTTGATTTGACTTGAAAACATTTCTTCGGTGAAGTGCAAAGACAGCTGCCTTTTCTTTGTCGCTGCGGGCCCATCTTCCTGTCTGATCCCTTAGCGGCGTGTCTACCTTTGCAGGTGGCTTTATGCTTGCGTGTGCTTGTAGGCGATAGTTTTTCGATGTAACGGCTATGTGCTAGCTGCTCGTCAGCTTCGAGTGCTTTGCGACCCCGCAATCTAGAAATAAACTCCATATTTCGCGTCAGTTTTATACGTTGGCGTCTGCAGCGCTGTAGCGACGATGCTTTCGGCTAATAATTCTTTGGTACAGAGTATATTTCAGTCTGGCTTGACCAACTTTCTTTCTTGTTTTTGAATTTGATCGCATGACAATTGGGACAATCTTTGTCACCAATCAGGGCTTTCAGATGATCGGAATATTAGATATCTGGCTCATACTGGAATGCGAGACGAAGGAACGAAGCAGATGTAAATGTTCTATGTACTTGTTGACGTTGCCGATCAATTCTTATGCCACTACTATGCTCATTTTGCAAATTTGTTTCATGAACTGGGCCCGAAATTGCGTGCACAGACAAAAATATGAAAGACTACGTGCTCTTGTGCTTATTCTTACTTAATACGCGATAACTTACTTTGGAGCTTTTGTTGCCGTTTTTCAATCCTTTTTATAAAGTTGGGGTAAAGAAAAAGTACGCTTAGGTGTGTTACTTGAATGATTCTCTATTTACAGTAAACTCTTCATTATTTATTTAAGCCTTGGGGAAAATGATTTGTAATGTATAAAAATTACATTTTTTCAAATGAATTACTTAATCAATGTCAATCAGATTTTAACCGATTTGCAAATTCAACCTGTTGGTTTTCTTTCCACTCTTTTTTCGGTTTCATTCGCTTCAGTTGTCCATCCCAAACCAAATCTATTAAGCCTCCTTGTTTTGCAATCACTCCTTTAACTCGGTTAGCGAAATCTATCGCTGACTCGCCATCTTGTCGGTACATGGGTGGCAGATACCAAACATCACAGACAATAGCCCACGATGTCATCATCATGTACAAATACTGCATCATAGAATATTTTGAGCTGTTCCAAAAAGCATCACCAAATCTTGGGTCATATCTGAAAAAGAAAAACATATTAATTGTTTAGATGGTGTGTATGACAAGAACCCTACGAGTTCTCAAGCCAAAACGCCTATTTTTAAAATTAACAAAAACATATGGCAAGTTCAAATTTTAAATGTCTGTACCAAAGGCTCAAAGAGTAAAATAGGTTAGTGCAAAGGTATGTAACACCCAAAAGATGCTTATGTGTCCGGATTCAAAATAGCCATGCCTGTCAGTCGGTATAAATAAACAGATCTCGGAGATGGTAAGAGTTAGAGGTTCAAAGAGTATGTAGGGAAGACTTCAAATACTTGCAGGCAATTCAGCGCTGCTTTCTGCTGCTGCTGCAGCAAGAAAATACTGTGATTTAACTTTCGCAGGTACAGGAAATACTACAGTCGGCTTTGACCGATATTCTTGATTGTTTTGCTTAAAAAATGTGCGGAAAACTGATATTTTGTTGTCAAGATGCAACACTTGTGTGTAAGAAGTGTGTCTAAGATAGGGAATACAAAGAACAGGCAGTTACTTAGATGTATCTTAAAATTTGTCTACTTACTTTATTGCCACAGGATAGATAACTCCGCCAACTTCAAAACTGCCTTTTTTAAATTGCATTACAGACGTATTATTTATGCAGGTTCCTTCCGGAAATATAAGGATAGGTGGATTATTTGGATCGGACACATGCTGCTTTAATCTTTCAGCGACAGTGTGACGGTCTTTGGCTTCTCCTCTTTCGAACCATATGTGAGGCGAAGCTCTTGCGAGGGCTCGTTGTAAGACTCCAAGGAATCCTCCGTGTCGTTGACCAATCTGGAAAAAGGTCGTGATAAGTCATTTCTTAGTTTCTTATATATAAATATAATGTTAACAAAAAACTACAATACAATACAAAAAAGCACATAAAATTACTACATTTACGATTGCAATTAAATTCCCAACAGAAAGCAGCAGTTTGGACAAAAACTTAATCAAAATGTACCGGGAACGGACTTTAATGAATAAAATGATACAAAACTGCATTCGGCGGAAACACTTTTTCGTAGAGTTTTCAAATACATGTGTGTTTCCAGCCGCTGCATTTTTAACGCCGTTTTTGGCTGTTTACGATCTGAACGCTCACCCCACTTTCACATCACCATAGAGGGTCCGTCCTTTTTAGGCGTTCTTTATTGTGCGCCTTTAGTTTTCTTTACATAAGCAGGTAGTTTAAAAGATTCTAAAATTCTTTTAGTAGATCAAAATTAAAATGTATTTCGTCCGACTCATTTGTAAAATGTATGGCTCAGCGAAATTAATGTAATGCATGAAGATTACTGATTATCGCCATACGGAAATGCGCATTTCGCGCCTGGCATCAGAATTAACAAGGAAAGATGAGAACCAAAATCAATGTTGTGAACCGAGCTGGTGGTTTTGGACCGCTGTAAGCCACCGGTTGCACCAATCCTAACTTCAAAGAAAATATAAAGCAAAAAGTCCGATGGAGCAAGAGTTTCAAAATGGGTCAATTATAACAAATGCTTCCTCATTTCGCCCTTACAAAGTATTGTTTAATTTTTTGAACAGAAAATTACGGTAAAGAAAATTGTATTTGCTGTGTGGACGTTCAAGACAGGTGCCGAAGTAAGCCTCGAACCAAAACCTTCCACCAAAAGCATCGAACCTCCATAGTCGAGCATTAACAATTGGGATTTAAATTGGGCTTTACGAAGTGTATTAAAGCTGCTGACCAGTTTAACCTGGTAATCCAACGACGATCCTAGCTTACTGCGTCTTAAGTCGACTCTCACCTCCTCGTCAATAGCACCTGGTAAAGCTCTTTTTACACTACCAGATTTCTCAGTTGAGTTTTAGTCAGACTTGAGTGTCAAAAAACTCAGCTGAACAACTCAGTTCTGATATTACACATGCCTGGGAAGCTCAGTTGGGTCAGTTACAGAACCGTAGGTCCAGTAATACCGTGTTAACACTGAGGTCGTACGACCGTTTTTGATTTTTTTTTGCTGGTCGTCAGGCCATACAAAAAAAATGGCAGTTAGCTTTTGAGCTTGGGACGGTCGTAGACTCTACGACCGAAAAGAATCGATGGTGGCAGCCTTAAGCAATCGGAATGCGGACCCGCGAGCATTTAAAATATTGCATAAACTTTCCTTGGATGTACTAAACATTAGGGCAATTGTTTTATGTTTTATGTATTGCAACTCTTTACTCATATAGAATGGCTAGCCGAAAATTTGTATATTTGTGTGAGCTGGGGCCATTTCTTGAATAGTCTTAGACATTGAGCAGAAGTTTATAAAATATACAATAGATTCGTGAATAATTCAAACAAACGGTAATTATTGTTGTTACTTGCACCCACAAAGCTCTTGAAAGTAGCTCTAATTCTATGGCATTTGCCACTGTTCAAATTCCCTTTAAATGGCGATTAGTCAGATTTTCCAAAAGCATTTCACTATGCTTCATTAGCCAGACTTTTAATTATATCTACAACCATCTGCATCTCCGTAACAAAAGTTCAATATTTATCCAAATTCAAAGTAAACGACAAATTGCTGAATTGTTGTTTTCGGCTATTTGCGACCGTTCGCTCAATGTAAAAATGGCTTGACCCAGCCCCAAAAGGCCAAAGCCGAGTCTCTCTCAATCTCTTGGCTTGTGCGCTTCTTATTTTCGCACAAGAGAAAGGAACCTACAGTTTAACGCCGAATCCGAACGGCAGTTTGAGAAGCTTTTCATGGCTAATTACTACAAAGCTGGCGCCAAGAGCAGAGAGGGGTGACCGGGTGTAAAGTTTATTCAAAGAAAAAAATTTTCATTAGATGTTCCGAGGAGGGATCGAACCCACGACCTCTTGCACAGCGGTCGCGCACACTAGCCGCTGAGCCACCCGGCCATACCGTTCGCTCAATTTAAACACCTAAAAGGCCCCAGAAAAAGTCGTACGACAGCAGTGTATATTCGGTATAATGTGAATATTGTTACTATACTTTGTTTTATGTAAAGAAGAAGACGAAGAATAAAAAGGGACATGAACCAAAAGAATTAAATATTATAATTTTCGTCCTGTCACGTAAAATACAGGACGAAATAACCATGGAATCGGAGGCCAAGCCAATATTGAAAAAAATCGATAACACATGTGTATCGATTGTATGAAAGTACAGGAAGTGGCAACGCCATAGCACTTCAATTACGCAACCCTATAACATGACAGATAACAGCTCAGCTGAGCGGTTAGGTCAACTACCTGATAGCTCAGCAGAGTAGTCACATGACTACTCAGACGCCGTTTTTACGGGCTGACAGCAAGTCGGACGAAAACTCAGCTGAGAACTCAGGTCGTGTAAATAGAGCTCTATAAGGTATATACGGTTAATGCTCTGCGAACAGTCAAAAAAACTTCACCAATGGAAACTGCGCCAGTATTCGGCGTGAGTGAGACTCCAAAATGTTTATAAAAAGGTTAGAAGACTAACCGAAAGTTTTCAGCCGAAAGTCTCACAAAGCAAGAAGGAAAATGGAGATCAAGTCACAGATGTGGAGGTGGCACTGGATAAATGGAGAAGCTATTTTCCAACGTACTGGGAGGTGTCGACGAACACAATGCCGTATAAGTAAAATTACTTATCAACCACAACGAAACAGATCCACCGAGCCAAATTTCGCTAAGTAGATAGGCTGATGACAATGAAATCAAAGCAATGATTAATAAAAGAGGTTATAATTCAACACGTGAGACTGCCGATAAGCTTTAAATATAAAATGCAACAGTAAAAACCACCGTAAAAGTTTGGGATATTTTGGTATAGCACACTTTAAAGGCAGTTCACCACACTGCGAATCATTGAGTAAAGTGCATTTTGAAGCAGCAGTAATTGCTCTACAGAAAACTACGTTTAACTTCTGAAGAATACTATGCAAATAGTCCAAACAAGTATTATCTACGATGGGTTGAAACCCGCTCTTTTGAGGGAGGACAGTTTAAGTATATTATAAATGAGCAATGGGCAAGACCATGCTTCCATTGCTCCCCAGTTATTTTACGGCAGCTGGCGCCAAGCAGACGCATTAAAAATTGACTTGCTTATTGCCGCCGCAGAATGACAAGCGCTATTGGCTCGCTTCAAAGCGAAAACAACAACAAATCAATAAAGGGGCACGGCGCCAGTCGTGTCCCAAAACCCCAAAATTAAATTTCGTGCCCACCGCTGTTATCAATAAACCAGCTTCTCTCAACCTCTTGGCTTACTTGCTTCTAATTTTCGCACAAAAGCGGCAAAGTTTGAACAGTTTTCACAGTTGACGCCAAAAGCATGTTAAGATGACCGGGTGTGGAAAAGTTTTTTAGAAAAACATTTAGATGTTTGGAGCCAGGCCTCAACATGCTGCGCCTCAACCGGGTACGGCTTACATCTATCCACAGACGAAAATTCGTGGATGAAGCTCGAATGTTCTCTGAGATCAATGTGTTCGTACAGATCGCTGAAGCAGATCAAGAATATACCCAACTGTAATTATTGGCCAACCTTTCGACCAAATCCGAAAACAGTCTTTACTATTAGCGGAAATATATTTGCTTTCCACATGCAAAAATATAAATTATATTCAAAGGCAGCAGAGGATATATACGTACATGGGAAAGTTATTGCAAGGTGGTTAAAAATCAACTCCTTTCTTTAGATTCTTCAAAATAAGTGTCGCCAAAAGCCAGCGAGTCACGGCCTATGTATGTTCACTATGTTCTGATTAATACAAGACTTGCTGCTGCTTAAGAAGTTCGTCAAAAATGCAATATCCGGATTTTACTATAAAATCTAATATTAATTATATACCTCAAAAATAAAAAGGTTAAAAATAAAGAACATTTATCACTTAATTTGTAATTTATATCTATGTCTTAGATCTAAAAATGCCTTACCAGAGAGTAAGTTGAGTCACACATCAGCACCAGCACATCAATGGGACTTGTATGATTTGCAACACAAATGCCGGATGACGGCCGATTATCCTCATTATGGTATGTAACAACAGCAGAAATGGCGCCGGACAAGACACCAAAGCATTGTCCAAGTACTTTATTCACAATTGCTCGTTTTTTCTGTCCGTCCTTTAGATAGCCGACAGCAGCTGTACAAAATGTTAACCATACTACCTAAGATTGCATAAAACAAAAAGGCGAATGTGGAAGGGATCGAATTTAAATACTTGTTATAAATAAATTTTTAATAAAATATATTCGTAGGCTTCGCTTCGGCACTTAATCTTCGAACTGAGCATGTGAAACCCCATAATATTTTCAAATGTAGGGCAAAAGTAGTCATCCGATGTTTTAATTTAAAGCTGTAGTTTTTTTTATGACTTACAAATTTGTTTCAGCTTTTGGATAATTTTTACTCTGGAATTTATATTTCGTCTCAAATCTTTATATTAATAGAAACACTTTGCTTTTTTTATGCTCATAAGTATTCAAAGTATTGTGACGAAATAAAAATTCCGGAGTGCTGGATACTCCCGCCGCATTCTCAAAGTAAAGCTACCATATCTTCTGCAGCGCAAAGACCACATCATACAGTAATATGTGCGGGTGCAACGGCTCTTAGCGCATGATGCAAAGCGATATGAAGCGGGAGAACAGTTAAGACAAAGTTGGTGTCTACTATTCCGTAAACTGGCTCTGGACACCTCCGATTTATATGAAAGAATGCTTTGGCCCAAAACTTTTTGCCTGACATTCAATCTTGAGACAGGTCCTGTGCTTCCATGTCTAAATGTAGAATAGTCTCTACCAATTTACTTTAATTGTTAAAATTAAAACTAATTTTTACACACCTAAAATGATTTGGATTAATTTAAAATGTTGGGTTCTAATATTTTTTGTACTCTGTACCAAAGGTACACAGAAGTTTGTGCAAAAGTATGTAACAGGCAGAAGGAAGCATCTCCGAACCTATAAAGTATATACTAGCTTCGCCCAGTGGTAGAAATTCGACCATCTGCTTTCTCAAAGTCGCAACGGTTATGGGCAGCACCGGTCGCAACGGTGATAGGCAGCACTTCACAGGTACAGAGTATATTATATTCGGGCTTGACCGACTTTCTTACTTGTTATACTCTGTACCAGAGGAACACAGAGTATATTAAGTTTGTGCAAAAGTATGTAACAGGCAGAAGGAAGCATCTCCGACCCTATAAAGTATATATGTTCTTGATCAGCATCAACAGCCGAAGCTGGGATAAGTTGCTAATTGTAAACCATTTTTTTTTACTCCTACCCAGCTAAAGTTTTAGCAACCGTTTAGATACTTTTTTATACCCGTTACTCGTAGAGTAAAGAGGGTATACTAAAGTCGTGCAAATGTATGTAACAGGTAGAAGGAAGCATATCCGACCCCATAAAGTGTATATATTCTTGATCAGCATTAACAGCCGAGTCGATATAGCCATGTCCGTCTGACTGTATGAACACCTAGATCTCGGAGACTAGAAGAGCTGGAGCCACCAAATTTTGTATGTAGACTCCTATTGTCCCTACGCAAATCAAGATTATTTCAAATTTTGGCCACGCCCCCTTCCTCCCCACAATAAAAAATGTTCAATAACTCCTACGATTTTGAAGATATCAAGGTCATATTTTGCAGTGTAGTGTACGTGCCCAATATCTACAATCTCTGAAAGTTTAATAAAGTTCGAATAAAAAATGACAGTTATAAAAGTTATAAAAAAAACCTTGCATACTTTTTGGCGCCGCATGCGCTATTTGCTTAATGTTGAAATGTTCTCATTAATGTTAATGCTCTGTTAACTAACATAAGGGAAGGCTATACAACATTAATTTCCCTGAGTAACGGGTACATCGAAGTCGGGCAGGACCGACTTTAACTTACGCTCTCGTTTTTATATGAACTCAACACCCAGCTAAATCGGTTTAGCTTGTCTGAATACTTAGGTTAAATGTTACGTTAAGTCTACGTTGGGAGGCAGCATCGCAGTTTCCAAATATTTCAATCCCATAGCATAGTGTTGGTATCAAATATGTCTTTGCGATCAAAAGTCTGAGGTTCATCGGTAAATAATTCTGGTGTCAAAGAAAGTTTTCTAAGTACTCCATATGTTTTGTCAGTTGCTCTAGTCAATTGGTTATTCCAGGATAATGTATTATTAAATGTAATCCCTAGGTTTACAGTCTGTGATTCATACTTAATAGGCTTGTTCTAAATTTTTTTGTATTTCTTGTATATTACAATACACTTACACTTTACAGAGTTGAGTGACAATCCGTTACATTTAGCCCAATCATTAACACTTAACAAGTCTCTATTACAAACATCTACACAACCATTCATTTTATTCAGAGGACGACTTACATACATTTGAACGTTTTGTAAAGAAAGTTCCAGCGCGTTATGCAGCGAATTAGTAGTAGTTGTCATCGACTAAATACTCTAAGTTCTAAGCTTCATGGAACAATTATCGGTCAAGTATCGAGTAGACCTATTTTCTCCGAATTAAAAATCAATTCAGAGCTTATGTATATAACATCTTTAAAAAGGATGAATACTTGATTATTCAAGGAATAAAGCAAAAATTATTATTTTTTTAAGCATCGGTCGAGTAGACGGGTGTGCCGGGTGCGGCGGATAGTGTGTTTTCCTGCTGTGCAAGAGGTCGAGGCCTCGGGGCATCTAATGAACAATTTTATTTTTTGTAAAAACTCACACACCCGGTAACCTTCACTAGCTGTTGGTGCCAGCTATCAAACTTTGGCGTTCGGATTCGGCGTTAAGAAAGGAGTGGGATGGCCTTTGGGCTGTGTAAATTCAATTATTTATTTTTTATTCAAGTCGCTATTACATCGATTTACTCGGGTATGGGTTCAGGATTATGACATGAGTAGAAAACCAATTTACTCTTCAGTTTATTTACAAAGTATCATAGATATTATAAGACAGGTCGTTAAACAACTCAAAATAAAGAAGGGCTTTATTTACTAGTAAACTAATATCAAACATTGATAAGTTTACTTTCCTAATGTATTTTCGGGCGCTGAACTCAAATAAATTGTCCGTTTTCTCCCAGAGAGTCCGGTTTAAGGGGGTATTGCTGCTTGGGAAAATTTTTTTTTTTGCATATTTTTATAGCTTGAATATTTGAGAATATCGTCCTTAGAGGATTTTTTGAAATTCGAAATACTTTAGAAGATATAGCCCTTTTAATGACCCAAAGTGTCCCGTTTATCTCGAAACCACGTTTTTCGAGCTGGCGGCTCTGATTGCGCCCGTAGTACTAAACTGATTTTGATGAAACAAAGTGCAATCGACGCAGAATTGTCACCATTATGGCCTATATTTCAATCATAATTTTAAAAATTTTTACACTAAACTACAAAAAAAGTGCCCAAAATCGATGCCGCCATTATGTAAAAAAAATCAAAAAATTATGATTGAAATAGGGGCCCGAATTACATCTGTACTGAACCTAACCCCGTTTACTTTTCCATTTCAGATGATCCGAAGTGGAGTTATCCGTGCCGCCAGCAGCATACCTTTTTTTCAACATCCAACTTTGAAGGCTGACAACTTTTTCAACAGCCCTCGTACAAGGGAAATAAAAATTTTTTCTTTAATTCAATATGTTCTCAATACACAAAAAAAAAAAAAAAACGGAATCTAAATAACTATTTCCGTTTTCAAAAAAGATTGTTTTTAAAAAAAGGTTCAAAAACAGCCTTTCAAGCAGCAATACCCCTTAAGAGAAATTTGCAAAACTCTATAAATATTTTTTATGGGCAATAAAGCAAACTTCGAAATTAAATTAAAAAAGAATCAAGTCCAACCGGAAAATAGTTTCTGCACGTAAATTTTACATAACTCGTTGTCCATCGATTTTCGTGAGTAAGGTTGAACACCCGGACGACTGTAGTGGTGCAGAAATTTTTCCGTCAAAAAGTGAGAGCCATCGATAGCCAGCATTAATTGAAAGTTTGCTGAGTAAATGGCTTTCTCACATTGAAATGACTTCCGAAAGACGGCAGCTTTTACTTCATTATCAGTTCGTTTCAGGAAGTTATCCTTGGGATTTTGGAGAGACCGACTTACAGCAGCACAGGTTCATGGAGGTCACCACTTCAGAATTTACTTTACTTTTAGTTGAAATACAAGGATGTGGTCACTATTATTTTTCAGGACTTTTTTGAGCTTGGCACTCTGTATTTTCAGAATCCACAAAGAAATAGGTAGTACTAAGCTTTAATTGGAAATCCAATTAAATTTTATTAGTCGACCCAAAAACATCCCAAATCGTATGGGAGTAACTGTTTTTGGAAATCTTCTTTTAGTTTCTTGAACTTTAGCGAGTTTTAAAGCTGTAATTACCTCTCTCTTTAATTGACCCAGAGCCTCGGGAGCCACTAAGTCTCAGCGACCGGATCAGTCCATAAGATATAAATCTCCGAGTCACATTTTGTTTATATATCTTACCTGCTTCACTGCTTTTTTGTTACTAAATTGTTTTTATCTATTGGGTATAAACGAACAAATAAAGATATAGGACAAAACAAACAATACAAACAGGGACGCTAAGACAAAGACAAAAGCCAAAATTGCAAGACAAAGTTGTACTACATATAAAATGTGTTATTGATTAAATTTTCATGCATGAAACTTTAAGAGAAAAAAACCTGTAACGGAACTATTAGGGAATTTACGATCCCCAGTTGAGCTTCGGAACAGTTGATTTTAAACCAGGTTCAATTGTGTACCATTGTGTTTTGTGAACTAAATTGTTAAGATTTCGCTTTTTGTCAAGTTAAACAAGCAAACAAATGAGTGAACAAAGCGGTACATTGGAGCATAGGATTTGCTTTTATAAATAGAACGTACATTTGAAATGTAAAATTTTGGTCAAAATAATTAATTGAGATTTTGATTTTGAAACACTGTTAAGCCCAAAAAGCTTAAATCATTGGAATCAGTGATTTAGGGATAATATTCGATTAACTTATATTTGTAAGGGATTTAGTTTCATGACGATTATATTCTTTATGGATAATTTTGTTCCAATATTGTTTGTTTCATGCATGAGAAATATGGTATAATTCCAATCTAATTTCATATGTAGACATTTGTATTTAAAATAAAAAAAGCTTTTTTCTCACCAAAGAAAATGTACAGTCGGTTGATAAAATTGCCACGTCCAAGGGGGAGGTATGATTTGCTACACAAAACCCAGAACTTGAGGGCTTATATTGCTTATTGTGAAATTTAATAAGGGCTGACAGGGAACTTGATATAAGACGGAACGTTATTTTAAACGATAAGTCCGCTAAAGGGTGCCGCAGAAATCGATAAGGTATTAATGCCACAACACTGTTTGTTAAAACTGCAAATAAAACCTAGGAATGTAATATAAATTATTAGAGAGGTGTTAAAAAGACTAGACACAAAGCAAAAACAATAAAGGACAAGACAGTACCAAATGATTCTGTAGTAATTGTTTAATTTTTTGGCATTCATTTTAATTTCCAATTCTTTTGGTACCTTATTGATCGTACTTGGTAATCAGCTAAAAATGGATTCAAGCCCGAATTATTAAGCATCTACAATAAATTGTTATTAAAAGATTAACAGGTCAGTTCCGCATTTCACTTTCGACAAAATTTGTCGAATTAGATGGGGGTACATGATCCGTAGTATAAAATTCATTGAGCATAGCGTTTGATTTTGAATCCGAACAAATTAAAAGAGAATAGAAAAGAAAGGTTTGACAACGATCTCCTTGATTGATTATTAGAAAAGAGAACATGTAACATGTTCGGGTTCACTGAACCCTCTAGTTCCCAAAACCGTCTCTCTCAGTGCAACCTGAATACCAAAAAAAATTTGTATATTTCAAAAAAATTTTTAGCACAAATTGTTTAGTTTTAGCCGGCTCCAGGTCGTGTTTTTCTTAGTGTGATTAAAAGTAAAAACAAATAAAAACAAAACACAAAATAGTGGCGTTTGATTTGTTTTTTTAATCACATTTAATCACACTAAGAAAAACAAGACCTGAAGCCGGCTAAAACCCAAAACTTATTTTTAACACAAATTAAACCAAAGAATAAATTTTTTATTCAGAAAATAAATTTGGGAACTAGAGGGTTAAGTGAAAGGCAAAGTTTAAGAAGCCAAGACTTGAATTGACGAAAGCGCGGTCTGAACCCACTTAACCACAGCTGCAAATAAAGATGTAGGGATATATAGGTAGAATATTCAATTTGTTCATAGCATTTGTGTTTGTAAATAAAATGGAAGATACTTTGTGACAGCAAGGTTACTCAACTAAACTATGAAATGTCTTACTTCCCTGCACATTTTTTTTTAAAGCGCTTCAATGTGTTTACGAAAAAAGCGCTTTATTGTAGTGCTAAAGCTCCATTTACACGACCTGATCGCTCAGCTGAGTTTTCGTCCGATTTGCGGTAAGCTCCATCTAGTACGGCCGACCGACGCTGTTTCAAAGTTCCGTCGAAGATTCTTCTCACAATGTGCTCGACTGACGTATTTTGCAAGGCGATGTCCACTCAATTCGTTAACGGCTCTCCAGGCATGCTAGGTCGATGCAATGCCATGCAGAGAAACGACATGAGCGACGCTTGATAGACGCAATGCCATGCAGAGAAGCGACATAAGTCTCAATCGTTGTCGTCACGACGCATCACCGTACAAAGAGCAACGCTGGCTTGACGAAAATACGGCGACTGCCACAAGCCGTACTAGAGGTCTCGTGAAAACAGGCGTCTGAGTAGCAACCTGACCTCATCAGCTCAGTGAACAGGTGAAATATAACCGGTTCTAATTGACCTGTCCGCTCAGCTCAATGTGTATTTGATAAAGGTGTCGCATTCAACACAGCTGCCCTCTTTCAAGGGGCCTTAATGTCGTCGAGAGACGACAATAACAATAACAAACGTAGAGTGCTTTGACTCTCAGAGAGAGAGAGAGAGGTAAGAAAAATAAGGACGCTTGTCACTACGGATTACGACACCTTTATTAAATACACCTTAGCTCATGGTGTAATTATATAAGGTGAGGACATTAAAGTAGGCTGCCTCTTTTTTGGGATACCAGTTGAAATCTGAAAAACACTCAGTAGCAAAGGGAATGTCAACGTACTCTCAAATGTTCATATCAACTGGTACCTCTCTCGCATGGGGAATGTCAACGTACTCTCAAATGTTCATATCAACTGATACCTCTCTCGCATGGTGAATTTCTGATGACTCTACCTTATTAATTATACCATGCCTTGGCTCATGATACAATTATACAAGTACGGCGGATATGTCATTGTCCTTTTATTTTAGTCCACATTAATTCAGTCTGTTGCTGTCATTCCATGTGAACGGTTGTCACACTCTCCTCTCTCCGATTGCCGGCGGCAAATTTACGGGAGTGTTTTTGTTTGCACAGCTCACTTTATTGTTGCTGATGTTGAAACATCATGATTTACATCATGATGAAATTAGTATAAGGTGGCCCCGTCCATAAAATCTCTCCCTTATTGTATGTTGACAAATGAGTGTGAGCCTACTAATTTTATGTGAGTGAGAAGAATAGCAGTGGGGTACATTTGCAGCCTACTGTAGCAACCTATGCCGTATGTCGAATGAATTTCGGTTCACGCGCCGGTTCACCCTCCGGCTCTGGTATTGCATCTGGCATGAGACGTCTTCTCTTCGACACCTGGCCTTTGTTGGTTAAAGGCTTCAAATCGGTACCTTTAAAATGTGTATGGCAGATTTTTCCATTTGGACCAAAACTAACTCCTAAGGATTCTTCCCACAATTTTCATTTTTTTCCATCTTTGGAAAATGAATGAAATTTACTCCCTCAGTTTTAATACTCGCACGACGATAAGGGTCAATTTTTTCTCCTCAATTATAGGCTATTCACACTGAGCACATCTTTTGTCCAACATCCCACATCCTAAGTTAAAATTCTTAAATTCTATTTGTTATGCCAACTTTTTAAAATTTTTGTTTTGTCAAATTGTTAATTGGATCAGTGTCTTATAGGAATATGCTACAAACTTGACAAATTTTGAAAGGAAAAATTTTTATGACTCATGATTTCGGATGAAAGATGTTAGATGTGCTCAGTGTGAATAGGCTATTAAGGGTTAAAGCAACGAACAAAAAAATCCGAAAAAATTTCGTCCGATACGAGCCTACTCTGTTGACAGCCTGCGAAGTATTGACAATAAGGGACTAATCGAGAGAGTTGCTCTCATTAAATCATGCATTTACATCAAGTATGTAATATGAAAATCATTTTTTCACACACACACTAAATTTGTGTGCGTGTGCCCTGCCAGACTCTCTCTCTCTAACATACTCTCTCTAGCTCCCTTAGCAAATGCTGTCAGTCCACATTTTTAAATGTGCGCCGTACCTGTACAATTGTATCATGCCTTGGCTCAGCTGAGCAGTAATAGAGTTGCCTTATCAAGTGTGCCAGCGTTGCCACTTTCTGGCTTTCCATACAATCGATATACGATTGCTATCGATTTTTAGCTGTCGGTTTAATTTTGTTTGTGTATCGAAATCTTTTTTATTTTTTGTATTTATACATTCTATTTTGCTTCCATAGTTATTTATTTCTGCATTCAACTTGACAGAACGGCAATGAATATTTTTAATACTTCTTTGTCAATTTGTCTTCATCTTTTATGTAAACAAAGAAACGTCACAATGTTCATATAAACTAAATGATTTCCATGAACCAATGGTTCTATAACTGACTCAACTGAGCTTCTCATATATATGTAAATGCTAAACTGAGTTGCTCAGCTGAGTTTTTTGACACACAGGGCTGACGAAAACTCAGGTGAGCGATTAGGTCGTGTAAATGAAGCTTAAGCTCTTCTTTTAAATACTGCCTTGCTTAAGCAACACTACTCTTATAAAACTGCACCACAGCGCTCTTTTTAGTGCGTGAGTACTTTAAAGGGTCTTTTCGCAGTGAGAGCGATACCGCTTTCTAACGCTCTCTTAACAGTGGCTTTAAAACTTTTTTCACAGTGAGAGTGTAACGCTAACATCCAAATTCATGGCAAAAAATAGTACTAGCTAAAAGGAGAGTTGAGCGCCTCTTTTTAGAGCGCTTGGGATTTCAACATTTTTATAAATAAATACAATAAACTTTCCCCTTTTTAGGTAAAAACTGTTTCCCAAAATGCATATCGTCCCACCGATCAAACTGTGATCGATTTGGCGGAATTGTTTCTATTAGCATTCAACCCAAGCTATTGCAAAAAATTCATACTTTCCAACAAATTCATTTTTTGCAATTGTCGAAGCTAATTGATATTTGTTCCAGTTTTAAGTAGCTTCGGACCACCATGCAACAGTTAATTTGGTTAAAGTGGAACCAAACGTTGCTAGGCGAGGTTTGCAGAAAATATTAGAGATGTTGCAATTTCCCATGCTACTTGTAGTCTATGTTCCCAAACTTTTATTAACAAGATCAGCCGTTTTGAGTTTGTTTTTGACAAATATAAAGGCTAGTCTTGTTTAGGAGTTCTTGCCGGTTTTTTCTATACTCTTAATTGTGGCAAAGCGACGTCTCCTTTTAATTAATTTTGTTTTTTTTTAAACCTCGACTGCGAAATTCTAAATATCGCAATATTTGTATACTTACGCCAATAAAACAAACTAATACTCGTAGGGGCATCAAAATGAAATACCGCACAACAAATCCAATCATCCATATCAGAGTTATTTTCCAGGATATGAATTCATAGTGCCTGTTTGTGCGTGTAAGCATATTCCAGCTCTTCAGTTCCTCCGCCTCAAAACGAGAAGTAACATCATCTTCGATTATAGCTTCCACTCCCGATTTCAAGTAGTCTAAACATGTTTCAAAGTCAAAGCTGATTTCCTCCTGAAAGAAAATATTTTCTTTATTTTTGATTGTGCAATAAGATCAATTCAGTGACTATTCTTTTTCAGGGGTTCTAGCTTGAATTCAGAAATCTCTTGCAAAGGGTGTTGTCTGATTAAATGACCATTTCGTACCTTTTGTACACTTGACGTTTGCTTTTCTTGAGTATTTTCCTGTAATTGCGGAAGAAGTACGGCGTCTCTTGTTATTAACGTTGCTCCGTTGGATGATTCCTTGAGATCTTCATCGTGTTCAATTTTGGGCTTTTGCGGTTTTTTTGTCTGGATATTATTATCGGAAAGCGGTTGATTCTCTTTGGATGCTGTTTCTATACTGTCTCGACCATACTGAAAAATAAAAGAAAACATGTAATCAATTAAAAGGTCAGTCTTTATAATAAAAACTATAATATGAAAAATCGGTAAGCTAATACATATATTTTGAAATAAAACAACTGATTTATTTTACAAAAACTCAGACACGGAAAATATTGTGAGAGCGAGAAGTGTTTCATTGTTTGTGAATGCAGTGTGACCAGGCAACAGCAAAATGTCTGCTGTGATAAATTCCACTAGGTGCAGCAGTGCGACCAGACACTTAACGAATTTTGGTTTTTTTTAATACTATAGAATGTTGCTGGTAATTTTTTAGCAAAAAAAGGTTAATAAAATTGCTAGCGCTGGATCAAATGCAATAGCGCGTGACACTTGTTTACCTGCACGGCTTACCAAAGGAGCGCTGACTCCGAAGAAGTCACCCAAGCTGTTTCTTTGGGAAGATACTTGATTTCTAATTATTTTACGTATCGATAAAAGTATCGATAATTCCATCGCGATCAAAATTTGGCCGGAGCTTGAGCTGCGGTTAAGTTTGTTTCTCCGTTTACGTCAATCACAGCATGAGACACTATAATTCGGCTAAGTTGAAAACCCGGACATTAAGAAAGCGGGTATAAAGTTGGCGGCTGAGAGCCAAGGAAGCTACCAGAGCCGGCTTGGATGAAGGGTGCGTTGGTTCAGGCTCGGCTGGTGTGTACTCTGAACACGTTTGGAAAATGGCATACCAGCTTTATCTAAGGGAGAGGCATACCGAAAGGTTTCACCGCAACAGGTGGGACGGGTGCCAGTTGGTAACGAAATTTTATTGCCAAATTCCATATATGTAATGGGTTGCGACTCGACTCGACTTGTTTATCCTACTCGAAATTCTCCAAACTATTTTTAGTTTCTTCCATTTTTGTCTTCTTTGAATTAACTTCTTTTTAATTGTGTGCTCAATTCTTGTAGGTCAAACAAGTTTCATAATTCCTGACCTCCTTCGAAAAAAATAAATTGGCGTTCTCAAAGTGCATTTTTGATTGCTGAGCAAAGCCTCTGAATGAACCCAATCTTCGAAAAAGATCGTTTGCTAGGCTCAAAATTTACCAAATTTGGTAAAAGTAATTAACATTGTAAAACAATGTTTAAAATACAAAAGCTTAAATATTTAATTGACTTTTTGATCAATTAGCAGAACTATGGGATGGTGCAGAACTATCCGAGATTTCCCTCTGACCTGTGGAGGTAACTGAGCCCTTTTGTTTTCTCAATATTTTTGAGAGGAGCGGGGGACCCTTGAAACAGTACTGTATAGACAATCTTTAATATCCATATGTTATATTTAAAAATCTTTGGGACTACTGAATTAAATTGCATTTCTTAAAAAGTGGGAGCTGAGAGGTATTTCAAGACCAAATAAATGTGCCAAGCAGGGGGTTACATACAGTTAATGGGCTTGAAAAAATCTAGTTTTCAAACATTTTTCCTGAGAAAAAAAATATTAAGGTGACTTTTCCTGTTTTTATTTGTAAATTTATAATTGGGAAAGCTGCTATAGCTAATCTCCAGGAGCTCCACTCAATAATGAAGCCTTGCGGCGTACACGATATCTCTGGTCTGTATTATCCAAAATTAACAAACCAAATGAACTTCGTTAAAGAATTGTTATATGTGCAAAAAAATATATTTTAGAAGCTTGTTTCAAAATTTGGAACCAATCGGTTCAGCCGTTTTCGAGAAATCGATTACGGCGACTTTGAAAACACTGCTTCGAGAAAAACGCGTTTAAAGTTTGAATAGCACTGTAAATTTTCGTAAATTTGCGTTTTCGGTTTCAACTACGAAGCCTTGGTTCACGAATTATGGGCATTTTTGTAATAATAATTTTTTGATTCATGCGATGAACAAAGCTTTAAAAGAGTATAACTCTGTAACGGTAAGAGGTAAGAGTTTTCTTAGAAATTTTTAGCGCACACTTACATGCCTTAAGGCTGTCGCTGATGTTACAGGCTATAAATAGAATAGAATTCGACTATTGAGAGCATTCGAATTCTCAAGCCATTATTGAACGACATGCTTATATAAATAATATTTGTAAGTGGCTTGCTGGCATCAGCGCTTGAAACTCACTGATGAGATGAATTTGGACTTCATCGAAACAGTACTGTCTGAGTATCCAAAGCTGCCCAATATGCACAATATCTCTGTTGATTTTCATTGTTTATTAAAAACATAATAATCAATCATTGACCTTGAGACGGCTAGGCTAACGAACACTTTGAAAATGTAATATATGGTATCTAAATGAGCAAAAGCATAGACAAAACTTATGATTTATGCTCATAAAAGTAAAATTTTGACATTTTTCTTTAAAGATGTATATTTGAAAACTAAGAAAATCGTGGTTATTGACCAAGTTATAGGTAAAATTCAAAAATAGTACGGAATGCTCGATTTTAGGGGTTCGACTTTAGGAATTCGACTTGCGCGACCTCTAAACGTCTTCCGAAAAATCTCAAAAAAAACATCAAAAATACTTTACTCTATAAGCTTTCAGAAAATGCCGAAAACGTTTTTTTCTTAATTCCTGGATCAATTTAGAACTTATTTGTGTAATTTGAACTGCATTTAAGTCATTAACTGAATTAAACAAATTTTTTTTGTTAAAAGTCTCGCGAAAAAGTCAACCTCTCTTAATTCCGATTGTTCCATTTTCGATCTTCTTGCTTCTCTCGTGTCGAATTCGTTTGCCCCGTGGTTTGGCAAAATTAAACCGTAAGCAATTTCATTCGGAATTGAAAACAGCAAATCCAAATCGAAACAGAATTGCTTTCGGTTTACTTTTCAAACGTAGCGGAATTGGGAACATGCCTGAATGTGTTAAGCACACTCTGCATTGCACAGTGTTCCTCAGCATAATTTAGGTTTGACTAAAATGACGTCAAAAACTATGAACGCAATTTGATTGGTACTTGATTATACGTCATAAAACAGTTTTCAGTAAAATCGTAGCTGCCCAGAATTTCGAGATATCATCGAATTAGTTACACTAGCAGTTAACAAAAATAGTTGAAATGCTGAAATCGAATTCAAAAATTATTTTATGTGTACATCATGGATAGAGTTAAACAAGGAATGAATCGAGAGGTTACTGAATTTCCAATAATAATGTTGGCTTATATAGAGGCTTCAAGGCATGTAACTGTGTGCTTGATGGTTTCCCAATATGCTATCTTTGTTTTTGTCTGGCCAATGTTAAATTTGAGTTGTGCATCGCCATCGTAAGTAAACTTTCATACCAAGGGAGATTTTCAAGTGTGTTTTTTAAAAGGATTTTTCCTTTTCATTAAGCTCACAGTTACGTGCCTTGAAGCCGTGCTGAAGTTACATGTTACATGGTATACACTACGTTTATGTTATGCTCATTTTGCAAAATCATTTCAATGAAATGGGTCCGAGAGTGCGAGCACAAACACCATTTCATGAATTCGCCTACTCACGAAAGTAGACTATGAATTTGCCGTCAATTCATGAAATGCCAAGGCGCAGACAACTTAACGCTGCGCTGGTGTTGCCAGATCTTTTGTTTTCTCAAGTCTTTATTCAGCCATTTGCTTAAATAAATAGGACCATCAAGCCGTTTGTTGGCACCAGTCAGTGAAACTCACTGATGAGATGAATTGGACTTCATCGAAACGGCTGTCTGTTGTTTTTCATTGGCTATTGAATTATCATCAATTATTGACCTTGAAACACTTTGATTAAAATCAAAAACTGGTAACCAAACACACACATTTTTAAAATCGTCTAACATCATTGATTTAACTGTTTAAAGATAAAGTAATATTTAAAAGAACTTTTTAATGACTATACCGAGCTGTTATGAATTCCACTTTATTTTTTTTGCCGATTTCGACCTTCAATCGATGGCTGCTAGGTTTGCTTCATATGAGTAAATGTAATTGGACAGCACTTTTTCTATTTTATTTAGCTATGTTTAACCATATTTGATATGACATATTCAAATGTAAAATTTAAATACTAGTTTAAAGAGTAAATAAGAGCTTTGTTAAGGTAAATAAAAGAGATGATGACAACTCTGGCTGCTGTCGATATACACAAACATGTGCGGAGGCCAGCCAGCCAGCTGTCTTCGAAACCGATTTCGAAAAATCAAAACGTAACGAAATCGTTCGGAATTGAGAACAGAAAACAGTAAACCGTTCGTTTTCGTTTCATTTTTACTTTTTGAAAACGTTCGGAATTCGGAACAGGCCTGATTATTATGAGTTTGACGGAATGACGCTGATTTTATTCAATTTAGAGTTTTGTTGAATGATTAAATGTGAGTAACAATTTTTGTGTATGATTCGGCGTGAACAATTGTGCCACTTGTTGTTAAAATCCTCCACACAGCTCGGTTTGTTCCACTTCAGCATGCGGAAAGGTCCTGTCGGATCAGGACTTGGAGCAATTAATTTTCCTGCCACCCTCGTTAGCTCTTACATGATATAAATGTAAACGATATGAGGATTCAACAATGCGAACAAGAAACTATACAATCCGTTCCTTGTCGAGAAATTCCCCATTTCAGTAACCTGACTTTGCGCCGATGTCCGCTTTTTTAAGCCCAAGGATTAACCCATTTTATTTGAAGTAATCGTTATTTAACATTATTACTCATTTTTTTTACCCCTTGACATCAAATCATCTTGAGGGTTGAACGCACTCACACAATCATACAAATTGATTTGTGATAATTGAAACAGTTATCAAAACGATATCAAGCAAGTTTGTGAAAAGGAAATCGAGAACAGGGACTATAAATTACATACGTACATACATAAGCATATGTGAAACGGAACATATGAACATACATACATTCGTACACACAAATGTGTTTTATTGGCCTGACTATATTTATGAACTTTGGAATATCCAACCCCGTCATCAGACCAAAAGCTGTTGCGATAAACGCACTGACGAAGTCATAAAACAATTGAATAAGGGTACTAGGAATAAGGGTCACACATTTACCTCAAATATCCTTAGGAGAAGGTTCACATACGCCTTTCGTACGCCGACAGATTTGTTGATTGCCGATAATAATATTAAAAATGATATAAATCCCGCCAAAGGAATCCAACATATGTTTATGATTTCGCTTATCATTCTACTTCATTAGCTTTATCACAACTCAATAGGTATTACAATGCTCTTAAGCAATTGCTGGATATCATTAAACTAGAATAACACACAATGTTTGTGGCAAAATTAAAGGTAAAGGTATTCATCGGTATCAGTCAAATTACGGTTTAAGCGAGTACTCGATTGCAGTAGAGATGGCAAACAATCGATAAGGTTTACACGGGAGCAAAACATGATATTCATTTGACTCTCATTTATGTTTCTACAGTATGAAAATTCGGAATTTCGAAACAATTCTAAATCCTGAAAGTGATTTAGACATCGTGACGGCCTGTCAATGTTTCCCAGTTGTAAATATTTTTTTCTGAACCTTCATAATCCACAAGCGGTTTATTCGCTTGGCTAGGTTAGTGTCCCCATCGAGCTCTTACAAAAATATCTCTGGAAATAAGGCATAACTCGAGTTATTTCAAAATTGAGATTTTAATACCAATGGCTTCGCCGTGTTCAATTGTATACACAAATTGAATAAGTGATTACAAATATGTAACGGAATAACAAAACAACTTAAGTCTTGAAAAGTCCACATGACTAACCGGCTGTAAGTCAAAACAATAAACTGACAATTTGATTGAAAGAAACCTATACCTGTATACTTCAAGCAGTAACGATTCCAATATGTAGAACATTCCACTTTACGACCAATCACATTTGTTTAAAAACTCATTAAAAGTTAGGAATTGTTTTCTGAAAGATTTAAGCATACTTGTGATTTTTTGCCTTATTGCCTGAGAAAAATCCAACTTTTAAAGTTTTATTAACATTCCATAACCCGCCTCATCCTCTTTTGCTTATATTTTTGCTTCCTTAATATGATATTGTTTATTTACGGAAAAAACGGAAAAGATATTCCTTGATAGACCGCGAATTATGAACCATTTACTGCACGAGGAAGTCGACAGTTGACTAGACCCTACTTTGGGGGACACCACTTGGAAACAAAACGCCCTTCTGGGGACTACGTGGAGTAGGCTCCTTGGGAAATCATGTAAAAATGTCTCGCCTTGAATTTTACCTCAATAGGTGGCATGGGAAGCAGATCCAATAAGTATCAAGCTTTCCTTACTTTCGCACTCAAATTCAAACAAATTTAAATCTTAGACATAAGAATAAAATATTTTTAATATATTCATTTCCAAAAAAAGAAACGTTCGAAAAGCTTATGTGAGCGAGCAAAAAAAAAATTGAAATTCCACTAAAAAAGAACCATGGTCAACGTCGAGTGCCAATTAATTTCGTAATTTCTTCACAATTCGCTGTCCATCGAGGAAAAATAATTATTGAATTTTCGGGGTGGTTCACCTTACTGTAAACATTTACCAAAAGAAATTTAGAAGGTTGAGTCGATGGATCGAGTAGGTAAGTCAAAATCGCCATTTGCTAAAATCCGAGGAAAAATGGACGCACTAAAGCGATCTTTGCGCTGTAGCGCCAGCCTGTTCAAACCAATAGTTGCCCATGTCGTTCGCAGTCAGAACTGGCAAGACTAAATCCGCTATCATGGCCCAATTACGCTCTCCAGTTACTGCAGCTCAAACGTCGCCTTAGAAGAATGGTCCAACGATCCTTTTCTTACAAAATCCAACGCAAAAAGATACGCGTTGACCGTGGAGAGCTTACTCATAAATTTATTTAAGTGTTTTATTAGCGTAAAGCCTACAATTTCGCTTGTTTACGGCCCATTCAAAGAAAAATCATCGCCCCATCGCTGGAGTTATTTGTTGAAATTTGAAATAATATAGAATTCACAAAGGGCTTTTTCCGGAGAGTCTGGTGTAACTCATACGGCCCATTCGTAAATCTTTTTTTTTTGTATAATGAGAAAAAGGATTTGCGGAACTCAATCCGCTTACAAATTTTTATAAGGTTAACAAAGACTGGAACGGCAACTGTATGCCAGCTGGCTGAAAAAAGTTATATTACTGAATTTCCTTCTTTCTAGGCTGTTCGATTTAAAGCAAAAATGAATTTGCTTGACTATTAATGTAAGGTCTATTTCAGATTAGATAGGCTTTGAATAATTCCTTTACACATTTTGTGTATGAATCTTGGTGTCCTGCCCTAACATAACAAGAGCTGATGGAGTTAAACGAAGACCAGTTTTAGAATCAGTTGACGAAACTAGAGACAAACTCGAGAATTCAGTACCTCAACAAAGTGGTAATTTTGTTGCCCTGTATAAGCAACTAATTCAAGTAAATTCTTTCTTATTTTGGAACTTTCCGTGTTTCTCAACTTTAGAAGTGGTCAGGGATTCAAACCACTTTGGCCTTATCGGTGTGTTGAAAGCGGCTTTATAAAAAAATGTAATATCCGGCCTGTGGTTGATTTACCAAGTCTAAAACCACGCTGATCTGATTCAATCAGTGTGCTCAGAAGCGGCTTTAGAAGAGTAAAATGTAGTTTGGAACATCATCTACATATAAAAATTAGATTTACTCAAAGTCTGTCAGCGCGATCTTAGAATATCTTTTATTTAAAAGAATTAGCATGTTTAAGCCGACTCTTTATGTTTCTCATAACTCCTTAAGAAGATAAGAGACTGTTTATTTAAAAACCCTTAAAGCCCAATTTCTCAAATCTTCCGGTTAGCCAACCGCCGGTCAAATTTGTTGTTCGAGATGACCAGCGGTTGTCATTTGGCATTCTCAACATTGACAAATTAGGTATTTTTGTTATACTGTTTTAATGCTACAGTATGTTGTTGGTAATGCTTTGCGAAAAAGTAGAATAAAATTGCATGTGATGAATCAAAAGTAATAGCGAGAGACACATGTTTACAAGCACGGTTTATCAATGGAACGCTGACTTTACAAAAGTAACCCGTTGTGATATGGAAGCTACCCCATACATAAGAATGCAGCGTAACCAAAAGTTTGCTCTTTGAAAACAGGGTATGATTCCTGTAAGCAATCCCACCACAGTTTCTAATAATTGTTTGAATCTGAGCCATATAAAAAAAAGTGAATAATTTGGTTCATGTTTAATTATCGTTTTAAATTGACCTTAACGTTTCGAAAAAAAAAATTACAACCATTTTCCGAAGCATCATTTATAAATATGTAGAGAGAGTTAAGGATAAGTTGAAAATTCGTTTCGTTCCAAGTTCAAGACGAAGTTTTACCATGAGTGCACCAAATGGAATTGACACACGAATGTATAGTGTAACGATGCCCGCCAATCGATAGGAAACAAACCGATAAGTTGAAATGTTGGAGAATGCCACTGGATGGTTGTTCCCTAAAGAACTGTTTTGTGTTATGTTGGCAGTGCTGTTACATTATTATTATTAATATTTTGTTATAATTTGCTTCAAATAATGAAGTGATACATATATATGTATATTGCAGTTAATTTGTTTCACCCGATACATTTGTTTCCATAAACGGTTCGATTTTATGTTAACAACAATGTCGATAAGCAATACTAGCAACATAAACGAGAAGGAGATCGACGATGAGGATATGTCACCGACAAAATTATCCAATAATTTGGTCGTTCGCGTGAACCAAGATACAGATGATAATTTGCAAGCGCTATTTGATAGCGTCTTGAATCCGGGCGATGCCAAGCGCCCGTTGCAGTTGCCTTTTCGCATGCGAAAACTTCCAAATTCCTTCTTCACCCCTCCGGCTCCATCTCACTCGCGAGCGAACAGTGCCGATTCCACGTTCGACGGCGGCTCCCAGACTAACATCAACAAAGCTGCGCAGCCAGTGGACGTGCAGCAGCCAGCCATATCCGCGGCCATCTCACAGAACGCGAACCCGATCCAGCCATCACAGAGTCGCCTGGCGATACATCACTTTCGCGCTCGCAGTAGTCCAGCATCTCTGCAGCAGAACTACAACGTTCGCTCGCGCAGTGAAGCCAATGCCAACGCAGGCAGCCAGGGGCCCGCCTTTCCCGAGAACAGTGTCGATTTTACCAGCAGTGCCGCCAATGCCATCGAACTTGATGGAATGAATACGTGCCTGGGTGTGCCGGGGCAGGTTCAGGAGATGCCCCTCTCCACACAAACTGTGCACAAAAAACAAAGGTCGTACGACGTGGTGAGCCCAATTCAGTTGCAGAGCCAATTGGGAGCCCTGCCACCGGGTTGGGAGCAGGCCAAAACTAACGACGGACAGATTTATTATTTGAAGTAAGTACTATGAATGCTTTTGAATTTCTACAACCAAAAATCTATAACAAAACTTATTTTTAATGTTTGGAAGTTCTTCCTCGATCCACATTTATATTTTTGTTTTACAGTAAGCATTCTTTATAAGCAACCCTTACACAGGCAACGTTCTGTTGTAGCAACCTTTGCATCACCACCTTTTTTGATTTAAAAATTCTGTGAAAGAATTTATTGTTTTATTTTTCATTCTTCTTTAAAAATGGAGAAGACAGCAGAGCATCATTTTCATTTAAAACCAAATTATCACATTTAGTTGAACTCGAAGATGGCAAGACACCAACAGAGATCGGTAGAAGCTACAACATCCATAAGTCGACTTTAACGAGGATAAAATATAATAAAGAATACTTAAAAAAATTCGCAGAAGAACATTGACGGTTTCCGGTGAAAAACTTTCTTGCAGTGCTGAGTGTGCTGCTACATTTAAAAGTGATTTCAAAATGGTTATTGCAGAAAATGGATTTCAACCGGAACAGATCTACAGTTGTGACGAAATCGGCAGGGTTTACAACCGCTAAACTGCTGTTGGACGCAAATCCATGAGGGTTCCATTATGCCTTTATCAAAAAATCCTCGGTGTTTTTCAAAATTTATATTTACCACAGTACTACAAATTATCCAAAAATGTTTGACAAAGCTTTTGCGCTTTTTAAGGAGTGATACAACGATTTGATCTTCTGTTCTTGCATTGACAGTTATCGCGCGCGGCCTCATGCCATGCGTTTGTGTGTATGTTGGAGGGTGTGTTTGTGTGAAAATCGAAATCAAGGGAACAGGGTATTTTGTAGTTACTTGTTGGAATAGAAGATGAAGTAGTAAATGACGAGAGCATCGGCAACAAAGAGGGCCATATGAAAGAAGATAATGTGATAGATTCCTTGCTACTAATCAGAAAAAAAGAGTTCTGAAAATACTTAACTAATATAATTTAAAGTAATAAAACTGCTTGTGAATCTATATGTCCTAAAACTGATTTATCTTAAAATTTATACTCCTTTTTCTACATAAGAAACTTTTTTGACAAAACAGGTTCAGATTAGTTGCTTGTATAGAATGTTTACTGTATAAAATTAAAGTATTAAATAACAAAATCAATATAATCGATTAAAATTTATCTACCCTAATTACTTGATTAAAAAATGTAAAGACCTAGATGGATTTACGACGCACAGTGGGGCCTCTGCCCGAGCTCGGCCGCAAAAATCAATTTTTTAACTGAAGTTAACTTTTTCGATAAAGAAATATTCCAAACTAACCGATCCGAACTTATTTGGAGATCGTTTAACAAATGTGGGAGATATATCTTTTCAAAGTGTTCCTTTTTTTCATGATTGCAAGGAAATGGGCAGTTTTGCCAAAAACACAAATTTTCAAATTAACTTGTCGGCAAACTATACCACCGATCATTGTCTTTTTGGCCTTTTATGAAAAGTATGTTTGTTCTTAATAAAAGAAATGAAAAAATGTTAAACGGTGGTTTCCTCTTTTTAATAGCGCCATTTGGAAAATACTCCATATTTGACGCATTTTTCAACTTTGGTAGACTCCCACAAAAAAGGTTCAATTGTCTATCTAAATTGAGTAAAATTGGTAACGTTGGTTTGCGTTTGCGGAAGTTATGTCAATAAAACTTGCCTTACCTCGAAAAAAAAGAGCGCGTCGCGGTGAAAGAAGTCGAACGCGTGCAGAGATGTTATTCAAAAACTTGTTTACTAGAAATCCTATCCTGCTACCAATTAATAAGATCAAAATATGCATGTAGAATGACAAAATAAAAAAAATTTTTTGGACTTAAAATTTTTTCCTCTCAAAAATTTATTTTAACAAAAAATTAAAAAATTGTTGTCTTCTTTTTTTGCTAAATATGATCAGAACGAGTATTTAAAAAATATATTTTAACCTTTTGATTTTAATTTTAAAAATCCTTCAATTTGACCAAAAAATTAAAAGTTTGAGACTCACGATTTAATTACGCCCTGATTTATGGGCTTAAGCTTAGGAACTTTACATCAAAAAAATCTTTGAAGTTTGCAGAATATTACGAAAAGAAATTAAATGTATAACTCGTATAGTTCAAAAGTTATGATTTTTGCAACGTGTTATGGGAAAAGGCCCCACTGTGCGACGTAAGTAATTTAGTTTACGCCACCACATATTGCGACAACGTGGAACGTATGCCTAGTGTGACCAGAATTAGCAAAGACAAATTATACCAATGCATCGCGATGTTTCAGGTTCATGTCATTGTACTCTGTACCAGAGGTACAAAGAGGTATACAAAACAGCCAGAAGGAAGCATTTCCGACCCTATAAAGTATATATATTCTTGATCATCATCAATATATGTCCGTCTGTCCGTATGAACGCACATATCTCACAGATGGTAAGAGATAGAGGTTCGACGTGTATGGCTCAAAAACTTCTTATACTTGCAGGCAGATCAAGTTTATTCTAGTTTATTTTTGCCACGCCCCCGCAATTTAGAAAGCCAGTTTTATAAATAGAAGGTTTGAACCTTGACATATTTTGAAATCAAGTTTATTTATCGAGCCGGTATTGGTAAAGATCGGATGAACGGTTGTCGAGTTATAAGGAAAACAAACAATTATGGGCAGCACCGGTCGTAACGGTGATGTGCAGCACTTCACAGGTACGGAGTATGTTATAGTCGGGCTTGACCGACTTTCTTGTTTTTGAATTAGTTGGTGGTGAGTCATACTACTCAATCCGCTGTGTTTTGATTTGATGACAAGTGCTAACGCTTGTGCTTCTGCCATGATAGCAATAACTCTCCCGCAAAGCCTTAAAACCAGTTCGGCAATCAGCAACTGTCACATATTGGTAGAAATTTGAGTCAATTTATACAAAGTGTTAGTCTTTCACATATGTTCCTAACTTTCATTTTGAACAATTTTAGGCATTTCCCTCCAAGCCTTGTTAACAAAATTTGAATCGGAATGCTTGGGGCTCAATCATTTCCAAGCGACCCTTTTGTCTTGGCTTCTCTGCCATTTTTTCGTCATTTTAATTTTTTATAATGTTGTTTACTCCAGCTGATCGATGGCTTGCATGTAGAAAAAGAGTGCGTAACATTTAGCATCAACTGCTGTGTGCGCAAGGAAATCGTTACGTATGCTTCTTCTTCCCTCAATTTTTGTATGAAACTTCACTTTACGTAGGCCTTTAAGTAGAAAATATGAAATTTGATTTATGGCCTTTACAATAATAATTAGCTGGACCTGACGATGTACCCCTTAAACGCTCGTTTATGTTCGCGGATCGGATTGCTCATAGAGGGTGTCTCAGAAATATCTAGAGATTTTCGTTTAAACGGTTTCATTTTGTATTGAAACTGCTTTGACTTCATACATATGCGAAGTGTCTCCAAATGCTCCGCTTCTAGACTAGATGACAAAAGTAGAGAAACCGACCACTCAAGGACATGTAGATTAAATGCGTACGGATTTCGTTCGCTATAATCTAGAAGCCGACATTATTCTTGTAAATTTTCATACGAGTATACGGGGGTGTCCTGGCTTCGGTTGGCTTGCAAATCGTTTGAGAAATCCGTCGGTGTCCCTGAACTTAAGTCTAGTTAAAAGGAGTGTCTATAAAGATTATGGTCCTACTACAAAAACAGTGCTACATTGCGTAGTTTCGTGAAGTCGCTTTTGGTTGGTTTGTTTATTGGCTGGTTGCTGTATTGGTTAGTTTGCCAAAGTCTCGTAACAAAATACGAGAGGTTTGAAACCAACCGAAAGAGATTTCTAAGACACCGAGAGTTGGATTTGGGTTGGAATTTGATTGGAAGAGATTTCTGGAACACCGCGTATACAGTCCTAGTTTAGTTCAGTCAAATCGTTTATACGAAAATCTCTTGATATTTTTGGGACACCCCCAATTTACAATTCGATGTTTTGCATGACTCGAAAGTAACATTTTCTCAGACCGTCTTCCGGACTAGTACTACAAGCGGATTTACATGTTCTTATTATAAAAAATATTCGGGCCTGTTCCGAATTCCGAGTCGGTTTTCGTCCAAACGTTTGCATTTAGAGTTTAAACTTTACAATGTTATACGGAAGTTGACAAACATTTCAACGGTTACTAGATCAGGTTTGAGGAAAATCGGAATTGCTAAAGCAGTTGAAACCGATTGCTGAATGCCAAGTGGATTCAATTCGGCAAAAAGAGACGACCTGATTTAGTAACCATAGACATTCGTCTTACTTTTCATATAAAACCGTGAACTCTAAATCAGAACAAGCAACGTTTACACGAAAATCGACTCGGAATTCGTAACAGGCCCGACTAAGTGTGTTTACAATTTTTTTCAAGATTTGGTATGCAGGCAAAAACTGATTAAATCGCGACGCAGTTAAACAAGAGCCGAACTCGCAGCGCAGCGACGCTTATACTGCTTTTGTGCCTAGTAGGTAACAACGTGACAGTCTCTGGTTTAGGGTAACCATCGATCTGGCCGATCCGCACAGCTTTACCAGAGTTTGTGCACTATACATATGTCAGCTATTTGCCAGGCGATTTCAGACAGCCATCGGCTTCGGTATATTCGTAAACCGGCAGCGGTAATTGTTTAGTAGAGCTACCCCTCACCAAAAATTCTGAAAAAAATATCCTCGATGGATCGCGAATTTACAAGAACTATGACGTCTTCAGATCGCGGGGGACTCCCGCGGTTCAATGGTAAAAATTGTTTGAAAGTTGCATTTTTTTTGTATAAAAAACAGATTGTTTTTTGCCTTAACTGTCATTTATAAATTGAAAAAATGGTTTCTGGTAAGCAAAATATTCGTTGTAAACTCTGACCACCAATCACATCGACGAAAAATGAGTTGCCCAAGTTGCGTAAATACGCTAATGAAGTTTTTTGCTAAGTCGGATGAGGAGATAATGCAATTTGTGGAAGATCACGACTGCATTTTAAAGTCAAAAACGTGTCCAAAATGCGGTTCGAAGTGCACGGCAGCGAATGGACGTTTCCGGTGTAGGAAGATAAAGACCGTCCAGAAAGGAGCTCATAAGAAGAAGCAAAAAATAAAGTGCGAGTTTTTTGAATTGGCTAAATTTTTTTTCAAAATCGCGCGATTTTTAAAAAAAAATGTTGTCTGCGGCGCTACTTTGAACAGTAGCCCGCATAGCAACGTTTCTAGGTATAAAATCCATTATTGTGATCAATAGACATGGAACCATTTAGATTATATAGGTCTTTTAAAATTTATAGAAGTAAACCTTAATGGCCATACTACTAATAGTATGTCCTAAACAATTTTTTAAGTTCACTCACTTTAATTCGATCCTGAAAGTGTTGATAGTCAAAGTGACCAGATGACCTTAGTGTGGCAAACTTAATTGAAGGATATAAATTTTAAAAAATTGTTTAGGACATACTATTAGTAGTATGGCCATTAAGGTTTACTTCTATAAATGTTAAAAAACCTTAATAATCTAAATGGTTCCATGTCTATTGATCACAATAATTGATCTTATACCTAGAAACTTTGAAACATTGCCAGTGGGCTTTAAAAGAGGGGGCATGAAATAACGCCAGGTGATATATCGCCCCCGGGCGTTATTTCACTCCTAACAGTGAAATAAAGCCCGCGGGTGTTATTTCACCTTCATTCAATGTATAGCGCCATTTTCATACTAGGAAACGAAGAAAAAGTCGGTAAATAGCACATCTATACAAATAAATATAAATTATTTTTGAGAAATAATGACAGTTAAGGCAAAAAACAATCTGTTTTTTATACAAAAAAAATGCTACTTTCAAATAATTTTTACCATTGAACCGCGGGAGTCCCCCGCGATCTGAAGACGTCATAGTTCTTGTAAATTCGCGATCCATCGAGGATATTTTTTTCAGAATTTTTGGTGAGGGGTAGCTCTACTAAACAATTACCCCGGCAGCCTGTAAGGGATGACCTTAAGCACTGTCGATCCGCACACAGTCCGAAGGGCACGGCCGAGCGAGCTCCTCCTCAATCTCTTCGCTTGTGTGCTTCAAATGTTCGCAAAACTGACAGTTTAGATGGCCCGAGGCGTTATCGCAGACATACACACTACCCGCTACATCACAATCGGCCAGATTACCAGAGACTGTACATAAAATGTCGTGCGTCCGTCAGGCGATTTTGGGACATCGTTCGGCTTGCACATTCTCTTAAAAGCCACCCCATTGCTCGTGAAGAAGCTTTGTACTTACAAAGCTGCTCCTCTTCTTTGATAAGCAAGAGGCACGCATTACGTAATGCACCCTGCAGGACCTCAAATTAAACTGGGCGAAAAGTCGGATGAAATATGGGCAATATGTCCGAATTTAATGTGGACATAACATTTTTGAGTTTAAATTCGATGTTTACTACGATTAATTTTGATATGGGCCTTTTGTCCGTGGTCCTTTTGTCATGTCACCATTATTTATGTATATCAACCCCAAATTAATTGTATCCTTTTTTTCTTTTTAGCCATACTACAAAAACGACGCAATGGGAAGACCCAAGAATTCAATATCGTCAACAGCAACAACGGGCCATGGCCGAGCGGATAAAGCAAAATGGTGGGTTACGGAAATAAAAGTTACTTACGGGCGGGACAACAAAAGTTCGATTAGTTGGCTGAAAACGCCAGTCAACATTAATTGCAGTATTTTATTGTTTTCACTACTGATTTTAAAATGTATATTTTTAGTTTGAGAATCTTCATGTCAAACTAGTCCTAAATATCTTTTTTTAATAATGTCGGCATTGTCTCCGCATTTCTATTGTAGACTTTATCATTTACTTGTTTTAATGCTTGGTCTGTTAAGAAACACGGTGTTGGGGCGAAATTTTATGCCATAAGTTATTTCAGAGTGTGTTTTGGCGCATTGTGGTGATGTAAGAAGCTACGCAGTTTATGTTTCTCCGATTGTGCCACTAATTCTTAAAATCATTTGCGGTGTAAATTTTGCAGTTACTGTGTGCTAAGTTTTGTCATGCTGGTTTTGTGTGACACTGTTATTTAACACACGTTACTCCAAAACTATTGGTGGATGCGGTACAAGATATTTAGTGCCTATTTGAGTATGGCTCAGCGGATATTGTACGCGACCGCTGTGCAAGAAGACGTGAAAATGTTTTTCTTTAAATAAACTTACACACCCGGTCACCCCTCTCTGCTGTTGGCGCCAGCTTTGTAGTAATTAGGCATGCAAAGGCTTCTCAAACTTCCGTTCGGATTCGGCGTTAAACTGTAAGTCCCTTTCTCTTGTGCGAAAATTAAAACCGCACAAGCCAAGAGATTGGAAGAAGCTCGGCGTTGGCCCTTTGGGGCTGTGTTAAGACGTTTTACATTACCGGCCTGTCATGTGTACTATTTTGAGTCAATCGTAAATTTTGTTCAAAAATCAATCTTTAATTTCGGGAATTCACCTAAAAAATGTCCAGCCACTTATACAAAATGGGTCAAGAATTTCCCGGCTTAACTAACGTAATAAAATATTTCCAAAATTCAAATTTTTCTTCAATTCTTGTAGCATATTCACATCTTTGTGGCAATAGGGTTTATCTTGCTTTTCAAGAAACCCTCAACTTATCACTTGAGCCATATATTGTTCCTTTAAAAATTTTCCAGTATTGGCTACAAAGAATCTAACAATTAGTGATGTATCCAGGAAACATCCATGGTTATATACTACACTTATGGACAAAATAATAGGTGTGTTTGTTCTCTCTTTTAATTTATTATTTCTAATTCATATCTTCTCTAATCTCAGCAAATCAAAGTTTTTTTCAAAACTAATATTAATTGTCTTTAAACAAAAAGTAAGAACAGCTTCACAAGCCCTTTTATATACAACTAAATTAAATATTTCCTTAAATCCGCCAATTTTGGATGGATACAATAATAGGTGTACGAAGATAAATGTTTAAATTAAATCAGTATTTCACTATTTTTGGCCTTGATTTATATTAAACTAAGTATCTGGCAGCTAATAACCGGTATATCCGCCATTATTTTGCAAGACTTTCTCCATTTGTCTTGAGGATATTAACTTGCGACAAGTTCCATTTGGAATGTTGTACCATATTCTTTGGATAATATCCCAAAGTTGATTTTTATTGTGACTAAAAGTCTTTCCGACCTCTCTTTTGAGTTCACCCCAGAGATTCTAGATGGGATTGAGGTCCGGGGATTGACTTGGCCACTCAAGAACATCCACATTTTGCTCTCGGAACCAATCCTTTACTACTCGAGAGGCGTGCTTCGGGTCATTATCCTGCAGGAACTTCCATAAAAGACTCATATTATCCTCGGCATATGGTAGTATCACCGTCTCCAATAGATCTTTGTATACGAATCTGTCCATTATTCCGCCAATACGATGAATCGGACCAACACCATACCAGGAAAAGCAGTCCATACCATTAGACTACCACTTCAATTTCATTGCCTTTCGGACGACGAACAATTCTTTTGGCATCATTTCCAATTAAATTTATTTTGGTTTCGTCACTGCAGAGGATATTTCGCCATTTTTTCTCACCCTCCGGTCCCCACCAGGTTCTACGATCTAATGCAAATTTGTTCCTCATCTGTAAATTTGCCGACCGAAGCAAAGAAACCCTGCGAACAATCCTACCAGGTAGGTTTGCTATTGCCAATCGTCGCCGAACGGTCCGTGATGACATAATACTCCCAATTTCATTGGCAAACGGGTCGCGTTTAACCAACTGAACCATGCGATCGTCGGTCTTAGATGATGATTTTGTAGGTGCTCCCCGAGTTTTACCTATTTTTCCCGGTTTTAAGGCATTGGTTACGAAGTTTTGAGAACGTTTCATTAACTTGGCAATGGATTTATACGTTTTTCCTTCATCTCAGGGTCGTTGATGAGCCTTCTCTCCTCCGAACTGCAGTGACGCCCACGGCCCATCTAATATAATTTTAATGGTTATTATGTCCCCATTTATAAATATTTTCCTAATACCTTACCTTCTGCAACCAAATAATTGTATTTATAAACTATAGGTTAATGTTTTGCTTCATACACCTATTTTATTGACCAGCCGAGTTTGCAGTCTAACCAATAAAACAATCCACAATTTTTGCCAGAAAGCTAATTAATCCCGGAAATTCACCCATTTCGTACCGAAACAGTGTGGCCATATTAAAAAAGTAAAGCTTCCTTATTAAATGTTATGTTTACATCGATTTAAATCGATATTTAAAAAAAAAAACTTCACACCTATTATATTGTCCATGAGTGTACATAACTCAGGCCCGTTTTCGGTTTTCGTTTGAAAAACTTACGAAAATTTAAGGTTTTTGTCCTAAAGTTTTGGTACTATCCTTGGCTTGGCCCATGTTTTTTAAAGTGCTTCAGTGTGGAACTAAGACACTATTGTAAATTTTTCAATTTTCCGGCATTAATTACTATCTTCACAATTGACCATAGTTTTTGGGTCTAGTTTGTTGGTACAGTATCTTATCTAAAGGTCATTAGGAAGTGTTTTTAGAAAATTTGAAAGTTTAAGTTTGGTACCCATTTGCCACGCATATAATTTTATTGTATGAGGAATCATCGCTAGTTTTGTGAAATCAAGATTTCTGATATGCAAAATTGAAGATTGATGTATTTGTGACCTAATGACAAACATTTTTTTATGTTTTGAACACTTGCACAAGGAGCTTATTCCTAATAATTTGGAAATTTCCTATAGTGCAAGTCTATGCCGACTACTTAAAATTTTATAATGCCACCAAAGGGCAACCGTGGGTATAAGTGATAAACTTTAAATCGGGGATTAATACCGGTACCGGAACCGAAATAAACCGTTTCAAGTCGCGTACCGCAACCGGCACCGATACAAATTTATATTTGAGAACCGAAAACCGTTTACCGTTATTATAGGAACCGATAGAACCGAAGCAAAACCGAAACGTTGGTATCGGTACTGTTTCGGGTTTTTTACCTTTGCAGAGCCCATCGTAATTTTTGTCAGATGTTTGTAACCCGACGAAGAATCCTTTACACGGTGTCAAATTTTCTTCTCACTATTGTAAGAAGGCGTAAATCGTCTGGCAGCAGACATCTACAACATTTCTTAAATTTTGCGGGCGCAGATAACGACATTCTTCTACATCGGAAAGTTTGGGACTCAGTTCGCGAAATATTAGAACCAGCTGAAGTAACCACAGCTTAATTTCGAGCCGAAAATCTAGTTTTGGGTGGTTGGGATACACTGCAAATTGCCGATATCCAAAAATATTTTGTTTTTATGCCTTTTTTTACACCAAAACGCATTGTATAAGTTTCCATACATTAAATGTCCGCTCTAATGAACAAATTTGACCCGAGTCTGTGTGAAAAGCACGAGTGACTTCGGCCGCCGGGGGCTAAGGGCTAGACGGAACTTGTTTAGTTATTCAACATTCAAACGTTTTTGTATATTTTTGTATTTTTGTATATGTTCATTTCTTTCAATTTTACTGCCAACAATAGCAAAGCCTCCTACATGAAGTAACAAGTCAAAGTTGTTGTATTGAGAAAATTTTGAAATTTTTACAAGTCGAAAACAAGAAGAATAAAACAAACTAATTCTACTGACATGTTTAAAAAAATATTCAATTTCTCAATTCAACAATTCCGCAGCTCAACTCTGGCGGTCGCGATTTTCTTCTTCTAATTTTTGACTTGTCAAAAATTTTAAATTTCCAATTCAACAACTCCACAGCTTAACGGGGGGTCGTGAATACCCTAATTATTAACTAAGTTTAGTTAAGTACAATAAAATCCACTACACAATTTTGTAAAAACCGGTTCTTAAGCATGTAACCTAACATTGTTTGTAGCTACGTACACCGCAGTAACTAAGTAATATAATATCCACTGCTCACTTGTTGTGTAAATAGCAGAGCTTCCATATGTAACTTAGCAATACTTGTCATATCTGCACAAGTCGGTATTTTACTTTCCAACTGGAAACAGTGTCAATTGTAGAGTGATTCTTTGACTGTGCTGCCTCTTAGACCAGATAAAGTAAATTTTGCGGTGGGAAACCCAGTAATGATAAGATGTCCAAAACTTTAAAATGTTTGATTCGATCAATGCCATCGAAGGCTCTAATAATAATTTTCTGTAGATTCTGAGACTCTGTAGCGTCAGATCTTAGAATGTTTAAAAATTATTGTTAAACCGAACCGAAACTTTAAGATCGAAACAGGTTCAGGTTGAGCTATTTTCTCAGGCTTGGTTCGGTTCAAGGTTCGGCTTACAGTTTGAAAGTGTTAAAATTCTAGTTTTAAACTGGTTCGGTTAAAAAGTCTTTGCAGTCTTGCTTTAAAAACATTAATTTTATAGATATTTTCTTTATTTTAGAGTTTAATTAAAAACGGTCTTAAAAAAATTAACTTTTCCTTAGAATTTTCCTCCTAGAGTTTAAGAAAATTTTGTTTAGAAATAATGATTTTTCCGAGCCCACTCCTAGCGCAGCAACTCCAAACTTAAGTGACACAGACTTTTGATAAAGACTTTTCCTCTAAAATCATACAGCCCCTCTTTTCCTATTCTGACGAAAGCGTCAGCTATTCTGCAGGTTCAATTTTGGTTTATGCCAAAGAATGTCTCGGCGGTACCCTCTTGGTTCTCTTTGATCCCAATAACAGATTTAACCCCCAAACCATTACGAATTATAACGGTGTTAGATAAGTTCAACGGGGTTTCAGCTGTACAGATAATATTATTTTGATGATTGTGCGTCGGCACTTTCCGTAAAAAGTTAATCTTGTTGCTGGTAACATGGCTTGAGTTCGAGACCCTGTTTTTTACTTTTCCTTACCGATTTGCAATTTATTCCGATATTAATATACAATTATTCAGCTTGAAATCCTGCAATTTCGGATAACTCCCTTTCAAAACCGGTCGATATCGAAACATTAGCGTTATTGCAATTCTACAGACCCACTGCTCATTTGTTCATAAACTTACAAATTACAGACTTAGATCCGCTTTCATCTTCTATATAGTTGCTGTGTGTCAAATAAACTTACGTTATACCAGAGAATATAAAATACCTAGAAGCGACATGACTATCAAAATCTTCAAACTTTATTTTCGAGTTTCATGATGCGGGGGGAAGCTCAAAAGGGGTTGGCTATTGCTATTTATACCCTGCTCCCATTAAAAATGGGAAAAGGGGATCATGAAGTTGTGCAAAAGTATGTAACAAGTAGAAGGAAGCATTTGCGACCCTATAATAAATATATATTCTTGATCAGCATTAACAGCCCAGTCGATTTAGGCATGTCCGTCTGTCCGTATGAACGCGTCGATCTCAGAGACTATAAGAGATAGAGCCACACATTTTTGAAAATAATTAGGTATATACCAGATCCAAATCGTGTTTGTTTCAGATTTGGAAAATTCCTCCCCCTCCCCCTTTAAGCGCAAACAACTGTCAGAACCAACATTTTTAAGTTAGACCCTCGATACTTTATATATATCAAGTAAGGCCCAATATCTATCTATTCTGAAAAGATCAAAAAAAGATCGGACAAAAAACATCGAAGTTATATACGAATCACTTTTGCCTGTAGAAAAGAGGGGGGTCCATCGCAAGTGTTCCCCGCCATCGCAAGTGTTCCCCACCACCGCAAGTGTTCCAACAGCAAACGCTATATACAATTTTGTTATGAATGAGATGTCCTACTTATGCATTGTATAATTTTTGAAGCGAGTCAAATGTCATAAAAAAAATCAGTTAAAAAAAATATTCGGCGCCGATGTGATTTCAATCACCACCCCCCTACCATACTAAAAAGTGTCGTCGCGATTCACCACCCTACCCACTGAGCTACGCAAGCCAGTGGATAACGCAATGATTATTCACAAATAAACGCAGCTGCCTTACCGGTTTTATTGGAAAGTGCGGGTTTTGCCATTGGGACCCGCCATAGAATTTTTTTTGTATAAGATGTCCAATCTATACATTGTATTCCCTTTGATTATACTCTGTTATTTGTAAGCTTATCTGACAGATAGTTCATTGTAAAAGATGATAAATAGACTCTAAAAGCTGCCCTTAGATTTAAACTCGATAAATCAATATCAGATATAAAAATATCCAGAAAATCGATTACAATGCTGTGCTATGTTTTTGCTATCTCTTCAACACATTTTGTTTGATATGGGGAAAATTCCCTCCGATCTTCTCTTATCTGTTTTACGATTTTGTGCCACCATTTCGATTGATTTGACGGAGATTTAAAATAAATAATCGAACAATAATTTTGAAGCGTTAGCCATTTTTGAATTTATAAAAACAAATAAAATGACCTCCAACTAATCGAACTTTTGTTGGTACCCCGTATAATTTTATGGATTTTGAGATCTTGTATCACGCGTTAATTGCGTTAAATCTCTGAGTTCAAAACACATACATTTTTTGATGTCCTGAATACTGATTTGTATTTTGAAGATTATTCAGTTGACAGTTCAGTCCTTAGATGCATAACTCCACCATTGAGCTAGGGCAAGACCTAATACAAATAATTCGAGTATAATGAATTATATTTGTTTATAGATGTTTTACAAACACCAAAACAAACTGCATCTACTATTGGCCCACTGCCGGATGGTTGGGAACAGGCAGTTACTGAGTCTGGAGATATTTATTTTATAAATCATATTGACCGAACGACTTCATGGAACGATCCTAGAATGCGTAAGTGATATAGCAATTTAACTAAACTATAAATAATGGAATATGTGCGAGACTTGCCTGACTTTTATCTAATATTTTGTATGCCTAATCAATGTAAATACTGGACAAAGCCGATTACGTATTTGTCCTTAGCTTCTTGACCGATTTGTTGGTAAAGGGATGATTTAAATTAGAATTGGAGACCAGATTGGCTGAATATGAGTATCTTGTTGTGGCGACTCTTGGATACATGGTACATATAGGCATTCAAATTTTTCATAATCAAGATTGCACCAAAATTCGGACTCAGAATAGCTTTTTTTTCAAAACTTTGAATATTTTGTAAAATTCAGTTCACCTAAGAATTTTTCGAGCATGAGGATTATGTGTTTTTGCTCCCTCTCTCTCAAACACAGCAAACAAAAAGTATTAATCTTGTCAGACTTACACTTGCACGTGCTATTTAAACCTGTTTACATATACTAAAAAAGATTAGAGAATTGATATTTCGTTGAGGCATTTATTTATTTGTTAATATACAATCACTTTTCTTTGGCTCTTTATTACGGCTATATATGGATAATACTTCTGACCAGTTTTTATCAGTAGTTTGTGGTTGTAAAGTAAATTATTTAACGCTTTACTCAAAGCACATGTACCATTTGCCATCATTTGAAAAAATTCTAGTTTCCAGTTTCTGCTTGCTGAAGTTAGAGAAAGAAAGTAAATAGGAAATGCAGTTTATATAGAGTGGGTTTAAGTAGAGGACAGAGTAGATGTCAAATCTCTGGGGTCTACCCCCAGCAAGCAGAAAGGTTACGCACTCCAGCGGGTGCGTCCAGAGGGCTTCTTGCATTAAATGTGTGGGGACGCTTGAGCAGTCGAAAAGGTGTATATCAAGCGGGCTTCCTTTACAGTTGGGGCACTCATTTGCTACCTCACAGTTTATCCTGGCCAGGAAGATATTTAAACAAGTAAGGGAGCTGTAGTCGAGTGCCCCGACTACAAAATACCCTGTTCCCTTCTTGTGTTTTCATACACACATACACACACACACTCTAACATACGCACACACGCACGCGCAAACGCGGTAACTGACAATGCAAGGCCCCCCTCTCTCCCACAAGCAAAATTGATTCGTATATAACTTCGGTGTTTTTTGTCCGATCTTATTGATCTTTTCAGAATAGATCGATATTGGGCCTTACTTGATATATATAAAGTTTGAAAGGTCTATCTTAAAAATTGTGGATCTGACAGTTTTTAGCGCTTAAAGGGGGAAGGGGGAAGAATTTTCCAAATCTGAAACAAACTCGTATTGCATCGGGTATACACCTACCTACATACAAAAATTGTGGCTCCTATCTCTTACGGACAGACGGACATGGCTAAATCGACTCCGCTGTTGATGCTGCTCAAGAATATATATACTTAATAGGTTGGTTCCTTCTACCTGTTACATACTCTTGCACAACTTCATGATCCCCCTTTTCCCCCTTTATTTTCAATGGGAACAGGGTATATTGAAGACACCCTCTGCAGATATATACATAAATGTTTCAAGCGTTATAAAAGTTATAGATTCTTGAGTCTAATAAGAGCACACGGTTAAGTTATTCATCTTATAAAATCCAATTAATAACTACTTTCCCCTTTAAAATTTACAATTATATAAATTTAACATATGCATAGCAATAATTATTTCTAACAATTTTTTCTTTTTAGAATCTGGACTAAGTGTTCTTGACTGCCCAGATAACTTAGTATCATCTCTACAGGTAAATATTTTTTGTGTTATCTAAAGCTGCTTTTACACTTGTTATATATGTATCTCAAAAGAGTTCCTCTAAAATGTATCTTCAGCCTTCGTGTAATTTATTTTTAGGTAATCACATGTGTATGGCGGGTCCATGTGGGTTGTAAACATATACAGGGGTGCCACACAAAACGCTTTCGTTTGAAATTCGCACTATCACAGACCCTGTTTAAGTGATTTTAAAATCGAGCACTACTGAGTCGGCGAATTGCTTAAATAAGCCCCAAAAACATACATAAAAATATAAAGGATGCATAAAGGGTGTTTAATTTCTGGATAAACTACAAGAAAAAATTAAACATTCGCATGTTGTGTTCATTAAATTAGCAATTGAGCAAATCGCTAGTTCAATTTGTCATTCGCTTCAACACACAAAATCGCTAATAATTTAGTGATGCCACCTTTTAACATTTGAATTTCGACATTAATCGAATTTTAGGCATTTGAAATAGTGATTTTTGTGTTAAAACAAAGAAATAGAATTACTTTAATTCTCATAAATAAATTCTCATGAGCTGTCTCTTTGTGCTGTCAGACTTTACCTATTGACATTAGTTTTACCATTCCAATTAAGGACATTTCCAATAAAAAAAAAGTTTTTCTTACTAATGGCCTAGAAGGACTTCCGACGTAAGTAATTTAGCTTACGCAGCCACATATTTCGTCAGCGTTGAACGTAGGTCAAGTGTGACCAGACTTTAAACCAAATGACGGCAAAATTTTGAAGTTTTCATTCTACCAAATGATATGAAAACGGTTTGGGCAGTAAGCTGTGACTATTACCCAACAAATTGATTAATGTGTAACTCTACCTTTTGTGCGGGTTTTCCTTGGCAGTTTTTGTATTGTTTCTATTTGTAACTATCAATACATTTAGACTCACTGAGAAAGACGCTAAGGAAAATCCGAATAAAAATGTATTTTTATTTGGGATGAACCACAACGGCCAAGGAAAACCCGCACAAAAGGTAGAGTTACACAAAACACAACCGAAATGGCCCAATAATAAACATCACACACTAATTGATTAATTGTTTAGTTTTTGGAACATTTCGTACACAATATTTGAAAAACAGTCAAAGTCCCAAAATTGGCTGTCATCTTGAAAAAAATTGCGATGTCTAATAGCCATCAAAGTGAGTTGATATGGGCTGTCCCATATTTGCTGCTAAGCGTAACATTAATTTTTAAGTGCAGCATGCCAAAGGTTAAGTGTAGGGAAATCGTTACGTCTGCTTGTTTTTCCCTCAATTTTTGTATGAAACTTCTCTTTACTTCGGAAGTCCGTCTGGGCCTTAAGACTACTTTTCTTTACAGCTCTAATATATAGATGCTCGATCTCGACCAAACTTAGTGGAATCATGGAAAAGCAAAGAAAACTAAAAAGTTTGGAGCCTATTCCATTACAAACAAAAAATAGCGTTTTCACTAAAACTAGTTTTTCGACCGATCATTCTTATGGCAGCTATATGCTGTAGCCATCCGACTCGACCGGTTCCGACAAATGTGCACCGCATTTGTACTAAAAGACTTCGTGCAAAGATTCATTAAGATAGCTCAAAATGACGGAGGAGATAGCACAGACAGACGGACATGGCTATATCAACTCAGCTCGTCATGTGTATTATGTACAATTTTAATATAAGCTCTGCAATGATATATCAATTGTATTAAGACTTCAGCTCGTACGACGTTAACTTTTATCCATTTATTCTGTTTTGTTTTACCATTTTCTTGTGTTTTTTCAGATCGAAGATAATATTTGCAGCAATTTGTTTAACGATGCACAGACTATTATTAATACACCGTCTTCCCACAAACCGGATGATTTGGAATGGTATAAAATAAATTAATACATATGTTTACCATTGTATTAGACCTAAAAGTTTTATATTTTGTATTAATCTAAATTAAATATTTTTGCAAATTTTTATAGTATTTATTTATACACATGACTATTATTGAGAACTGGAATTCATGATTGTGGAAATATGATGGGTTGTACGTCTGCTGAAAAATGTTTTTTTAAATGTTTCAGCAAAAGCTAAGAAGTTATATATAGTATCTGTTTACTCCAAAAGTACTTAAGTCATGCTTATAGAATTGTTTATGGACGCTGGAGGCTGAACGAGGAAAATCGCCTAAATCTTAAAAGCTTTGTATTGTGGCGCAACTGTTGTATTAACCAGATTTTGAGCCCAGCGGCTCTTTGCTGTTATATCGTTGGACAGTACGGTTTCCTGAAGAGAAATCGGTTGTTTGGTCTATAAGTGCATTGGATAGAAAAACGTTTATGGAATCTGAATTTTAAAGAAAGTTCACATTGGGGAATCAATTTTTTGTGGTGCAGCAAATGCTTAAGGTTGACAGTTTTTTGTTCTTAATCAAAAAACGCAATAATCAAATGATGTCTTCAACTTTCAACTTTCTTCAACTAAATAAAAAGTAAGTTATATTCGAGTATGTACATTAGGGCGGGTCAATTTGTTTTGATGAGAAAAAATTAATAAAGCGGATAGCAGAAACGTAACCTACGGTAAAATCTAAGAATATTTCCCCTAGAAACCATGGGTCCAATTGGCTAATTCCACTGACAATATATGTACATTCTGAAACTTGTGGATTGCACACAAATGTACATTTTGATGTTTGCTGATTTCACTGGAAATGTACAGGGTGGGTCAAAAGAAGTCACCCTATGGGAAGATGCTCTTATTTTTACAAATAGCCGCCAAAGTCAGATCTGTTTTGACATTCGTGGACTAGACAGATGTAGAATACAAGTGAACAAGCCATGGATCGATATACTCCCCAAAAACGCGGAATAATCGTGAATAATCGATTTTTCGACCACAATCATAATGAGCGATGAGGCTCATTTCCGCCCGATTTAACCGTTCCAGACTTTTTTGTTGGGGTTTTTTGAAATCCCATGTTTACGTAACCAAGCCCGAGACCTTGGAAGCCCTCAAGGACAACATTCGACACGAGTGCGAGAATCTGCAGCCCGAAGTTCTTGCCGTAGTGATGAAAAATGCCATAAAACGAGCCCGTATGGCAATCTATTGTAACGGCGCCCATTTGTCCGATATCATCTTCTCGAAATTACCAATAAAATTCCAAAGGTCCAAATAAATATAATCAAAAAACAGAATATACGTTTTTTATTTAGGAAAAATATGAAAGGCTAACAACATCGGATGACTTCTTTTGATTCACCCTGTACTTTCTCAACCGACAACATGGCAACATAAGCTGGAGTTTGTTTAATTTTCTGATTTTGTACACAAAAACAAATAATTACAAATAAAACAAGTCGGTCGAGCTCGATCTGTTCCTGTGAAGTGCTGCCTATCACCGTTGCGACCGGTGCTGCCCATAATTGTTTGTTTTTTTTGTAACTCGACAACGGTTCATCCGATCTTTGGCGGATCGATAAATAATCCTGATTACCGTGGGAGATATTACCCTTTTTTCAATTTGCGGGGGCGGGAGGGTGCGTGGCAAAAATTGAAAATAAACTTTATCTACCTGCAAGTATAAGAAGTATATGGGCTAATTTTGCGTTGCGGACGTTACACTCGTACGCAAATTTGTTTGTTAAAATTGCCACAGATACAATGGTATATTTTAATGAATTTTTTTGCAAAATGGAGATCTTTGGGAGTACTTTTAAACCTATTTCAAAATAATCGGATAACTGTTTTAGAAAAATATTATGCTTATTGCTTAGAGTTCCGTTGCGGACGTTACAAATAATGGAAGTCGACTTTGAGGGTTATGTCCATTTGCACATTTTTTAGTGAATTTTGCATAATAAACTTAAAAAGTCCTAATACAAAAAATCAAGTGGAATATATCACCATATCAATCCAGCTTAAAAAAGTATGTTTAGTTGTCCCGTTATAAGAAAAAATTTTTATTTTCGTCTGTGGCTGACGTTACGTTGCGGACGTTACACTTTTTCCATCAAGCCAAATTGTGTAAACAAAAATATTCAGGTACTTAGCAATCTTTTTAACCTTTTTCAGGAATTATTTTGGGTTTGAGAAGAATCTGAAGTTCATCTCAAATTAAGTTGCTCTCGTCTGACCCCTCTTGGAATACGGCCTTGTTCGCTTGCAATATGGCCATTTCCTAAGTTACGTACGATAACTACATTCGTACACATAGTGGTGCATAGCGCTTTTTTTTATGGACGTTGACGTACAATGCACAGTATGTTCAAGTGGCCCTTAAGACACCAAGCCGAAGCCTGTTACGCGCGAACCCCAGGCAAAATAGCAGCCCACCTTCCGCCCAACCGACCGAGAGGCGCAGCCGCCAACGTGCGACACGAAAACCGGATCGAAAAGTACAAAATAATGTTAAGTACGGGACAAATGTGTTAAAATAGAGGTTTTTAAGGCAGGAAGCGAAAGTTTCGAATTGATTAAGCGGTAGAGTTTGTTGTAATCAGCACAGAGGACCATTAATTAGTCTATGTATGAAGATTACACCAAGCATAACTCTACGGTTAAGTAAGGAAGGAAGATTAATTAAAAGCAGTCTACTAGAGTAAGATGGTAAACGGACCTCAGGATTCCAGTTCAAGCCCCGAAGGGCAAACAATAAGAATTGCTTTTGCACAGATTCTATTCTATCTTGATGGGTCGAATATTGCGGAGACCACACACATGAACCATACTCAAGTGTAGGACGGTTTAGAAGATTATTTTGACACCAACAGTGAAATGCATCCAAGTCTGCTTGCAAATTATAGCGGGAAACCAAATCATTATATGTTAAACAAATTTTCACATCATCGGCGTACATAAGCACCCGAGAGTGAGCCAAGACTGAAAAAAGATCATTGATAAAGATAGTAAAAAGCAATGGGCCCAAGTGACTTCCTTAGGGAACTCCAGAAGTAACCTGGATGCACTTAGAATATGATATGAATTACGAAATAGAACTTTTTGGGTTCTACTACTTAGGTAATCAGAAATCTAACTGAGGAGGTTAGTTGGAAAACCGATTAAACTCAGTTTGTGAAGCAGCAAGGAGTGATTAACAGAATCAAAAGCCTTACTAAAATCAGTATAAATGACGTCAGTCTGCATTTTACCAATGAATAAAGGATTCATTCACAGATCACAGAAGATGTGAATTCTAAAAGGTTAGTGGTAGTAGATCTACGCTTCACAAATCCATGTTGGAAGGGTGAGATAATGGAACTACATAAATGTTGCAGTTGAGATGTTATTGGAAAGGAAAGTACTCTCAAATCATAAAAAAAAATGTTGACCAGTTTGCTTTAACAAAAAACAAATGGTTGATTTAGGTGCCTTTCGTACGTTACACAAATGGGAAGTTGTATTGAAATCAATACCTATGGCTAGAATAGGGAAGCTGTGTTTTGAGGAAATAAAGATTCTTAAGACGGAGGTACCTTTTTACCAATTTAGACATTAATGTCGTTCGTCTCCAAACCTACAAGCAGAGTTTTCACAGTCGCGAATTTTGGCCATCTTTTGAATTATATACAGGCCTGTTCCCGTTTCCGAGTGGAATGAAAAAGTAAAACGATGGCAATTCCGAATCGTTTTTATTTTGGTGTTCCCGTTTCCGAGTGAAATAGAAACCGATAGTCTTTTCGAAAGAAAGTTCGAATCTTAATCGAATTTTAATTCAGCCATAAGGCAGCCTTAACAATTTCGACAAGCACTGCGCATGCGCTGATTCGGAATTGCGAACAGCTCGGTTTCATTTCGATCGTTTTCTTTTCGTCTACATGCAATTTCTGAGGTACAAATTTAATAAAAATGATTTTAAATCAAATTAAAGGCTCGATGTATCTATAGATACCTCAAAATCTTCACAATATTTGACATGTTAATATTAAAATACTTGTAAAATGCACAGAATCACAGTTGCCAAGAAAATTGGCATTTACTTTTCATTCCACTGACTCTTAGGCAAAACTTTTGAAACCGAATAACTTGATCGTTTTTCGGAAACGGGAACAGCTACCAATTCCGATTCCGCATGATCTGACGAAATCGAAAACGGGAACAGGCCTGATAGATTATTTTTGTTTTGAATGGAGTCGGCATCATACTTCGCGTTTAAAAGATTTCAACGTTTTTTCATGATTTTACTAAGTTTGTTCGAAACCGGAAGACTATATAGTACAGCTGTATTAATAATATTATGAGGTGGATGTAGGTGTTTATAATGGATTTTCTCCTGCTGAATCTGAATCTGGCCTTTAAATTGCTCTCGATTGCCGAGAAACCGAAAAACTTAACCTCAAAGTAGCAAAAAGTGTGTTTATCAGTTTTGAGCTTTCATGAAAATATTGCCATTTTCGCTAAAAGGTCTACCCGGATTAAATTTGTCAAATTGGGCCAACGCAATCGAAAAAATATTGAATATTCATATACAGGCCTGTTCCGGTTTTCACATATTTCTTCGATTTCAAATGAAAACAAAATCGAACGATTTGGTTTTAGCTGTTCTGATATTCGAACGATTTGCAATTCGAGTGTTTCATTTCCAAATTGTTTCCGTTGACTACACTTTCACCTTAATCAACTGGTGAATCAAAACAATCCAATAAATAATCACTCAAAATAGTAGCTAATAGTTGTACATATAATGGTTTTTTTATGAAAATTTTTTTGTCAAAATACTTTTGATCACCATTGTTTAAAATGTCGTTTCTATTTTAAAGGCATTTTATGAACATTTTCCCAGCGTTATATAAACAAGTGAAAACCAGAACAGCTTGAACAAAATATGTGAATTCGATTTGGATGGCACATTGCAAAATTAAAGCTGTTTATAAAAATGATTAGTTTTTTTTATTAAAAATAATTTCTAAGGGAATGTAAAATTGCAAAAAGTATCTAAATACACTAAACAATGGTACAAAATTAACTTTAAGCCATTAATTTGACGCCTTTATTAACAAAATCGCATTTACTTTTGAATTCATCGGCTACAAGCAATGTGAATTCAAATCGAGTAAATCTATCGAATTGTGAAAATCGGAATAGCTAACTAAACCGAATTCGAGCAAATTTAGTGAAAGTGAAAACCGGAACAGGCCTGTATAATAGAATTTTTGAATACTTCCATGCCGTTGCGGACGGTTCACACTTTGCCATTAATATTAAAAAAAAAAAGTGTGACTAAATAATTTTTTTCCATTAAAGTGCATAAGAAGCTCTGTTTATTAAGCTAGTTTGGAAAACAAAATTATAAAAATTCATCCTGTTAAATTTAAAAACCCTTTTTTTCGTAGCGGACGTTACACACAGTGTACCCATTTTTAGTTCAAATTTTTTAAATATATTAGAAATCTTTCAAATATAATTTTTGTCCTAAATAAAAGAAAATGAAACAAATTTTAAGTTTTGCAAAGCGCTAAATGCTGAAACGACTGTTTTGCCCAATTTTTTGACCAATGAAAAGACCCTTTTTTTTTACAAGAATAAATGCAATGAAGAGGTAGGTGTAGGTAAACCTCTTCCAAGAACGAACAAACCACCGTAAACACATATTGCTTATATATTTTGAAGCTTGAATAAGTATTCTATTATTTCATTAACAAACATTTGAATTTGGGGCAACTTCAAATTTCTGGCCTTGGTTTAAAAATTTTTCGGATTAGCCCATTCATGTCAAACCTCTATCCTTACCAACTCTGAGATCAGCTTGTTCATACGCACAGACGGACAGACAGACGGACGGACTGACGGACATGGCTAGATCGATTCGGCTGTTGATGCTGATCAAGAATATGTATACTTTATGTGGTCGGAGATGCTTCCTTCAATGCGTTACGAACATCCGGACAATTTTATAATACCCTCTGCAAGGGTATAAAAACCCAGGCGGTAAAACTTCAAAAAGAAATATATGGGCTGTTGGTAGAAATAAAGTGCTGGCTTGCCAGAGAGTGATTATGTTAGGATGTTAGCTTGTGTGCCGCACTGTCTCATCTGAGGCAATGCAGGTAAAAACTAAGTTGCTCAACAGAATGCACCTTGAGACGTTAAATGCTATTTTAAGCACAAGGATGGATTTTACTTAAATTTGCATTTGCCGCTTTCGTCGAAATCACGAAAATTCTGGTACTGAATTTTCAGTACTGAGACCGGAAAAATTTTCTAGAGCCCCGAACTTTGCTTCAATTCAGGTTCGACTTGGACGCCAAAAAAATTAAAACAGTCTAGAGATTCTGTCTACAAAAAAGTGTCTTTTTTGCAAGTAATTTGTAGCTTTGGTACCTTAAGAGGAAATTTTTTAAAGTTATTGTTAGCTTTTATCAGGATGCAAACCGGCTCTGAACCGAACCAAAATGGAACGAACAGGTAATTCGTGCTCTAACTATTGCACTGTCGGCGGATATACCTTTTTTGGCTAGGCCCTTTGATGTTTGTAGTTTGATTTATTTGGCGATGCGACCAGGCACGTTATTTTATTTTTATTTTTGTCAATTATTTCTAATTCAGACGCAAAATGTTCTTTTACTTCAAGATCGTTGTCATCATCTGCTGATTCGTCTGCTACTTCAAATGTGGTTGACTCCAGAAGCCAAGTTTGTGTGACTTGACAATTTTTCTTGAAGAGATGCTTGATAGAAAGGGTCAGAAGAATCCAAAGCTCGGTGAAACACGTGTGTTAGGATGTTCAGCAGGCTCTTTTCCTGGCATGAAATACGAGTATTCTATCATGCGTACAATATTTATTTCGGATGCGTTTTCTCCTAAACAATCAACAGGAAGTACAGATGCTTGAATAGTCTGCGCACCTTGAACTTAAATCTTGTATACGGTAGCTGTCGCTGGATACCACGGATATTTTCCCATGTGCAAATGATGTGTTTCTTTACAAAATTGTTTCAACTTATTTGCACTTACAACTTGAAGCTCGCTTAAAAGAACTGTTAAAATTAAGTAAAAATTGCTTAGTAACTTTTTATCTATTTTCCATATTGAGGCAAATATTTGGACATTTGCAAACGCTCTTCGTGCTGTGTTGCCATCATTGGAATTCCCAGAGCCGTTCTGGTTTGATCTGTTTATATGTAATCCCATATCAGTCCAAAGTTCTATTTACTTTGGAATGTCCTCATTGCGGCTTTGTCAAAATCACTAGTGAATCATTATGGAATGTTTAATTGTCCAATAAAATCTTTTGAATTAGCACAACAAATTGGACATGTTTGGGTGGATCTTGTCCCTATTATAGAAATAAATAAATTGCCATCAATAAAATCATTTGTAAGTCGTGGACAACTTCTACTTTTGTTTGTCGTTGCAGTGTGTAAAAAGAACGAACTGGAAACGCGCATGACATTCGGCATAAGGGAGAATTGAAAATTTGAACAATGGCGTTTATTTGCGGAGCCTGTTTTTTAAGCTGAATTCCATCCTCCCTGCTGAATGATATCAACTGCTTTGGTGTTTTCTGCTAGAGTGCCGCTTTATGCTTGAGCTTAGATGCGAGCGATTAAGCAACCGTCCTGTTGGTGCGGGTGTACCTCAAGGTAGTCTTCTCTTACCGGTACTCTTAAACTCTTTTCACCACGGATCTGCCGTATCCAGTCTCGCATCGAACAATCGCCACTTGCGCTGACGATACCGCTATTATTGCTTCGAACAATAGCCTCAGAAGGGCATCTGCTAAGGTCCAGCGGTTTCTGTATGGCTTTGGTCGATGGGCAAACCGTTGGAACAAAGCCGTTAATGGTTAGAAAAAAAACCAACACCACACGTTCTCCACGAGACTCCATGACTCTGCGATTAAATACCTGGAAAGCAGATATTGCTTTTAATGCGATCTAAAGTCCTTGTGTACAAGGGCATCATCATGCCTTCCTAGACCTGGGGGATACCCCTGTGGGTTACGGCATGCTCCAAAGCTCTTAAGAAGGCTCCAATCTTCTATAAGCCGAATGCAAATTTAAAAAATAAAATTTCGTAGATGTTTTTTTTATTTTCTTGAAAGCTAACATCCTGTCAATATTTATTCAGATTTTTATATATTTTTTTATTCGATAGTCACGATGTCGTGAGCGTGCAAAACTTACGATACTTCTCTGCCCATAGCTATAAACATTTTCGCGACTTTTAAATGTGTTTAATTATGGAATGAGAAAGTTAACGTCTTGCGATTTGGTTAGATAAAAGTCTTTGATTTAACCATAGTTCTAAATCTTTATGTGTTTGTGAGAGTGGTCCATTGTGAATCGTTCAGTGTCGAAATGAACTGCTCCTTTCTGCGCCTTATTAGTTAATTACAGTTTAAAGTTAAAAGGTCAGTGAGTTTTTTCTCAAAATAATTTAAAAAAAACAATCTCGGCGATGAGGAATGTCGACAGATAAATTCAAAATTTTCAAATTTTGCTTTCCAGGATGCAAAGAAGCAGCTGAAAGTGTATCTTATTTTACCCCAGAGGAAGCTGTAGCATTTTTTGTTGACAGAGACTTTACAAAAAATTCATAACAGTTAATTTCAAAATCTGTGAAAGAGCATGGTTCAAAAATGTTTCCCTGTTATGATGTGTTGCTAAAGGCTAAAATAGCGAGTTATTCTAAAGGCATCCAAATTTCATAAATTTCAGCGAAAGTCAATTTTCTGTTCTTGGTTGACCACACTGTTACCCGGTCAATTAAACGACATGAAGAAGCATTAAAAGATATGGAAATCTCATGCTGCAATGGCAGCAGTGGCCATTCAACCTACCGTCCGAGGTTAATTGATCCTGAAATTGGAATGGTAACCGAAAATATATTGGCAATTTGCATTATTCTACTGCAAATACTGGATATAAATAATGCAGTAATTTTGAAAAATCAGCGTCCTTCGTCAACTCGATTTTGCAGGCCAAAAAAAAATAATTTTCGAAAAGAAAACTGCAGACTTAGTCCGTACAGAAGTTGCAAATATAAATCTGCAAATACGAAACATTTTTCCCACAATTTGTAATGTATTTCAAGTAAATCATGAATTTCAATTAACAATTATTAGAAGAAAGGTCTCAGCTGGATTGCAGAATCTTCGTCGCAGGTCTGCGGAATTTGTAATTCCTCTCCATCAACGTTTAACAATTCAAAAAAAATTTTATTCAAGTCTCCTAAGGAACATTTGTATCAGCCATCTACTCTTCATGCATGGATCCGATTTCTTGAATGCATCATTCATATATCATAGCGAATTCCAATAAAAAAAGTGGCAGGTTCGCGCAACCGATAAAGCAATTGTGGCAAAAAGTAGGGTCTATTTATCGATATTCCCATGGAAGGTTCAGGAAATACCAATAATGGGAACTCAGCAAGGAAACTGCTTCATCGACCAACCTTGGTATCCACAATCACAGGTGTGAATATTGACCTGATAAAATAAAGATTTAACGTGACTTTACGCACAATGGCATGTGGCTATAAAGTGTTGAGGAATTTCGCGAATACGTTTGGGAAGCCGCAATAATATTTGTACAAGAATACCCATGGTTCTACATGACTTCGTCTATTCATACAATCCTAATAGATGGGACAGATATTATAAAAAATGTGACACTTCCAAAAGGCATGATGTCCGAGGAAGCGTGAACTATGGATGAAGAGTTCATAAAACTACTAGAGAATTTCGAATGTGCTCTTGGAAAGTTTTTACCGAAAAATGGTGTTCGGCGACGAAGCTCATTTTTGTCTCAATGGGTACGTAAATAAGCAGAATTGTCGATTTTGAAGTGAATATCAGCCAGAAGCATTGAAAGAGCTACCAATGCATCCAGAAAAAGTCACAGTTTGGTGCGGTTTATAGGCTGGTGACATCATTGGACCGTACTTCTTCAAAGATGATGCGAATCGTAACGTAACTGTTTTGCAAATGCAGTTGAGCTTGCATGACAGTTGGTTTCACAAGTCGGTGCCAAGGATTATGGGGGCGTGGGACGGTGGGCTGCGTGAGATCTTTAACTTTTTTGTGGGGCTATGTTAAAGCTGTCTAAGACCGTCATACGCATGAAGAAACATGACATTTATGGATGGGATGATGCAGTTCAACATTCGAAAATCTTCAAAATTAAATATCGTTCAATAAGGATTTCATGCATTTTTCAAATTTTATTTTTTTTTTTTGAAAAACTTTCCTATAGCTCTTAAAAAATCACCCTTTATATTAAAAAAATTGTTTTTCTTATATTTTTTTAAAATAAAAAATTACATTTGTGCTTTAAAATTTTCTTCGATTAAGGCACGTATCCAGCACTGCGGAAAATTCTTGCCAGGAAGTTGCTAATTATTTTGAGTTTGTGGAACCCAAGAAAAATATTTTGGCCAAGTTGGAACTTAAATAAATTTAAACACAACAACGTTAAACCAACTTCGGTCTACCATTTTAGATTTAATTTCAGTAGGACGTGTCTAGAGGTTTATTATTGAGTGAGCGGTCGGGTGTGATGACATCACACCTCGACATCTGCTACATTGCTCTCACAATTCGTTCTAAATTATTGGGCCGATGCTGTGTGGCCCGAAAAGAAATAAGACTCAATGGTAGGTAGTCAATTAAATAAGTCAGTTATATTTGAATGCAAGATAAGCACAAGAGTTAGCTGCCGGGTCAGAACTTTGGCCAAATGAATCTGCTGCATGTGTAGCAATAAGGGAGAATTAAACTATTACAAAACAGAAACCGCTATTATTAATTTTATTAAATTAAATCTTGTATTATATTTCTATAGACATTATCTGGCGTTTGCTTTGTTCTCTATTCCACATTTGCCTCCATCTATGCGCTCATCACATCCAAAATAATTGTCAACAATATATTCCTGAGCTGGCCAATAGCTGTTTTGCGTTCCACCCACGCTTTAGAAACGCCGCTATCGATTCGCCGCTATCTATACAATGTGTGGATTTTGTTCAAGTTGCTGGATACACAACAAACGAAATCGTAAAAAGAAAATTCCTCGCACAATTTTTTTCATATGAACTTTGGCAGGAATTTTTTGGTTTTACGTTGCTGGATACCCGGCTTTATATACAGGATTATACAAAAAATTCAAAAAAATTTAACTTACTTATTTTGCAAGTTATTAATTATTGCCTGCCAGATTGGCAAAATCGACCACTGTGCGACCTTTGGATCCATGGAGTGCGTCCCTCGGTCCGCCTCATCAATTTAGCTAAGTTTTTATTTGGCACCCCTATCCTACTAATGTTTGCATGCTGCTGGTTCCCAGCTGAATGACGGCTCATCCTCCAGGATCTGTGATGCGTACATACTTAAGTCCTTGGAGTTTGTCGTGCTGTTCTTGTCCTGTATTAAATTTGTTCTCCTTTTTAATTATTTGTAAATAGATTACGTTCTGTGTACCTATATTTCCTACTATATAAAAAAAAAAAAAAGGAGCCTCTTGGCCACTTCTTTCATATAAGCGATCCATTCTGTGAGTACTTGTTTAATCTTATCGTGAAAATTGTTGTGCAGCTGCAGATGAGGTGTTCCACAGCTTCTACGACTCCCGGCTCCATGAATTTCGTGCAGGTGTCCTCTGTCGTTTAGTCTAGGTTTGCCGCATGGGCGGCAGATACGCCGTGAAAAGTCTATAAGCAATCTACAGACTATTTTTTGTAGCTGAAGCAGATAGTGTGTGAGTTTTTTGTATCTTGTATTGCACATAATTTAGAGATTCTACACCTGGTTGAGTTTTTCACTTTCCCTCTGATTCTTTCTCCGCTATCTCTTCAACCTTGTCGATCAGCGTCTGTAAGGAGTTTGGTAACACGCGTCTTGGACAATCAGTAGCAATCAGTAGCAATGGTTGAGTTTTTCACTTTCCCTCTGATTCTTTCTCCGCTATCTCTTCAACCTTGTTGTTCAGCGTCTGTAAGGAGTTTGGTATGACGCGTCTTGGACAATCAGTAGCAATGGACCAATACAACTATCATCTCCTGGGAACATCGAAAACCAGCGCGTACAATATTAGCATCCGAAGAAAGAAATCCGAAGAAGAAATACTTTGACAAGCTGATGATCAGTAAGAACTTTAAGAATAGAACCCTCTCTCAAGTCCCAGTTCATCCCAGTCCTGCAATTCGGCTCAGACAAATGGACAGCACTGTGTAATGCGAAATTTGAAGTGTTTAAGAGAAATATCTTTCTGTATAGGTAAAAGAGAAAAAAATAAAATACGTGCAGGTGCCATTCTCACCAGTAGGCAAGGGTTGTATCCGTTGTGTCGGTTCCGAGACAGATGACCTTAAGAACCGGCGCTACTAAAGCTGTATATCCTGCTTTTACTGCCGAGTTTCTGTAGTTTGGTGAGGACAGAGCATCTGTGGCGCAGCAACTGCGAGCAGTCGTTGCACTAAAATGGTTAGCCTCGGTAGTGTCCAACTTCTGAACAAAATTCATATCACTTTTATATTAAGAAAGAGGTTATTTAATTATGTACATTCAAATTATCTCTATTGTAAATGTGACATTTTTAGACAATTATTTTTTATGCATATAATAATTTCCAAATATACTTACTTTTAGGCAACAACAAATTAGTTATTAAAATTTGCCTTATATATTAAATATTAGTAATTTTATTTTTAACTATAATAATCTTACAATTTTACAAATTTCTATAAAAGCGTACAACAACAGTAATTCTTTTTTTGCCGTTTTTCTTGCGTTAAATTCATCTCTCGAACAATTGTGGCGAATACTTCATTGACGTTTATCCGATCTTTTGCTGATGCTTCGATAAATGGACATTCCCACAGCTGTGCCAAAGCATTTCCTGAAAAATAAACAGAATATACCATGATTATTCTTGTAAAGCCACATTAAAAAACTTTGTGTTCTTAAATATAAGGGCCTAGGTCTGGCTAATGCGAAGTAAGCATCCCGACGGAACTCATTACACCTGACACTGAGATTAATTTGGCTAATCATCCGGTGTCAAACACATGAAAATGCAGCCACCTGAGCTACAAGAACTAAAGACTCAAGACGCTATAGAAAATACTGGACCTCACAGCAGAAACAGGCAAGGACACCTGATGCGGGCGAACTGGCACTTGTAGCATCTGTAGAGAACGCTTTCAGCCATAAGGAATCTCATCTCTAACCCAGCCGTCAACCTTGGATTAACAACCTTCTGACATGTCGACGGGTTTTCCACCTCGTTCATAGTAAGAGCAGCACACTATTGCTGTGAAACAACTATGAAAACAAGTGGTGGACGATCTATTAAGGGGTTACATGCGTTACATGGGTTTCACGGCTTCAAAAAATCGATCTCTTATTGTCTTAATAAATTCTAAATCATCTCTAGAATATTGTCCTAAAATTTCAAGTCGATCCGAGTAATAGTTTTGGAGATACAGTCTGAAGAAGTTGCGCGATTCAGGGTATAACGAACCAGCTGCTCGCGTTTCAATCGCGTCTTTCTCAAAACTGTGTTTTCGAATTCGGTTATCAAGATTTCTCGAGAACTACTGAAACCGATCTTGATCAAATATTGGACAGGTCTTTGAGATACAATTTACAAGGACTTGGACGAAGGATATTTTTTTTGTTCGATTACAACTAGTTAAAAAAAAATGACGCGAAATGTTCCGGCCAGAACCACAGCGCTTTGCCGCCCATGTAAAGTTTCTATAACTTTGCCAACCTATAATTAATGTCAATCAAATCAATGGCCATCTGCCACTAAATTATGTTTGTTTGCTTTGATACTCGCTCTTGTTATACATATTTCTCCCTCGCCTGTTCTATATTTAGACATTGCAGCTGCGCAGTCGCTCTCTCAAGCTCACTCGCAGCAGCGCAGTCGCAAGCGACGCTTTGGTCGCATTAGAACATTTGTGAAGTGCAGGCGAGCAACACTTGCATATGAGAACTCAATTAAACAAGACTTGTTAAATTATTTGCGCGCCGTGTTAATTTCATTTGGTTGGTTTTAACTTGGCCAATTGGGGAGGCAAACCGAATTCGAATTCATTCGGAAAGCGACTACTATTTGGTAAAAGCTTTGACTTTTACGAAATAGGTTGCTATTCGCTTGAAGAAAGTTGTTAAATATTAAACACTTTCAAAGTGATGAGTCCTCGACTCAAACTGTTCGAAATTTGAAAGAAAAAAAAATGTTTCGAAAACTCATTTTGTGGATCCATTCGTGAAGCGAGTTCGTGAAACTAGAATGTTGGTGGATATACCAACCAGTGTTCGTACTCGTGCATTGCGCTCGATCGAAAACATTGCTGCGGTTGCTGCAAATGTGCGTGACATTTTTTTCCACCAAGATAGTTATGTGGTTTCTGTTTAAGGCAAATCACATAGTGTTTTACGGTCTCTTATGCATCGTTTTTTAACTCTTTGTACACTACAATAATTTTAGATATCAAAAATCAATGAAATCCAAAAACACTTTTTTAGGTGCAAAAAAGCTATCCAATTGAGAAAAATGGCGCTTGCGCGGCTGGGCGCTTAAAAATCTCGAAATGGTTTATTAAAAAATGTAAGATTGGTTTTCTTTAGTTTAATTTAACGATTTCCCTGGGAAAATATGAAAAAACAGTGTTTTAAACTATTTTTAGTTTTTTTGGTCTCGGTGGACCTTTCGTTGGAAATGCCCATATGTAGAGTTCGGACAGAGGAAAATATCGTAGATGTATTTGCCAGTTAATTAACGATTCAACGCCGTTCGCAGCAATTGTCCCTCTGTTACTCCACCACTTGAAAAATTTTCATGAAGGATCTGGGTATAAAGCCTTTTACCACAACGGCTACCTTTTGAAGAATGTGCGACGAAACTCATTTCTGGTTGAATGGATACGTGAACAAACAAAATTGCCGTATTTGGTGTGAAGAGCACCCAGAAGCATTGCAAGAACTGCCAATGCATCCCGAAAAATGCACTGTTTGGTGTGAATTATGGGTCGGTGGCATCATTGGACCGAACTTTTTTAAAGATGACGAAGGCAGGAACGTTACTGGGGATGGAGAGCGCTACCGTGCAATTTAATTCTTAAATAAAGGAAATGTCGAATTCCAGCTCTACAGGGCACATAAAATCTTACATTGATAAATATTAACACCCATGTCTGACCAATCCCCATTGAAATTCGTTTAATTATTCATCCCCGCTAGAAACTTATTGCTTACCTTCAGCGGTGGACACCTCTCTTTGGCAATCCAAATCAAATTTATTCGCGACTAGTAGTATGGGTGCTGGTTGACTTCCTTTAACGCGAGTAATCACATTTTTCATACTAGAAATATCCTGAAATATAAACATAAAGAACGTTAATGCAAAAAACCTAAAAAAAGTATTCTTGCAAATAATTTAACAATAATGTATATATTTGTATACTTTTGTATATAATGATTTTTTGTCAAAATTAAAAAAACACATTATCAACAAAGTGCGACAAAATCCAACTTTTAAAAGAAACACCGGTATTAAAATCTTTATTATTGTATGTAGGAGACATATGTAAGCATCACCTCATCCCCAACTTTTCAAATTAACCCAAGGTTTTGAATCCATGTGTTAATGGAGTACCATTTGAAATTTAGATGTTTAACGAACTGAGTTGTTTTAGCCAAAGACGTTCTTAGTACAAGATGCATAACACAGTATACAGAAATTCCGCAAGGCAGAAAACTTTTTGTTGTGTCGCAAGCGCATTCAAATACACTTGTATGTTTGTGCCAGATATTCGTTCATTTTGTGAAAATTTCAAAAATCTGACACTAGCTTCCAATTTTTATACATTTGAAAAGTGTATTATAATTTGGCCCAGAAGTTTGGAACGCATAGAAGGAATTATCTCCGACCATATAAAGTATATATATGCTTGATCAGCATGACGAGCAGAGTCGATTGAGCTTTTTCCGTCCGTCTGTTTCTATGCAGACTAGTCCATCAGTTTTGAAGCTATCGAGCTGAAATTTTGCACAGTCATCTTTTCCCTGCACACTTCACATATGTCGGAACCGCGAGAATCGGATGGTAACTTCTTGTAGCTGCCATACAATTTTTTTTCTAGTTTTTCCTTTTTAATGTCCCCCAAGACATTAAGCTTATAAATTAAATCATTGGTCACAAAATTAAGTCAGTGGTAACAAAAGTTTCAAGTGTATTTAAATTTTTCTCGTTGCTGCTGCTTTCACTTCTGCTTCTACGAGTTTCCATATATTTATACCATCATTTATACGATATATATGCGGTCAAAATCTGACCATTTTCTCTTTTTCGAAAGCCGAAGTGCTCATTCATTGGTAAAAGTCGCAGTGCCGCACGATGTTGCCACGGCAAAATCAAATGTTCAAAAGACGAAGACGAAAGCCGTATTCAGAAATGAAAATAAAGAGCAAAGAAAAGACGCGAAACTGAGCAAACAAATCACACCACAGTTGCACACTAAAAAAGGAGCAAGCTGAGCAGAGAGCGCACTGAGAAAGCACCTTGAAAGGCTTGTTCTATACAGCTTACTAATGTAAAATCGAAGGCTTACTCGAAAATCCTGACATTCACTTGCATGGCTGTTATGCATCTTGTAGTTGGAACGTCTTTGATTTAGCCTTGTGAAGATCGGATGGACGATAGTTGAGTTATAAGAAATACAAACAATTATGGTGCTCAGCACCGGCCGCAAAGGCGATGGGCAGCGCTTAAAACCACAACTTCTTGTCCCTTTTTGTGGCATCCAATTTAAAACTGACATACGAGGTGTGTTTGAAAGAAAAGGATAATTTTGGATTTTCGCGGGCTGTGTACATTCGATTATCGAGATTTTGTTTTTGTTATATTCGGACACATATCTTTATCCTATGTTGCCACTAGCAGCCAATTTCGATTAGTAGTTTGTTTTTGGCAACTGAAAAGGTTAGCAACGTTTTGTGTGCTCTTCGATTTTTGACTAAATTTTGAGCAAAAGCAACGTCGCATTAATATCGCTCAGGAGTTGTTGAATGACGTCAACGACGATACGGGTTTGCTCAAACGGGTCATAACTGGTGACGCAACGTGGGTATATGGTTATGACATCAAAACGAAGGCCCAGTCATCCCAATGGAAGCGGCCAGATGAGCCAAGACCGAAAAAAGCACGCCAAGTTCGATCAAATGTGAAGGTTTTGCTCACTGTTTTCTTTGATTGCAATGGTGTGGTGCATCATGAGTTCCTGCCAAGATGTCGTACACCTAATAAGGAATACTACAAGGAAGTTATGTAACGTTTGCCTGCTGCAATACGGCTTAAACGATAGGAATTGTGGAAATACAAATCTTGGATTCTGCATCACGATAATGCACCAGCTCACACATCAATACTTGTTTGTGATTTTTTGGCCAAAAGCAACACCGTAATCATGCCTCAACCACCGTGTTCACCAAATTTGGCTCCCTGCGACTTTTTCCTATTCCCAAAACTGAAGGGACCAATAAAAGGAAAGCGTTTTGCCACAATTGATGAGATCAAGTCAGAATCGAAGAACGAGCTGATGTCCATACCGAAAAGCGCATTTCTTAAGTGCTTCGAGGATTGGAAAAAACGTTGGCACAAGTGTATTATATCCGAGGGCGATTACTTTGAAGTGGACCAAATGGATATTGATGAATAAATAAGTACTTCTCAAAAAAATTCAAAATTAATTTTTTCCACCTCGTACATACAAACTTTGAGATGTGATACAGAGATTATTATAGTCTGGTTTGACCGACTTTCTTGCATGTTTTTTAGATAAATTGGTAAGGATGCTCTGAGTTCTATTCTTACAGTTATTTACTAACATCATTACGTAGATATAATCGTTCCCAATACAATCCTTTAATTACACTCCTCTTAATATTACACTAATCGTTAAAATAAGCCCAGTTTGGGACTATGAACAATTCGAAGAAGTGGAACAGCCGATTTTCTTCTTCATAAAAAGATTTTCAGGCTCTCTAGTAATACGGCAGCGTACACCTTACATCAGGAAACAGGCTCAAAAGTAATATAAGTGCCTCAAGGATAACTGCCCAAAAATAGCAGATGACTGGCACTAGCAGAGGAACATGATATCAGCGGCAACATAGAAATAAATACACGAAGCAGAACTATGAACTATTACAGCGAAAGCAACAGGAAGAAACAAAAGATACCTAAACAAGAAAGAAAGTCGGTCAAGCCCGAATATAACTCACAGGTACAGTGAAGTGCTACCCATCACCGTTGCGACCGGTGCTGCCCATAATTGTTTGTTTTCCTTATAACTCGAACATCGTTCATCCGATCTTTAAAATTGCTTCAGCGGATAAAGAATTCGGAATACTAAATATGTCCAAAAGGTTCGAACCGTCTATCTATAAAACTGTGGGCGATATGACGTTTTTTCGATATTGCGGGGGTGGGAGCGGGCGTGGTCTTAATAGAAAATAAACTTGATATGCCTGCAAATATAGGAAACACATGTTCCATACATGTCAAGCCTCTATCTCTTACCATCTCTGAGATCTGTTTGTTCATACGGACAGACGGACATACAGACGGACGGACGGACAGACGGACACTTTTGCAAAAAATTAATATACAGAGTATAAAAATCTACACACTTCGAGAGCGCAATTATTACTGCGACAAGATATATTAAGTCTTCCACTTATTTTTAAAGCCAAAGCTCAAATTTTTCCACTGAACTATCATCTACACACTTAGCTGCTCAATTCCATTGCACCATGCGGGTGCATGGAGGTATCCTGCGTTTAATGGGAATTTGTCCATTATTAAAGGAGATAAGACGACTTTAGTAGTCAAAAACTACGCTGACAAGAGAAGAGTGTTTCAAATTTTTCAATGATTAAAAGTGGGACGAGCTGGTCGCATTTCTGAAAGATGTTTTTGCCTACCGGCAGAAGATCCTCAACGGGTAATTCTAAACAAATCCAAAATCCAGTCAGACAAGAAATTAATGAGATGGCTGACGGCTATCGAGAGCCATGCCAAATCTTCTTTTTATATAAAATTAGCGTTTATATTGTTCTAGACTTAATTTTGAATGTACATTATAAAAATAGAGAATAATAAAAACTACTGGTACTCAATGAGTATTAAAATAGTTCAAATCTGTCGAGATCGTTTAATAAATTTTTTTCTCTGAAGTAAACGTACCTGAAATGTTTGATGGTTCGTAAGTGAATACATTACAATAAACCCATGTCCATTCTTGATATAGAGATCCCTCATAGAGGCGAATTGCTCTGTTCCTGCTGTGTCCAATATTTCCAAAACACACGGGGAACTGTCGACCTGTAAAAAAAAATTGAAGATTTAATAAATAAGCGAAAGCACAAGTTAAAATCGGCTGTAACCGACTTCGATATATTTCTTACTCTTCTTACATAACATTTTTAGTTAGCGGACTGACCGCATGCTGTTTTAGGACAAAAGGTTGACTTTCACTTTATTTTTACCCGATCATAATTAAAATCAGTAAGATTATATATAGATATTTGTGTTTGCATAAAAATATATCTTTATATCTATATCATTGTAGGGGTTATTAAAGTATTTCTTTATTATGGAAGCTTGGCAATAATTTTAAGCAATCTACTTTTGCGTGCAGGATAGAATTGTGCAAATGTTTTTCTTTTCAGGTCTTGTTCTCACAGCGGGTCCTTTTTTCATATTTCTTAGTTGTTCTGTCTACGTTTCTGAAGGCATGGTGATATTTACCGACCATGTGTCCTCGCCCTTCCTTATCATGCATGTTCAATTCCACTTTTCGCAACACAAAAGAGAAAGCGTTTTTCGTTTCGTTAAAAAGATATGCTCGTTGGCCGACTGAAAAGTAATTTGCAAACTACGCACTCGTACAGTTGCCAAATGTTCACTAAGTTATTTTTTCTTAATTCTGTGATCAATTAAGAACTTATTTATGAAATTTAAATTGCATTTAAGTCTTTAACTGAACTAAAAATATTTTTTTGTTAAGCGTCTCAAGAAATTGGCAGCGCCAGCCAAACCGAAAAGTAATATGTTCCATTTCCATCGTTTCGCTTGAATCTCTCGTGTCGATTTTGTTTGTCCCATGGTTTGCCAAAAGTAAAACGAAACCCCTTTCATTCGGAATTGAGAACAGGAAACCCAAACCGATACGAAATTGCATTCGGTTTACTTTTAAAAACGTAGCGGAATTGAGAACATTCCTGATTATAATAATAAAATTATCAGGGCTGCAAACCTCATAAAAATCGAAAGGGGTTCACTCCGGGGTTCGAACCCGAGAAACTTTTTGGCATGGGGTTCACGGAGCGGGTTCAGAAAATCGCTGAACCCAGGTTCAGGTTCGAACCAGGGAAGCTTAGAAAACTTGTATGAAAATTGAAAGAAATTAAACATTTTCTTCATAGAAGAGTCTTGATGTTTTTAATATAATATTTAAGCAGTTTTATTTTAATCATTAACATGCCTTCCAATTATTTTTCATCTATATTACACAAAATCATATACAGGCCTGTTCCGGTTTTCACATATTTCTTCGATTTCAAATGAAAACAAAATCGAACGATTTGGTTTTCGCTGTTCTGATATTCGAACGATTTGCAATTCGAGTGTTTCATTTCCAAATTGTTTCCGTTAACTACACTTTCACCTTAATCAACTGGAGAATCAAAACAATTCAATAAATTATCACTCAAAATAGTTCATAGTAGTTGAATATAGGTGATTAAAATGTCGTTTCTATTTTTAAGGGCATTTTATGAACATTTTCCCAGCGTTTCATAAACAAGTGAAAACCAGAACAGCTTGAACAAAATATGTGAATTCGATTTGGATGGCACGTGGCAAAATTGAAGCTATTCATAAAAATTATTAATTTTTTTATTAAAAATAATTTTTAAGGGAATGTAAAATTGCAAAAAGTATCTAAATACACTAAACAATGGTACAAAATTAACTTTAAGCCATTAATTTGACGCCTTTATTTACAAAATCGCATTTAGTTTTGAATTCATCGGCTCCAAGCAATGTGAATTTAAATCGAGTAAATCTATCGAATTGTGAAGACCGGAACAGGTAGCCAAATCGAATTCGAGCAAATTTAGTGAAAGTGAAAACCGGAACAGGCCTGATATACAAAATCATTTATGCTTTCATTCATTAAGTCCTTTTAAAGATTATACAATTCTGCATTATGTTTTTAAGCAAGCTGTTTTTTTTTCTAAGATCAAAAATATTTGGTTTCTTGGACCAAAAAACAGATGTAAGAATTGGGACTAAATTTAAAATGATTTTAGAATGATTTTCTAAACACTTTAAGAAGGATTTACTGTATCTGCAGAAGACTTCAAAACTTGTGTGCGACAAGTGTACCAAGTTGAGTAGAAATCGGTGAGAAAATTTTAAACCGAGTACCACTTTAATGACTTTAAGTGTAACTCTTTTATATCTGCACAGCATTCTTTCAAAGTTATTAATCACTCGCGTAAGACGAATTCCGACGCAGTGTTACGCAGCTTTGTTGAGATTATCCAATTAAAGTAGATTTCGCAGCTTCTTAAAAAAAATGCATATCTTTGGCAACCAAATTAAACAAATTTTTTTGAACCGAAACCTTTTTAAAATATTTTGGCTCCGGTTCAGGTTCGGCCAGGAAAAAATTGTTTGGTCCGGTTCGGGTTCGGTTCCGACCTCCCAAAAATCCCAGAGTCTCTGACTCCGGAGCGGTTCCACTCCGAACCGGTTTGCAGCTCTGATAATTATATATAGAGATTTGGCTGTCAAATCTCTTGGCTTGAGTGGTTTAAATTTTGGCACAAAAGAAGCGGACCCACAGTATCTGCCAGATCAATTCAGAAACTGTTTCATACCCTTCAGATGAACAGAGAATTCGATAAATGGACCTAACATAATTTTGTACTTTAAAGGGAAGTTCCACTTTTTATAGCAGCGGTGGGCAGGAAGTTTGAGTTTGGGACCACCTTGGCACAACTCTGCTCGGGGTACTCGGCCTCACTAAACAGCTATCTGGCAAGGATCAACCCGGCAGTCATAGATGTGTGCCCCAAGTGCGGACAAACCCCGCACGACACAACGCAGCTGTTTAACTGCCCAGCTGACCCTAATCACCTCACCACACTTCACCTATGGCACATGCAGCAGTCTTCCTAGGTCTGGACCTGGGGATCCCAAGCTGGAACCCTCCTTAAACCCTCTCATCTGTCTCCTCCACTTCATTCATTTCTCTCTAAGCCTTTCGCTCTATCTCCCCTTAAAATTGCGTACTTCTACTCTCACCCACAGAACCCGCAACAACAGTCGTCATGCATTTGCAGTCGTCTCTATCGCACACACTGCACCCTCCGAGCTGGCGCCGTATGCCGAAACGCAATGGATTTGTTGTTTTGACTCGCTTCGAAGCAAGCCATTTGTGTGCGGCTGGCGCCAAGAAGCGAGGCGCGACTCGGAGCAATGAGAGCAGGGGCTTGAACACTGCTGGTTTACAGTCTAAAAATAAAATAGGGGCTACGTGATACGGGCGTTCGAATTTTCCTACATCTGTCAAATTCCATATAAAACCGAGAAAGTTAAAGCTCAATTTAGCTGAGTTTTCCAGACCTGAGTGTCAAAGAACTCAGCTAAAAGATCAGGTCGTGTAAATTGGGCTTTAACTAACTTTGTCTGTAAAAATGGCTTCACACAGCCCAAAAGGTCTAAAGACGAGATCCTCCCAAGCTATTGGCTTGTGTGCTTCTAATTTTCGCACAAGAGAAAGGGACCCACAGTTTAACGTCGAATCCCCCACAGTTAAATAGATAGAAGGTTCGGACATATTTAGTATTCACCAATTTTTATCGATCCGCCAAAAGAAGGGAAAAGATCGGATGAACGATAGTTGAGTTATAAGGAAAGCAAACAAATACAAAATTTCTCAAAGCTGTCTGTGTGCGGCAGGCCGTAAGTAACGGATCAGGCGATTATAGACGTTTTCAAGAAGTAATTCTTCGCCCCCGAACTGTATGAACTCTGGGAGGACACCAAGATTACGCATTCCGCGCAGGATGTGGCAGGTCGAAACTTTCAGTATAGGAACTGGTGCGGTCGAGAACCAAAACAGACGACAGGCCTTTCAGTTCCAGTAGCGACCGAGAACCTTAATCGGTTGTGATTTTAACACTAACTATACTTTTCAGTCTACATTTTTACAACTCACGCGCGATTCGTAACAAGTGGCAGCGCCAAAAAAGGCAGTAAGGTTTACCATTTCACAAAGAACAAAATATCCAGATCATTGAACTTTACTACCACCGTTCCGAAATATAATATACAATTCTGGAATTAGCCTATATTATGGATGGTAAAGGCTAAAATCCCTTGGTTTTTGTTTTCCATTATTGCAAAGCCTTTATCTAAATAACAGTATATTTGTACTTTAGTCGCCAAACCTATTGAGTCCTTAAATACTGTTGAAGTTAAAAAAAATGTTACTCGACAATGTATTGCAAGCTGTAAAGTCAAACTTTGCAGTATCCTGCAAATGAAAATGAACGCCGTTACGTCACGAAATGAATATTTCGGTTAAAGGTTCTGTTTCCGTTTTCAACTTATTTCGGTTTTCGGTTTTGGTATACCGGTGCGTACCGGTACAAGTAAAAAAAATTTAAATATTGAAAAATTTAATTCTGAGATTAAAGATTATTTAATTCCTTTGTAATATAACGAAACATTATTCAACACAAAAATCTCAGTCATTTGATGGTTAAGTAAAATTATAGACGTTATTTCACATTTGGAATTGTTCTCCGTAGTAAACATTTAATTAAGACCTTGCGTAGCGAACGTAAATAAGAAATCAAATTTTAAAGCCCTTGCCAGGTAACTCGATTTTGAAAAAAAAAAATTCACCCAATTTTTGTGAGTACGAAGTCCCGGGTACAATTCTCAGGCAAGGAACGCAAAGTTAAATTTTATTTTTTGTTTATTTTATTTAGCAAGTAAGAAATGGTCCTAGGACATGCTCAAGCCAATCAAAAAGTTCGCACAAAATGTTCATAGCATGACACCCACTGTTCATGATTTAAGACAAACGGGATTACACCACGTTTGTCAACGAATGGGCTTGATTTCGGTAGATTTAAAACGATTTTTCTCTTAGTGTTGCATGGTATTTCGAAATCCTCTGGACCACTATGAAACATGTTTCAAATTAAAGTCTTGAGAATAAGTTTATTAATCCAATATTTTATACTAATTTGCAGAGTTGGCATTTTTTTATTCGAATACGGATAACGAATAATTTGTCAGAAAATTATTTTTATTCGAATAAAACTAAAATTATGCTTTATTCGAACAATTTATTCCAAATAAAGATAAACGAAATTTATTTGTTCAAAAATATATTCGTATTTGAATAAACTATATGCAAATAATTTTTTTACGAATAACAATTATTTTTAGCTGTAAAAGACCATAAAACGTTTTCTAATTGTTTTACTTTTAGTTAGGCATGCCCAAATCCCAAGAAAAGACACGTACTACCTAGTAGCATTTCTCGACATAGAGGGTGCCTTCAATAACGACCAACCAAATGCCATCACCTCTGCCTTGGCAAATGTGGGAGCGGATATGCCTCTAATTGGATTCATTGACCAACTGCTAACCAGCAGGTCGGTGTACTCACAACTTGGAGGCTTTACGGCTCACAGATTTGTAAGCAGGGGCACTCCGCAAGGTGGTGTTCTCTCTCCGCTTCTATGGATCGTGACAGGTAACCAACTGCTACGGCTCATGGAGGCGAAGGGACACGTGGTGGTGGCCTACGCGGATGATATTGCAATTTTTAAATGTGGTTTATTCCCACAGACTCTGTGTGATCTTATGCAGACAGCACTGGCAACACTAGCTCAGTAGACGACATCTTGCGGACTGTCCCTCCAAGGATCAATGGAGTCAGCCTTACGTTTGGTGACAATCCCAAATACTTGGGAGTCATTCTGGACAGGAAACTGCTCTGGAATGACAACATAAATGACCGCATAAGAAAGGCAACCATTGCTCTTTTCTCATGCAAAAAGGCTATAGGCCGAAAATGGGGTTTCTCCCCGACTTTAGAACATTGGCTTTACACAGCTGTAGTACGCCCTATACTACTGTATGGATCACTAGTTTGGTGGCCAGCACTCGGGAAACAATTTGTCCTGAATAACATGAACAAAGTGCAGCGACGCGCTGAAATATGCATGAGCGGCGCACTCCGAACAACACCCACGGAAGCGCTTAACACTATATTTCATCTCGTACCACTAGACCAGCGATGTCCAAAATTTGAAAAGGCAGCCACGCGTGGTTGGCAAGCCAAATTCTGCCGGCGCCGCAGCGTCACATGTATAGAGAGAGGGAGAATATGTGTATTCTATAAATAGAACGCTCGGCAGCATTTGCTCTTACGACTCATGTGTTCGGCTGTTCGGCCGGTCAGTTGCTATGCAGCATTCAATGAGGAAAGACCATAAAGCGCATGATTTTTACACTACACTGAAAAAAATGTTTGATCTCAATTGGGAAAATGAATTATTTTTCATTGAGAATATGGATGGTAACGCTCAATGTTTATTGTGTATTGCATGTCGCTTTACCTTTGATGTTATTAAAAGGCACTACCAACTTTGCCACGGGGGTTATAATGAAATAAAGGGAAGGGAGAGAGATTTAAAATTTTAGAGATGCAGGCAAGACATTTTTTAATGTTTATAGCTGACAAGGAAGAATTCATCCAACCTTACAACAATAAAATTGATAAAACTTTGCTAAACTTAGCATCTTATTTAGTTGCTTTAGGTCTGGGCAGACCATGTCGCCCATTTAGTGATACAATACAAATATGCTGCGCATCGATTTAATTTGTTTTATGTTTGAATCGCACGCACTTTATTTTTTCAGTGTAAAGCAGTAAAACGTCACCTAGGCTTCGTGTTTCGCTGCTTCGCACAGCACTAGACCTAGTAGCGAGACAGATGACAGCCATAACAGCCTTAAGACTTCGAGAATCCGATACCTGGAGAAGGAGTAAATTTTTTACTTTTACTATACTCAATAACCAAACGGGTATACCGTTTAATACAGACTATTGTGTACCTCAAACGACGTTTGACAAGTTATACGACGTCTATATCCCAAGCCGCAACGAGTGGGACAACCTTCCCCACAGTAGAGCCAACGCCATCAATATCTACACGGATGGTTCTAAGCTCTATGAAAAAGTAGGTGTGGGTGTTTTCTCACCCAACCTAGACCTTAATCTATCTTTCCGTCTCCTTGATCACTGTAGTGTGTACCAAGCGGAGGTGGTAGCCATCCAGGAAGCTGCCACTTACCTTAGCACACTCACGGTAAAAGAAAAAAACGTATTTATATACTCGGACAGTCAAGCAGCCCTTAAAGCACTTGACTCTTACACAAATAATGCTAAAACGCTAACTGAATGCCGCCTATCCCTGAATGAGATTGGCCGTCACTTCAGTATTCACCTAATATGGGTGCCTGGACACCGGAACATATACGGAAACGAGTCTGCGGACACACTGGCCAGACTAGGCACAACCACCGAGCTCCTTTCAGAGAGGAGCACGATAGGGATGCCTATGGCTACCTACAAGCTTCGCAAAAAGCTAAAACACTGCGCCTCGCTACGGACCGGTGGAAAAACCTTTCCTCCTGTGCGGTAGCGAGACTTACGTGGCCAGCATTCGACATTAATCGTAATAATACACTTTTACAGTACAGAAAGGAACAAATATCACTTCTGGTAGGGGCCCTGACGGGTCACTGTCTTATAGGCAGGCACGCAGCACGCCTAGGCGTACAACACTTTGATTTCTGTAGAAGTTGCTGATTTGAAGAAGAGGAGGAAACGGTACAGCACCTTCTGTGTCATTGCCCTGCTCTAAGCAGGAGGAGACTTAGGTTTCTTGGTCAACCCCTCCTACTCAACTTATCGAAGACATCCGACATAGAGATCCCAGCTCTAATTAATTACATTCTGTCCACACAATGGTTCAGTACCGAACACAACCCTAGGGTTTAACAGGGAATATATGGCATCACAATGGGCCCACGTGGCCTAAGTGGGAGAGCGACTTGTAGCTCTCAGCCATCGCCACCTAACCTAACCTATATATTAGGAGGGTACATCAATAAATCTTCCCAAACAAGCAGCGTATATTTTGGCTGTATAAAAGTCCAGGCACTTAAACACGCAACCGGCATTTGCCCTGTCCCAACGCACAAGATTGGTTGCTCTAGCTACACTATTCATCAAAACCTTGACGTTTAACCTGACGCGCAGGTATGACTAGTCACTTCTTTGGTCCTGCTTTTTGGAAGTCTCGACGTCTTCTTGTCTGAGCTACATTTATTCATTCAAATTTAAAATACCGCTTTTCTAAAGTGACTAGATAACAATATATGAATGCCCCTCCCCCAACAAAATCATGCATATGACGCTTCGGAATATTAAAATTAGAAATAATAATAATAATTTTATTTAAATAACAATTAATTTTATGTATTTATTTATTCGAATGATCGTTATTTATTTAAAATTATTTACAGATAAAATTTCATAAATTATTTTTTAATTTAAATAATTATCTAGATGATTCGTTATTCGAATAATGCCAACTCTGCAATTTAGTAATAAGGTAACGGGCATTAAGAGTATGAATTATTTCATTTGATACCTTCCCCTATGATTTTAAACAGAATAACCTTTTGAAAGTACGAAAATATTTTGTTAGAAATCCACGCCACCTACAAAACTATATGAAGTTTAAGGGCAACACTGCGTATGAGTAATATCAAAAACTTTGGAACTTCGTTGCGTTCACAAAGACAACTTTTTTTACTTTATTCTCGTTATATATAGTATACACCATAAACTATCGAATCAAGGGGCGCCAGTATAACCTTAAATTGTGCATACAAAAAAAGTGCGCTCTACTGATCATATGTAAGTATCTATCACCAGCCATCTAGCGATAGCCCAGTCAATAAACCATCATCTCGAGCATCATCAGCGTACCTCTGCCCTTGTCAGAGGGGTGCTTGAATTGACATCGTGTAACTGACGTCTTATTATTCCTTCTTTGCCTTACAAACATCTGACCAATATTACGATGCGCTCTGCAATGGTACAAGAACCGTAACGATACCTTCGTTTTGGTTTTGTTCCGTTTTTATCGGTTCTCATAATAATGGTAAACGGTATTCGGTTCTCAGAAAAAACAAGTAAGAAAGTCGGTCAAGCCCGACTATAACATACTCCAATTTTCCAATAAACTTGATCTGCCTGCAAGTATAAGAAGTTTTTGTCCCATACATGTCAATCCTCTATCACTTACCATCTCTGAGATCTGTTTTTTCATACAGACAGATGGACGGACAGGGCTAAATTGACTCGGCTGCTCATGCTGATCAAGAATATTTATACTTTATATGGTCGGAAATGCTTCCATCTGGCTGTTACCTTTGAACCTTTGAAACAGAGTATAAAAAAAAGAGCTCCACTGTGATTCGAACCACCACTTCAACGTACTGCGATTCAACAGTCTACCCTCTGGGCTAGTTTTTGACGCAACGGCAATTCACAAATAAGCTGTGCGTGCGGGTTCTAGTTACTGCAAAATGCGGGTTCCACAAGACCCGCCATATATATTGTTTTGTAAGAGATGTCCGATCTATTCATTGTAAAATCTTTAAAGCGAGTCAAATGTCAAAAAAAAAAATTTAAAAAAAAATAAAACAGGCCGGTTCCAGTTTCCTATTACGATCAGATCAAGCGGAATCGAAATTTTAGCTATTCCCGTTTCCCAAAAAAGATTAAGTTACTCGGTTTCAAAAGTTTTGCCTAATAGTCAGCGGAATGAAAAGTAAATGACAATTTTCTTGGCAACGGCGATTCTTTTGCATCTTGCAAATATTTTTATTGTAACATGTCTAGTATTGTAGAGATTTTGAAGTATTCATTGACATATCGTGCGTACAATTTTATTTAAATTCATTTTTTTATGCTTGTACCTCGGCAATTGCATGTAAGCGAACGAGAGATCGATCGAAATGAAACTGAGCTGTCGGCAATTCCGCATCAGCGCATGCGCAGTGATGATCGAAATTGTTAAGGCTGTCTTATGGCTGAATTAAAATTCGAAAACGATTGGAGCACTCAATCGAAAAGACAATTAATTTCCATTTCACTCGGAAACGGGAACATCGAAATGAAAACGATTCAGAATTGCGATCGTTTTACTTTTTAATTCCACTCGGAAACTGGAACAGGTCTGAATAATAATTCAATAAATAGAAAAAAAATTACGCCGCTCATGTGATTTGAACCACCACTCCAGTATACAGAAGCGTGCCGCCGCGATTCAACACCCTATCCACTGTGCTATGCGAGCCATGACAATGACCATTCACAAATAAACACAGCTGCTGCATAGAATTTCCTTCTGATCATAACTTTTGAATCGTTCTTTCGATCTTAACCAATCCTTTGGTGAATCGATAGATTAGGCTGATTACTGTCTGCAAAACTGTGGGAGATATGAGGTTTTTTTACAAATTGCGGGGGCGGAATCTGCCTGCAAGTATAAGAAACATATGTCCCATACATGTCAAACCTCTATCTATTACCATCTCTGAAATCTGTTTGTTCATACGGACAGAAAGACGGACGGACATGGCTATATCGACTCGGCTGTTTATGCTGATCAAGAATATATACATACTTTTGCACAAGCTTATTATACTCTGTGTACCTTTGGTAAAGAGTATACAAATTTTTATCGGTTTCGGTTTCGGTTCCGGTACGTAATTTGAAACTGTTTATTTCGGTTAACGTTGCGGGTACCGATACTAATCCCTGATTAAAGGCAGATTTTAAATGTTGGGTACAAAATGGAAAAACTTGACTTGGTTGATTTGTGGTCTCAACAAGACGGTGCCACATGCCACACGGCACGCGAAACCTTGGACCATGGAACAGCCGAAGTGCTAAAAAAAGTTTTCCAAAATTCGAGCTTACGGATAGGGCACCTAAGGCGCAGTTGCGGGCAACATTTTTATGAAATAATCTTTAAAATGTAAATGGCAATCATTAATGTATCGCTTCAAATAAATATTTCATTCACAATGGCAAAATTTCTGGTTTTTTTAAATTATCAAAAAAAACAAGCGCTTAAAAGTTACCCTTAATAAGAAGCAACCACAATAATTTGGATTTTCCCTTTGTATATTTTGCTATAATTTTAGATTTCGCACATTTATTCCTGATAAGGCCCTATTTTGGAAATATGTTCAGATGAGTAATTCTTTTAAATTGCCCACGCATTCACAAAATCGAATCAATCAAAAAGTAAAGGAACAGATGTTTCCTAAAACTTTTGATCGGGGTTTTCACACACCTAATCTGCTGGAGCTAATCTTAAGAAATTTAATTTCAAAGCAGTTTCAAAGAAAGGCCAATTATTTCTCTACAAATATTTGGCGGAAAACTATTGAATTTGACACTGGGCGAAATAAAGTTTCTGCTACCCACCCCCTGCTTCATATGCACATTACACCAATATACGGTAGTCTGACCGCAGAATAGTAAAATAGGCTTTATAACAATATATTTTTAATTTAGACAAAAGGGGGCGTAGCAAAGGAAGTCGGGTAGACAAGTATTATTATAAAAGAGGATTTGTAAGCCGGCTCTAGGTCAGAACTGGTAACCGTTCGATAATATTCTTGCCTTGTTTGTCGCATTTTATTTGTTAAGGGCTGATTTCTCATCTTTAACAAATAAACTTAAGACATTGAACACTTATCTAATACATAGCAGTAATTTCGAAATGAGAAATCGGCTTATGTTAGTTAAGTTAAGCCATAAATTTAGTTATAATAATAAACATAAACAAAAGAAATAAATACTTGCTTTCGTTTGAATCTTTGATGGCTTAATGGTTGGTTGTTATATACAATTATGTCTATCCTTTATGTCCCATTACACATTATGTATCTACATACAAACATATCTACATATGTGTTTATTAGATCTTAAAAATATGTATATACATAAGTACACATGTTTGTATGTGTGCCCGAGACAAAAAAAAGATTAGAGCACTCGTGTGTACATATTTTTGTATATTCTTAAATCAAATCCATGCACATATGTACGTACCTCTATTTCCTTTCGGTAGAAGTCTTCAATTGTCGGGTCATATTTTTCAATAAAACATCCCGATACGAATTGAACAGTCAGAGCCGATTTGCCCACTCCACCAGATCCAAGCACAACAACTTTGAATTCACGCATATTTCAATCAATTTCAGATATTTTACGTTGCGATTAATTATAATTAGAATGCAAAATATGTATGTATGTATATGTATATGTTTATATTTGACACCTTATATGCGTATGTTGATTAAATTGAAAACAGTTTACATAGCAAAATATTTCATACTGTATGTAATTGCATTGCTTGATAATGCATATGTATACATATATATGTATATGTATGTGTGTACATATGTTGCACGACTTGGGTAGAAAACACAAACACCGCACGCTACTTCATTGTTTTACACAGACTTTTTAAAATTTCTTCAGCACATTTCATAATAAAATATAATAAAGAAAAAATTATAATTAACTAGTGACACTGACACTCATTGAAAACGGAACAATGCACATACATATATTCATATGTACATTTATAAAGGCAAATTGAAACAATGATTATGAAACAAAATTTGTGAAGGGTACTATTGCACTATGATAACTTAGTCATGTTGGCGCAGCTCGAAATTCCACTGATACTAAAGTTAGCCGAATTACATCAAGGAAACAAAAAGAATAGAACGTGTTTGGTGAACAAATTTAAATCAAAATGGCAGATATTACTAACAATGTTGAGTAAGAAAAAAATTTATTTTGTTAAGTTAGTTAATATAAGCCCGATTTCACATCTTCTAGATAGCTGCTATGTGTCAGAAATTTACACTATTATTTGAAGGTTTAAGTGTCTAATAGGGCGTGAAAGAGAATTCAGAGTTTATTTTAATTGTTAATATAATATATCATCGACTATGAGTGTAAAATAGTCCAAACAAAAGAATTGGGCGCATTTAAGAATTAAAAAAAATTGTAACGGAATTTTTTTATGGACTTAAAGCAGAGGCCGGCTCGTCGGTATCTACTGGGCATAGGCAGACTCTCAAAGCAGCACAGTCCACATGCACAGTATAAACTGCTCACACACACCAATACAAAAATATGATTGTGTTTTTTTCCGGCCTTTGGTTTAGAGCAATTTGCATAAGACTGTATATTGTCTGTTACGTATATTTTTTTGTATAAAAGTTCTCTATTTTTTACCATATGAACAAGTTTTTTGAATTTCGCTCCTTGGAAAATATAAACATACTGCAACCGCAAAACAGCACATTACGATAAGCAACTGTCACTGCTTGACATAGCAGACGAACCGCGTGCGGTTCTCCCTTTTAAGCTAAAAGGTTTAACACATGAATGTTTGATATGGTTATAATTTAATGGGACATTTGCATTTATTTTTGCCTTTTTCAGTTCAGGTTAATGGTTATTTGATACAGTTTCGATGTTTAGAGTATGAACAATCGACCTTTGCTTATATTGCGCTTTCTTTCCCATTCGTGGTATTGCATAAGGTCCCCTAAAGCTGATGGTTAAGGGGTAGAATGTCAACCTGCTTCCTTAAGCTGTATTTTCACTTGTCGAGCTTTCATATGAGATGGGTAAAAAATATTTCAGTGTACTGTGAGTTGACTGTCAAGAAATTCATACGGGCGTTTTCGCGGGCCGCGATTAATAGCATTTTGTTAGTCCAATGTTTAGTGCAAAAGATGAGGTTCGTCGAGTTTTATCCATTCATGCCATTCGGCGGAAATGCCAATATGAGAACTCAGATGCAGCTTTTCATATATTTTTGTGATTCTCAGATTGACTATTACCCTTGTATGAGATATCTGACTCCTCAACTAATTCGTACTTGTCTATCCATGCTGAATAATAGTTGACAAGACAAAGGCATTGGGCGCACTCAGCAGATAAATCCGATATACGATTACTGATTTACGACTTGCATTTTCTAATGATTCTCTGTTAAATGACACTGAATGCTTAGATTCGGTTATTCTCTGCCTTGTTACATTTGGTCAAAAATAAATTCTCACAATTTTTTACGCTGTAAGTTCGGCAGTTCATTCTCGATTTTTGGGTCAAAAGTTGGCCATACAGTCGATAAACTGTCTCACCAATCATGATTACCAAATTAATCAGTCGCAGTCGCAACCCAGGTTCAGGCTCGAACCAGGGTTAGTAATTTAGAAAACTTGTTTGAAAATTGAAAGAAATTAAACATTTTATTCATAAAAGAGGCTTGATGTTTTTAATATAATATTTAAGCTAAGTTTTATTTTAATCATTAACATGTCTTCCAGTTATTTTTCATCTTTAATGACTCTTTGGCTGAATAAAACAAACCTTAGCAAAAGCTCGCTCGAACGAAACTTGTGTTGCAAGAACAGCTAATACAACAAATGCGACATTGTTCTTTACAACGACAGTTTTACCAAAACATTACAACGTTCGAATTTTGAGACAGTCTTCTTAAAAGGAAAATTTTCATTATTTTCTCGCTCCTTCTCGCTGGCTAAAGAATCATTTATGCTTTCATTAATTTATTCCCTTTAAAGATTATACAATTCTGCATTATTTTTCTAAGCAAGCAGTTTTTTTCTAAGATAAAAAATATTTGGTTTCTTGGACCCAAAAACAGATGTAAGAATTGGGACTAAATTTAAAAATATTTTAGAACGATTTTCTAAACACTTTGAGAAGGATTAACTGTATCTGAAGAAGACTTCAGAACTTGTGTGCGACAAGTGTACCAAGTTGAGTAGAAATCGGTGGGAAAATTTTAAACCGAGTACCACTTTAATGACTTTAAGTGTAACTCCTTTATATCTGCATAGCTTTTAATAAAGCATTCTTTCAAAGTTATTAATCACTCGCGAAAGACGAATTCCGAAGCAGTGTTACGCAGTCAAGCATTGCTTTGTTGAGATTATCCAATTAAAGTAGATTTCGCAGCTTCTTAAAAAAAATGCATATCTTTGGCAACCAAATTACAAATTTTTTGAACTGAAACCTTTTTAAAATATTTTGCATCCGGTTCATGCTTGGCCAGGAAAAAATGTTTGGTCCGGTTCGGGTTCTGTTCCGACTTCCCAAAAATCCCGGAGTCTCTGACTTCGGAGCGGTTCCACTCCGAACCGGTTTGCAGCTCTGGTTTTTACCGCCCGTTCGTTTGAGCGAAATCTATTAGCCTCTCTCCATTACTGGAGGTTGACTCGAGAACGCTAAATCGGCTGACGGTCGGGCTAAAAGTTTCTTCTATTCAGATTTTTGCATTAAAATCGTCTAGCACGATCTTAATGTCGTTATCAGGGCAGTGCTCATATATGCGTTCCAGGCGCTAAAGGAATTCGTCTTTAGTCAAAACGTACTTGTCTTCTGTTGGAGCGTGCGCTCTAGAGCGGACCTCCTAAGTATGCAATTTTTAAGGTCACCGTCTCATCCCCTACTTGATGCGTTTTGGTGTATTATAATTATATATGTAACTAGCCCAACGTCGATTATCCAAAAATTGATTTTTTGGTTGAATTAATTCCACACGAAATTTGTTTTATTTTGTCAAAAATTAGCTATCGTCAACAGATTATGTTAATCTAAAAAAAAGACCACAAACATTGATGGTTTTTGTTTTCTGATTTTTAGCATAAATGAATTCCCCGGAATTAGACTATTTCCAATTTTAGAAGTTCTTTGGAAAAATCTTCTGCGGTTCTTTACAGTTTCAGGAACACACTCACGCATTCTTATTCCATGGATTTCCCGTTTCACTACAAATACGATGACTTTAATCATGCAATTATTACATCCGACGCTGTTAATTTCGGAACCAATGGAGAAGTATCATCTTTTTTTGTTCGTGTCCTTTCTTTATTTTAGCTATTTCAAAGGTAACTTTATGTGCGATTTAAACAAAGTGAACGGTGATGATCACTTACAGTTCGATATTTGTTACCATGCCAAGAATTGGCCGGCATTCTTAGAATGCAACGCGAAACCGATAGGAAACCGCCTCGAATTGGAATAGTTGAATTTTGAACTAATTGATTGAAAACAAAATGAGCACCTACAGCGCTTTTGACACTGGGCCCAGCATAGACAAAGCTGCGAAAACCCGCATTGTGCGTTTACACCAAACTCGCAGCTTCATAAATATATGGCAGCTCTGTAAGAATAAAAAATACAAAATAATCGTAACTAGAAAGAAAATTTAAACAAAATGGAGAAAGAAGGAGGAGTTTCAAGTACAGGTCGAGAACGACATGTATGAATGTCTTGTGGGAAGCACTAGTCAACACATACGAGCCACTGAGTTTGGTTTCCAACTTGCATTGATGGAAATACTACGAGGTCGGTCTGTGTGGACCATGGTAAGTTCATGTCGTTACATATACCTTCTTGCAATACAACTTATTGTAAATCATCACATTGTAGGAAAGGTTTAGCCAATTTTGGGGGATGGACGAACCCACCAATAGTGAAGACTTTTCAGGGAGCAGTTTTGGATTTAAAAAGACTTTTTCCAAGTAGAAGCAATTCTACTACCAGCTCTTCAATTGCAGGCGGTTTGTGGAAAACGCGTTTGGACCCCTCGAAGCAAGGTTCAGCAGAATTGGGAAAGAACTTGCTCATGCGTCGTACCCAACTTTATAATTGCATGTAAAGAAGAAGCATCTGAATGATTTTCCAAAGTGCCCACTCCTATTGAGAGAGAACATCCCAACTTGAGCCTGATTATAGGAAAACGCATATGAAATGAGAAATTATAAAAAATGCCATATCTGATAATTTGTTTAATAATTGAATTAAATTAAAGAACTTTTAAGCTCAACGGGCTTATCTTGTCTTTTAATAATTCCAAGAACTGGTCCTGGAACGGTCTATTGTCCTCCAAGAATCGGCCAATTTGGACGCATTAATTGCATTGATCCAATATTTCTGACTGTCGGTTGACAGAAGAAGTCGAGATGCTTGAATTGCTGAGTCAAAATTATGTTATAGTTTTGTAGTATAGCATTAGCATTCTTCCACATGGTCCACAAAAATTTTTAATCGGGGACCCTCTTGCATTTGGGAAACTTTCTCGAAGTGCAACCACTGAGCCCCCAGAGCCGCCTGACGGTCCAATGCTGGTCTCTTCCGATCTGAAAAGTGGCAGTGGCAGATCCACGTATATCTGTTTTTCGGCCCACAAGTCAATCCAATAACTATTCTCGTCCTCCTCTTTAAAAACTTTAGTATTCCTTCTCCTTTTGTTCGCACAAAAATAAATCAGGTGTTTGCTGTCAAATTATCGGGAAAAGTACTTGAAACCGATAACAATCTACTAATGAAGCTGCGGCCCAACCTATGTATTTCCTATAGGAAAAATTCTCGCAGCTTTGACTTTGACAGTTTTTTCGAAGCAGCGGCCAGTATGAAAAGGCTATTATCTGTTCAGAATTTTCGTACTTTATTTTTTTTCCTAAACCTTCAAGTTGAAGTACGAACAAACTTTCAGAAGGAGGTATTGTTTCATATCTGTGTGTAGAGTAGTATTCGGGAGACTGTTCAAAGATATTGAACAAGTACATTTGAATACACGTTTCTGGAATGGGTGCGTTGTAATTTAATTTTGCGGGAAACACAGAAATAATCTATTTATTTTGAGTTTGTGGAACGCAAGGTAAAATATTTTGGCCAAGTTTGAATTTAATTAAATTTAAACAAAATAACGTTAAACCAAATTCGCATTGTAGATTTAATTTCTACTAGTGGTTTATTATTGATTGGGCGGTTGGGTTTGATGACTTCACACCTCGACATCAGCCACAATTCGTTCTAAATTATTTGGCCGATGGCTGAGCAAGACACTGCAGTGTGGCCCGAAAAAAAAGACTCAATGGTTGGTAGCCAATTAAATAAAGTCTGTTATATTTGAATACAAGATAGAGCTCAGCAGCCGGGTCAGTACCATGGCAAAATGAATCTGCTGTATGTGAAGCAATAAAGGAGAATGAAATTATAACAAAACAGAAACCTCTATGATTAATTTAATTAAATCGTTCACTTATCATTGAGTTTTATTAAGTTATTTTGTGCAGGCCCGTCAAATATATTTAAGTTTTCGCCAAAAAAAAATCCGGACTCCGGGCCCCTCCCAGAAGTCCGGACCCGGGACTAGTCCTCCCAAGGTAAACTTAATCTGGTGCTATGGAATAGAGCTCAGAGCTGAAGTTAATATAATATGAATCCGGCCTGCAAATCAGTTATGAACGGTTCATGAATCTAACCGTTTTGAACTCGGAATGCCAACTTTTTCTAAGCTATGATGTTTGGTACATTAAACCAAACCATAAATGATAAACTTGCTGAACTTAAACCTGTCCCGAACCTACAAAATGGCGAAGGAAAGGCGCTTCTAAGAAACAATTAAAACGCCATCCTTTATAACCTTCGTTTGTGTAAATCCAAATTCAGGAGACAACAAAAGTTGCACTCAATGCACACTTATTAATTTCA